>CAKNXH010001142.1:342605-411369 GCA_932178445.1 Andricus quercusramuli | reverse complement strand
ATTTTGTTAGAATTACCTAACATATCGTACCCTGTTTCACAGCTATTCTTTACCGCAATCTGACATTTATGGAATTTATCAAAATAAAGCTCAGTCTTTCAGTTGGTCTTTATATCTTTGACATTTTTAATTGCAATCAAGTCGCTACTGTTTCCTTTTTGAGGCTTAACAAATATTTACAAGTAATTAAATCATACATTTGGAAATTTTTTATTTTCGGCACAGTTCAATATATAAATTAAACATATTTGATATGGTTTAATACCATTCAGGAACCATGTTCTGGCCACTGGATATAAATGTAATCTTCATGGACTTGCCTCATCTATCAAGGACCTGGAGTTGGACTTGGATCGTACCCGTTTGGATTGGCATAATTAAGCCTCTTTGAGTGAAGAAGAATAACTTTTGCAAATCCTAATACGAAAATTCAATAATTCCGGTTTGAGTTTAAAAACGTGTGATGAAAAATCTATCATTTCCCAAAACTTGTGAAAAGTAGAATATATCACTAATTTTTATACAGGAATTCTAAAATCGATTCATGTATTCAAAAATAGGACATACAAAATCATTCGCGCTATCTCGTTACAAAAAAAACAAAAATATCAATTATGTGGGTGTACTAACATAAAGTTTCAGAAGAAAGATTAAACAGGACATACATTAAAAAATCGCAGAATTTCAGTGAAACAATTGAATTCTTTCTAAATTTGCGTTCTTCTTCAATTTCCAGGATATAATTTAAATAGAGTCTAATCCTTCCTCCTATTTCGATTTTCCGTCTATAGTAGCTTCGCTGGTAGGTGTTTTGGCGAGGCAGGGATAGAGTCATCCGAATTGTTACGGCTGGTCATTTTCTAAACTTTTCTTTGAAAAATGACAATAATTCGGTATTTAAAACCTAATTACTTTTTGTGAAGAAGTAAATTCCATTGAAAAAAATCTGTGAAGACAGAATCTCTAAAAAAACTCATCTCGTGTAAAAAAATATGACTTATTTGTTAGAGATGATGGTTTCAAACATTCAACAAATTTATTGAATAGAGACAATACGCTATAGCCTTTGATTTCGTTATTTAAGTTCTTTTCTGTCCAACACTATGCAAATAAATTTTTATTTTGAACGATAGATGATTGATAAAATGTCTCTATTCAATCAAGATGAAGGTAAATTTTCCTCTCGATGTAGGATCTCCCCATTGTTATGGATTATAAAATATTGGTTACCCCTTTAGATTATGATAAATATATTTACTTCAATATTTTACGCTCCTTTTGGTTCTGGAATAGCTTCTGATTTTTGGCATAATTTAATATATAAGGAACACGTTGGCTGATTTTTTTTTTAATCAAATACGGGAATGAATAACATATTACTTCACCGTGTTTAATTTGCAAACTGTCCTTGATAGTTGAAGATTGTAAACACCTGAAATCTGTAGAATAAGAAAAATATAGATATATAATTTCGGTTTTGGTTAAGAGCACGGTAATGGCGCCAAAAGATAGAGAAAAGGTTTTGACCTTTGACATAAAAACCGATAATAATTGTGGAATTTTGACCCTACCTATAATTTCGTGTATTTTTGTTAAGATCTTTTACACTAACATAAAAAAGAAGAAAAAGTCTCAAAGCAAAAATGTTTAATAATACTTAGTTTTGAATTGGTACCCTTTCTATGAATTTATGAAGCAGAGAGAAACCATGTAGCCGTTTGAATATAAAAGTAATGCCAAGAGAGTAACAAGGAGATACTATAACATTATAAATATTTTTTGCGTTGAAGGAAAAATGTTTTTAAAATTCAGGATGATAAGTTTTTGGAATTTTGCTTCTGGATAATTATTTTCATTTCTATTAAATCATTATGTAGATATATTTTGCTATAAAATAAAACATTTTTCGGTATGTTTATCCCGGCCGTGTAGCTGAAGCTACTTATCCATAAATTTCCGCATGCCTATAGAGAGTCACTTTAATATTTGTTGTAAATAAGTAGTAAGAATGAGCAGGTAATTTTTTTGAATATTCAATTTTAAAATTCATTATGGGTTTTGAACAAAAGGCTCCTTGAATTTATTGAATCATTAAAATAAATTATATTTCCTTCAAAAACCAACAAAATGAAGGGTTACATTTCTAGTCTTTATGCTCTTTATATAAAAAATTCACTTTATTTATTTTTCAAAACGTTTATTATTATGCTTGATTGAGAAGATCTTAAGATCACAAATTTTCGCGCGCTTTCAAAATTTTAACTTCAATATTATCAATGCAAGACATAAAACCGAAGCTTCTTATGACTAGCATTGTTAACATTTTATGACCTGCAGTGTTGATAATAAAATCATAATATATCATATGCTAATAAAGAAGATTACGTAAACGTGCCGTTTTCAGGATTATCTAATAGGTACGATTTGAAAAAAAATATTATTGATCTCAAGAATATTCATAGAGTTTAAAAAATGCCAAAAAAACGTTGCAGTTGAAGATAAATATTTATTTCTAAATTGATTATAAAGCCTACTGCTAAGACTTGTACTTAAGTATACATATACATTTATGTGTATTAACAAAGTCTAAAAAATTTTGTTCTCATACTCTTTTCCATACAATTTCATAGAATATTATTTGATAAATTAGAGCTTTATTTAAAATCGCAGTTAACGTGTATACTGTACAGCATTCCTTGTTAAAAATTGAGTTAAAATTCAAAATTCACTGCGATATACTGAAAAGTCAAAATTGTTAAATTCTCAATGGACAGATTTAAAATTCTTCAATAATATAAACCTATATGATTTGTAATCATATGTATAGCCAATAGAAACGTTGCCTGATATTTGAAGTTTCGTAACATATTAAATTCCTGCAGAATTTTATTGGTAGTTATTCGTTATTTATTTACAATTTAAAAAACTCAATTATTCTTGGTTGCTCTCCTACTTTTATATTGATTTATTTTTCATAAACAATGATTTTCGAATCCTACAGCGGAAAACGCGAACACCTTTTAAACAAAAATCGATGTTTTTTTGACATATTTTCTATAAGAAGATAATCAAGGTACATTGATAAGACTGAATGTGAGAAGTATATTAAAATTACACAGGCATACGGAAAAAAAGTATAAGTGGCCAAAAAAGCGACCTATATAGAATTTTAGTATTGGTCAAAGATACTCAAAATCTGCATTTATTAAAATTTTACGCTCACAATTTTTTTTTTCATTCGTGTTTGAATTTTTAGTTTGAGTCCAATTATCCCCAGTAGGCCACAAATAATTGAAAGTCGTTTTTTTTCGCTATAAAATGAATTTTTTAATGGCCTTTATGTTTGAAAAGGTTTCTCTATGTTATGGTCGCGAACAAAATTTTTTTGCAAAAGTAGGAATAGAAGACAAATAGTAGACAATAGAAATTTAATGTAACAACAGGTTCAACATTTTTCTCGTAAACGACTAAACGGCTTTTGACGATTCTTACGTTGGAATTTTTGTGTATAAAACGAAAATTTCAGTAATCTTCCTTCTGAATATAAAAAAATTGAATTTGTTTCAAAAATTATGAAATGTTTATAAACGAATCAGTTGAAATCCCCTGAATATGAATTAAACTTATTCATTGAAGTTTTCTACACAAAAATTAAATCCCTAAAATTTTTCGAAGTCCCTTGAAATCTTTAGAGATTTAATAAAATCCTCAACATTTGTAAAATTCCTCATAATACCTTAAAATCCGTGGCATTCTTTGAAATCGCCTGAAAGCCCTCGTGGTTTAATACAGTCTTTGAATCTTGTGAAATTTCTGGAAATATGCTTACTTACTTCTTGAAATATACACACTTCCCAAAGTTTTTAAAACTTTGAAATTTATTCGATTGCGAATTTATTGATGAACAACTTTCCCCTACATGAGCGACTTTCCCTTTTACGGTATCTTTTGAAATACTTTAGAATCCCTTGAAATCCCTAGAAATCTTCGAAAACCGTAAAAATTCATTTGAAAAAGTTTAAGTCAATTGAAATTCCTTGAATATTCCGTAGCTTTCCTCGTTTGACTTGTGATTTGGTGGTAGTAAATTTATCAAATATTTGTTATGAAATTGTATGGAAAAGGGTGTTAAACAAAAAATTGTAGACTCTTTTAATTATCATCATCAATAATTTCCAGTTTGAAAGCTTAACTGATAGAACTTAAATTTCTGGGTAATTTAAATTAAAGGAAAAATTAGAATCTTAATATTGAACTTTTACTCCAGATAAGTACATGTGTGTGTCACGGCATAACTATGTGAGTGCCATTTTTTTGAAAACACATTTTATTGGTTCCAAAATTCTCAAAAATTCTACCTGACATTGTGTTAAAAGAATATATATGTATATTAATTCTAACCGGAAGTGGGTTTTTAAATCTGAAATCGGAAAAGGAAACCGGAAATGGATGAAGTTTGGAGTAAAAGAAAGACTTGCGGGCTAAATTATACTAAATAGTTACAAAATATAAATAAACAAAATATTTTGTATGAAAATAACACTGTATGTATTATTTATTATTATCACTAATAAAAAATAAAAATAACTTAAAAATAATATTATATATTAATCCATTTTTTCTTACGAAACGATTTTTTAGATTTAAATTTTTATTTTTCAGCTTTCTACTTGTCTCGTATGATTTATATCTCGAAGATTATTATCTTTTTCAAATTTTCTTCATTGATATCTCTAGAGATATATGAAATCTTGATTGCATTTGAAGATGAAATTTAACACTGGCCGTCTCTGATTTCATATTTCGTGACGGATTTGCGGAAATAAAGTTAACCCTTTCTTGAAATATGAAAAAATGTGAAGGCTACTTTCACATTATATTTACAGAATGCTACAGATTTTACCTTTTTATAATCTTCAATTATCTAGGACAATTTGCAGATTGAATACGCTTAAATAAGATGCTATTTGTTCCAGTATTTGATTTTTTGGTAACTACCTGACTTTACCCATAATATATATTTTTTCAATTATGCCAAAAATCAGGGGTCATTTTAGGACCGAAAGGAACAATTTTTAGGGGAGTAATTTTAGAAAAAAAAACGTTCTCCCTCTCGACCACCCAATTAGTTGAATAGCAAACTTCAGTATTTATGAAATGCAGCTGAATATGGGAAGCGTTTTGTGCAAACAATCACATTTTGGAATCAATAATTGTCAACTAGATTCATAAAAAAAGTGATTCGTTTAATTAAGCCGATTATTAAGCAACATATTGAGGTAAACATATTTATCACAGTCTAGAAGGATCACGAATATTTTATCAGAATGGGGAAATTTTATACCTATACTATCGGCGAAAAATTCGAGTCCTCTAGCTCCGACGTTAAAAAAGTAAGTGAAAAAAAAATGGTAGCTCAATGAACGGAAAATCATTTTGAAGATCAAAATGTACGTTAATTAGTCTGGAACGAATATGCCAAAAAAAATTGTATAGCTTACAGACCTGAACATCTGATAAAAAGTGAGGAAATTTGAGAGCTTTTAACGTCAGTGAACTTTGGAACATAGTGTTTTATTGAAAAAATAATAGGAAAAATCTGAAAACAAATCATGGTGGTACTTTAAACATTTCCAACCAAATTGCTGTTGAAAAATTTGCAGAATATAACAAATTGTTCGTTCTTTGTATATAAATATACAAATATAAATTGCAAATTGCGATATTTGAAGACAGTTTCTTATGCTAAAGACAAGAACGATCCCATGAAAAAAGGCACCGCGCTTGGTTTCTTACTCAATAAATGTTAGCGTGAATAGTACTGGGCTAAAGATTAACTTGAACAAAACACAGATTATTATAATCAAAAAATGGAATGAGAGAACAAAATGCAACATTGCCTTCAACAAAGAGAGGATGAAGTAGGAGGCTGACGATCGGGATGGGGAAATTATTGTTAGGCCTAATTCATTTTTTAAAATAAATATTGCCTTGATGTTCAGTAGGTTTTGTAGCTAATACTCATAGAATTATAGCTCACAGCTTTTAGTTTATAACTTAAACACGACTAAAATTTTAATTATCTTTATTTCTAATATTTTCATCATTGAGTTTCAATATTTTCCACACATCTGTAATAATGTATTTTAGGTTTTTTTTGTCATTTTGAAAAAATATTTCTTCTTATATTAAACGTAGCTTGTCGAGATTGCAGAATTTTTTGTCTGTAATAATCGTACTTTTGAACAGACGCACTGCTTTCCGGCGTTTCCAATCGCTTCGATTCTTTTTTCATTTTCGACTCATAACAATAAACTTATAAACATATTAGAATATCAATAAGTCAAAAACGAAAGTTTTTATAGTGCATACATAAATTGTTTTATATTCAAATATAGTAAGACAACTCATTATTTAGCAATCGTTAGTATAACACACGTTGCTGTACCTCTCAGTCGTAAACATCAAAGACCGAGACCATATTTTCCAAATAAAATGAAAATACTTTTTAGAATAGCATTTTTATCATACTATGACTACATACAACGGAAGAATAGACATATAATACCATTCCACTGGTGACTAATTTCGAAACAATTATTGCGTGCATGGTTCAAATATGAAAGTAAACATATTTACTGAATTCAGATTTATTATTATTATTATTTATTTTCGTACAAATTTATGGAATGAAAATCCGTTCAAACAATTAAGAAGAGGTACTTTCAATATTGTAGACATATTTATTACATTCAAAAACACGTCGAATATTTTTGTACCATCGTAAAATTCTATACCCGCAGTGAAATTATTTTTATCATGAATAAATACAGATATTTTATTGAAGATATATACAAAACTAGAATTTATATGTTTACACGAGAAGTAACAAAAGTTAGGGATCAGGTTTTATAAATAGCAAGATAATTGTTTTTTCATACAATCTGAAGGAGTGAACTTTGACAGAAAAGTGCATAAAGTGAACAAACGTGATATATCCATATTATGAATATGTCGTCGAAAAAAACATTGGATCGGGAATTGAATTAGGGGGATCGTTACCCTTCATCACGAAAGCGCATATTTTCCAATTCATTTTGAATTACCCTACTCTACAGTCTCCGCACATATCCTTTAAGTCAAACTGAATCATTAATAATCGTGGAATTACCAAAACTTTCAAAAGGAATTACAAAAAATATGGCTCCAATTGGTTAAACATCCAGATCCATATCCATTATGCCCTAATCACCTGAAAGCCGATCGTTTAGGTTTCATCTCTTCTGATGTAACACCATTAAGAGCGTATTTTTTCATGACTCGCCCCGACGTGATTCGAGCAAGAAAAGAAGAATTGCTCTTGAGGACTATGAGCAGAGTTTGTTCTGAAATGACCGCGGGGGAAGTTGAGTTGATGGAAGAAGGGCAAAGGCGTTGGACCGGTCGCCCGCAGTGTTGCTGACTATTTATCATAAGATCGATCGGTATCTCGAAGCGATACGGTCCGATCCGCGCCGGATCGATTCTTCCAAGGGCTTCAATTAACGTTATTAAAGCACCATTAATCTTGAGTCTTGACCACGACATGGCATGGCATGGCGGCATGCCCGGGATGCAACGACCTGATCCCTCCATCCCACGTTTGGTTGACTTTGAGATCTTCTACAAATCTATATCTACAGTTTTGTTATAATTATAACAAAAAAGAGATACCAGTCTAGGGATCATATCATCAAGTAAAAAGTTCTTTATTCAACAAAATCGTTTTGTTAACCGCATTCCGGAAACAGAACCGATTGGGGTTAGGTGATTATGTGAAAAAAACGCAAGATATCCTGAACCCGTATGATTACCTAAGATTGCGTGATTAAGTTTTTGATACTACAACAGCGATATTTGTGGAGTAAGCGAGTAAAATATGATAAATCCATGTTTTGAAAATAAATTAGTTATATATGGTTTCTGCATTTTCAGGACTCGAGCAATATGATCATTGAGCCTTGCTTCACAAAAAAATTCTATTCCATTAAAATTGCGATTTAAACATTTTGTAACATTCAAAATATCTCAATTAAAGTTCGTATATTTTGTATCAAAGTGTTGAATATGTTATGGAAACTGCATATATCTGCACTAATAAATTTGATAATTTGATAATATTGCATAACTAGCTAGATGGTTTCATCAATATGCTCCTATTTGAATATTTCTTCTCCATCTGGTGTGTTTGAAGTACAGTATTTGTCTAATTATTAAGAAATTATCTCGTATGGATTTAGCATGTTTTGTTCGCTTATACTTCTCATTTAGCAAAAAACTAAACAAATCGCACAACACGGAAAAAATGTGAAGCTCAAATAGCGATCTTCATATCCCTGATCTAGCTATAAATATTGTGAGGAAAGAACCAAAGATATTATTATTTTTAATGAATAACAAATAGATCGTTGAAACCAAGATATGACATAGCTGAATTATGAATTTTAAAACTCTGAATATGATGCTAATGAAATAGGGTTAGTTTTGAATGAGGTTTGAAATTCATAATTGATTTAACACTTTACCTTACAATCAAGCAGATTATAAGGATCAATTTGAAATGAAAATCAGTTAATTAGAATCAGTCTGTTAATCAGATTGTTCAAAATATTAGTTTCGATAAACCAAAAGATTTACTTTGATCAATCAAAATATTTGACTGGATCAACCAACATCTATGGTTTAATAAACCAAATTTTACAATCAACAGTGCAGTCTTTCCCATATTTGCTCGTGTTTTTACTTTTTTTCAATAAACCCTTTCCTCCCTATTTTTCAAATACTTCCCCTTCATCTACTTTTCTCTTCAAATATACGATATTTGAAAATCAAATATTTGAATTAGACGATAAATTCTCTGAAATTAGTAAATTAGGGTTGCAGTAGAGTTAAAAGAATTTTAGAAAGTCAGGAAAAGTCAGGGAATGCCAAGGAATACCTCAAAGAGTCAAAGAATTTTCCATAAACTGAAGTTGAACTTTAGAGGTCACCCACAAATTACCTTTTCTTCAACATTTTTAACCTTCCACTCTCATGAAAGATACCGTGAGAGTTTCTCTCACCCCCTTGCCCCCTTCAGTCACAAAAAATCTAACTAAGATTTTATAAATTTGGGACATGAAAATACATATAAATTCTGCTACTTGAATAAACCTGAAATCTTGATGAAATTAGGTTTAGAAATGGAAATGTGTTAATAACAAATGAGTCTTGAAAACGCATATTTTGGCATTTTTTTGGTCGAGAACCATTTTGTCGTTAAAAATTTTATTATTTGGTTGAAAATTTCATTATTATGCTGCCAAGTTAACAATTTTATTGGAGAAGATTTTCTTTGTTGAAAATTCAACTCATTTCTTGAAAATTCAACTATTTTGGTAAAAAATTGTACTATTTGGTTTTAATTAATTTTTTTCTGAGAATTCAAGTTTTTAGTAGAAAATTAAACATTTTAGATGAAACTTTTCGTTTTCAAGGATTGAGGAATATTTTTTTGGTTGGAAACTCAACTCAATTGTTAAAAACTCGTAGTTTTTGTTCAAAAATTCATCTCTCATCGTAGAAAATTAATCTTTTCTATTTAAAATGCAAATATTTGATTGACAATGAATCTGCTTTGGTTGGGTATTTAACTATACTGCGGAAAATCCGTTTTTTACAGGTAAATTTAATTGTTTTTGCGTTCAAATTGAAATCTTTTCTGTTTAGAAACTTATCTCTCTTGGTTGAAAATTCAACTACTTAGTTGAAAGTGGAACTACGTGGTTTATAATTTTATTAGGTTAAATCCCTTTTTTAAGTTTGAAAATTAACTATAATGTTGAAGATTTTTTTGTTGTTGTGAGAGATTTATTTTTTTAACTGACAATTTCACAATTAAATGTTTCTTTGAAATTTTATCTTCTTCAGTTGAAATGTTGATTATTCGGTGGGAAATTTAACAAATTTTCCTTTGGAAATTGTTTTGTTTATACAAAAAAATTTCACTCGAAAATATAACTATACTTCATTATTGATTGAAAATTCATCTTTTTCAGTTGAAAACTCAACTATTTTGTTGAAAATTCGTCCTTTTTGAGTTGAAAATTCAATTATTCTGGTAGAACACTGTTAGAAATATCTGGTTGAATTTTCAACCACATGTGGTTGAAGTTTTATACAATTACCGTTGTTGAAATTTCAACCATGCAGTGGTTGAAATTTCAACCACCCAGTTGAAATTTCAACAACATGTAATTGAAATTTCAGTAACGAGAAAAAAAATTTATTCGGTACAGATAGTGAATTTCAAAGCAATTTTAATTTTTCAAAAATCTGGAATGAAACCCATAAAGATTCGTGGAAAATACTTTGCTTTGAAATTCACTAACTGTACCGAAAGAATTCTGATAAAGAATCAGTGAGTTATTTCGTACGTTTGTGTCGTGTGATTCATGAGATTAACAAAATGCATGTAATATTTAGGAAAATAACCAGCTTTAAGGAAGACAAAAAAAGGTACGTTGGAATTATATTACCATAATGAGTTGCGCGCCCAATTAGACAAACTTTTCAACACTCGTTTTTGTAAACATAACCTAAAAAACATACAGCAGTTAGTATCGATATTGTGAATAAAATGTTCCCATTATGATAATATTATTCCAGCGTACCTTTTGTTTTTCTTCTCTAAAGCTGCTTCTTTTCCTGAATATTATGTTTTTTATTAATATTATTGATCTCACGACACAAACGTACGGAATAACTCTTCGCGGGACTCTTTCTCCTTGGGGTCTGGCCTCGCGGGAAGTACGAGGGGGCATTGTGTAGTTGAATTTTCAACTACCTTTGGATGAATTTCATTTCAATTCCGTGGATGAACGATATTTCAACCACAGAAGTGGTTGAAAAGTGGTTGAATTTTCAACATATTTCTAACAGTGAAGATTTATACTTTCGGGTTGCAAATTCAACTTTTTTGTAGAAAATTCGTATTTTTTTCATTCAAAACTCAAAATTTTGTTTGAGATTTACTTTTCTGATGAAAAATCATATTTTCGGGATGAAAAATTAACTTTTTCGTATCAAATTCATCTTTTTGACTTGAAATTTCAATATTTTAGATTGAACTGTTTTTTTCTTGTCTGGAAATTTTTTTTTGGTTGAAAATTTAACTCTTTAACATTCACGAGAATTCCGCATTTTGTTTGAAAATTTTTTTCTTGTCAGAAAAATCTTTTTTAGTTGCGCATTTTTCTTTTTGATGAAAAAATTCATCTTTCTGGATAAAAATGGTTTGTTTTCTTCGTCAAGTATTAATTTTTCAGCAGAAACTTTTCCTATTCTATTTTTTGTTAACAATTGATCCTTTCCAGTTGAGAATTTGACTTGTTGGTAAAAAATTTATCTCTTTAGTAGAAATGTTATCTTTTTTGGTTGAATAGTTAACTTTTTTGTCGAAATTTCAGAATGTTTTGAGGTAAAAAATTCATCTGTTTCGTAGAAAATTCGTCTTTTTAACTTGAACATTCATCGCTTTTTTACAAAATTGATCCTTTTTGTTTGAACATTCATCTCTGTAGGTTGAAAATTTAAGTATTTGCTTAAAAAGTTGATTTTTTTGTTAAAAATTATCCCGTTAGTTTGCAAGTTGAACTATTCGGTTGTGAATGGAAGTGATTGGTTTAGGATTAGTTTTTTTCCTATTGGAAATTCAACAATTTTATTAACAATTCATCTTTCATGGTCAGAAATGAACTTTCTGTTGAAAATTCATCTTTTTGGGTTCAGAATGACGAATGTTTTCTAAAAAATTTGACTTTTTACCTTGAAAACTTATCTACTTTATGGAAAATTTGTGCTTTTCAGGTTGAAAATTAATTTGTTTCGGTTGAAAACCGGACTATTTTGTTGATCATGGCACGGGCTATTTTTCAGGTATATTCAAATTGTTTTTCTAGTCGTATTTTTATTTTGGTTTCATAGCCAATGTGTATAAATTATACATGTTACAGACACAAGGTATTTTTGTATGGAATATATAAAATAGAATGTGAACCCATATATGAGAGGTTCAAAGTTCAGCTGTATAATATAATGACTTGTGGATAAATATAAGAAATTTTTCTTTTGTTATATTTGTAGGCGACATAGAGTATTAATTTCAATGGCGAATATTATTACGGCATAGAATAATGCATTTACAAAGTTAGTGAACTTTAACCTTCTCTTCTGAAAGAAGTTGAGGATCTATGGATGATGTGTTATTAAATCCGAGCATGCATATTCAAAAGATCAAGATAACTCTTCAGTAAGATCCTCTTATCTCTTCTCGACTCATCTCTCAAGACAATGAGACTGATCTTCTTCATCGATTAGCAAGATCCACACAATCTCAAATTCATCTCTCAACATTAAGTATCCATGACGTGAACTCATTTTTCATCAAATCTATTCAAATAAGAATATTGCTAATATTTCAGATTTGCTTCGACTTTTCCGTATTTTTTAGTCAAATACGCGCAGCAAAAGAGACTTATACGAATATACATTTTTTCCAGTAATTTTTCGTATGGATCAACTTTAGATAGGATTGATGTATCTGCATGAACTTTATTTTAAATTCTGGTGATGACGGAGTGACGTAGGTATATGAAGATTTGCACCTGCAAATTATAATCAAGTACAAAGACGGAAATGTTACATCATAAATCCATTTTTTTCAACCTGTTTTGGATTTCTCGGTCAATTATTGAATCATCTGCATAAAACATTGTTTATTGATGTATATTCATTCGTTGATTATGAAGCGGCCATTAATAATACTTTTCTTCATGGTTTGCCATACCATGACTCGATAACATCTCTAACCTCTCAATTATATTTGATCCCATTTCCAGCATTGAAAAAGAACAACCCGTTTCTAGTTGACCATGCCCCAACAAAAGGTAAAAAAAGTATCTAGATAAAAGTTGAGACAATATTATTGTTATTCAATTTTTAGGCTGGTTCATTTGAGACCCGTAGCAATATACAGTATAACCTATTGTGTTATGCCTTTATTTTAAAAACTGTGGTGAAACAGAGGCCTATACACGGGTCCTCATGACTGCTAAAGTATAATTTCAGTCCATTAACCTGAGTGAGTATACCGCCGTACGACTCCATTTCTCTGGGTATGGACCAGTTAATTTTTTCCTTACTGATGAGGTGGGCTTAACATCTCTGTAAGAAGTTAGTCACATTTCGTGATAACCCGCGGATAAACCCGACTTCATTAGAAGTACTTGCATTGGCCTGGACGATTGGCCAGGGGAGAGGCAAACTGCAGAAAACCATTTTCCCGAGCTCAGTTCGGTTTTCCTATTATCGAAATTTAAAGTAGCCATCCGAAGGTCTAGAATGAGACTCTAGACTCTAGATTCCAGATAATAGAGCGGACCCGCTCGATATTAAGTGACTAGATCATATTGCAACTCCTCTTTTGTGTACGGTGTATGAGTGTATGTAAAGTTGCTCACTAATGAAGTAGACCAGACTCCTCGACAAGAAATGAAGCCTACTGCTGTACTACCGGGGCCTGACTGAATAAATGAATACCTAAAAATATTTGTATATATACAACTTTAAAAGGTTGATGTATTGAACGAGTCAGAAAACCTCGACAGCAGAAAGTAAATTTTCATGAGTCCATCAAGCGCAGTTCACTCCTCTATTGTGAACTGAATCTGAAACATAATTCTTAAGGCCTTTTTGGTAAAACAGTTTGAGTAGTAACGTGTTCAAGTGATGGATTTATTATTACATTTGCTTCAATGAAAATATTAGATTCAAAAATGAATGATAAAATTGTACATTTTAGGAATAACATATAGTAATTATTATTATTATTATTATACCATTAAGCCATTTCCCTTTCGGGGTAGGCGTGACTTACTCGGTTGGAAAATTAGATATATTATAATTATAATATAATGAGATATAGATATAATAATTAAAAATTATTTCATCATCATTAAGGGGTTTTAAAAAGAAAAGAAAGTCCAGATATCAAATTGTATTTTTCATTTTTTGTTCCTTTTGGTTTAAGAGTGGACCACCGTAGAAGGAGGAATTAATCAAATAATATTTAGAGGTCACTACCCATTTTTTCATGAGTTTTTTTTATGTTATGAAGTAAGATGTTTATATAAATAATAATAATAATAATAAGCTATAATAAAAAAAAGCGCAGGCGACATCGCATTTTTCATCCCCATAGATTCCTTTTACAATCAAAAATCTCATTTTCGAATTCCCTGAATCAATAATTTTTTCTAAGAATTAATTATTCGACAACAATAGGTCGGGCTCGCAGTTTTTTTGTTTTAGGCTCCTTTTTTTAGATTATTTTATAGAATATTCTGTACCTATAATCACCATTGATAGTTTCTCTCGCAGCGACAGTTCTAATGATTTTGAAATGTATGCAGCTGTCATGTTTCTTGTATCCTTGTCCAATTAGTATTGAATATTTTATCATTTTCACACAGAAAAAACTGAGAATAAAATTTGTTGCAGGAAATTTTTTATAGAGCCCAATTATTAGTATGTCAATAATAAACAGAAAAAAATTCTCTGTGAAAAAGCAAAGTGTTCTTGAAATGACCAGAAAAACCAAAAAAGAAGACTTTTCAACAAGAAAGATATTTTTCTCACAAGAAAGATGAATTTTGAACGAAATAGATAAATTTTTAACCAAAAAGGATACATTTTTAACAAAAAATGGAATCGTTAAATTTTAAGCTGAACAAAATGTCAACGAAAGAAAAACGAATTTTCAATAAAATACATGAATTTTCTATTAAATATAAAATATGTCAATGGAATAGCCAACTTTTCGGGGAAAAAATTAATTTTCCATAAGAAACGAATTTCCAACAAAATAGTTCAATTTTTTAATGATTAGTTCAATTTTTAACCGAAAATATGAATTTTCAACAAAAAAGTTAATTTCCGAACGAATAGTCCAAATTCTACCATAAGGTTCAATTCTTGATCCAAAAAGACGACATATCTACAAAAAAGTTAATTAACGACCGAATAGTAGCAAAACATGTAACAGATGATATCTCAACAAAAACAAAATTTCAATTTAAAATCAAAAATAGTTAAATTTAACCGAGAAAGACGAATTTTCAGAAAAATAGTTGAATCCTCAACCAATAAAACAGATTCATTTTCGATCAGGTAGTCGCATTTTCAACCAAACAAGAATTATTTTCATTCCAGAATATTAATATTCTACAACAAATGGAATATTTACATTTTCCACCCAGAAAATTTAATCTAAAAAAATGCATTTCAGCAAAATAGTTGAATTTGTAACCAAAAAGTTGATTTTTTAACCGACAAAATTAACTTTTTTACCACAAAAGACAAATTATATACAAAATACATGCATTTTCAACCAATCACATCGATTTCCAACTGAACAAGATCAATTTTCAACCAAATATTCAAATGTTTATCAGAAAAAGATAAATTTTCAACCAAAAATAGAAAAGTCAAATTTTTAGATTGAAAAATTGATTCACAACCAAAAATTGAACGAATTTTCAACAAAATTGTTGCATGTTTAACAAAATAATTTAATTTTCAACCAAAAAGTCGAATTTTCAATCAAACGAGATGAATTACGAATCCAAAATATAATAGTAGGCTTTTCAAATAAAAAAATTAAGATTTTGATTAAGAACAGTTGGATTTTCTTCTTGTGTTCTGTTAATCCAGTTCTCATTCAAGCGAAGAAACGAGAAAAAGGGAAAGTTTCTTGAAAATAGGGGACAAAATAAGAATTCTTGAAAGATGGGAAGCAAGAATGTGTGTTAAGTCTGAAATATGAAAGCGATTTTCAAACTTATTGAGTTATTATTTAACTTTACTGTTGCAGGAAAATGTTCTTCAAAATTCACCAACTTTGTTCAAATTTATCAACAGGAAAGGTACTCTAAAATGTTCTCCAATGAAATAAAATTCCTAAAGAATTTGATAATGTACTCACATACTACCCAGGCGGAAATATTATATATAGTTTTTATATAGTGTGAAGTATTATATATAATATTCATTTGTTTCATACATTTTTTATACAAAACAAACGAATATTATATATAAACTATACATAATATTTCCGCCTGGGTAGTAACATATACTTTTTATCTCATTACACACAAAAAAAATTCTGGCTTGGGGGTAAGACCACGTTTATTATATTTTTTTGGGGTCGCTGAAACCGAATCCAAATTTCATTCTACCCCATCACGTCACGTGTTTGACATAACCTCAAGAAGTATTCACAGCCTCACAAAAATAAGAAATAATTCTGGTCTGGAGGTCAGGCCATTTTCACAATATGTTTTTGGGGTCGCTGAAATCGAATCCGAGGTCCGTTTCACTCCATCATTTTAGGTTTTTGAGATAACATTGAAAAATCATATAATCCAAGCCCAATAAGCCCGTTATACCTAATATATTAAACCTCATAATCTCTTAACCCCACAACCTTTCAACCCCTTTACCCCTTGACCCAATAACCTCTTTTACCCTGTAACCTGAAATTCCAATAACCACATAACCTTGAAAATTAAGTGTAATTAAAAACTAAGTGTAACCTTCAACCGGATTTCGAGAGAAGATATTACCGACATAAAAAGTTACCCCAGGTGGGTAATCTTTATTCTGAGATATCGGGTATTCTTCTGTGTTTACTCTCGTTGTGAAGGTAATTGTCAATGTTTACCTCGAAGGCCTGGGTAACTTGACATTGTTTACTGCTTGCAAACAGAAATATGTCACATGTTTAATTTCAAAAGAGCCTCACTACAGATGAAACAACCGAGTGATTTCTTTCGCGATTCGGTTGAAAACGTTAAACAGTTTGCATGGACGAGCAAATGCACAACAAACTTTGCAAAGACAGCTAATGAGCGTTGAGACACAAGACGGCGGAGACGTCTGCTATTCGCAATATATCAGTTGGTTTTGCTCATATTTGGTTAACATTCTTCCAACGGAAACTTCATATGCAAAATTGTATACATGTTGCGAACGTCAATACTTGCCCTTTTTCGCCTTTATGTAGCTTGTTTACACTAAGATGCTGGATAACTGCAACACACAATGACAGCTACTCCCAACATACGGTAATATTGACTGTTTTCTCATGCTAAGGGTAAGAGCAGACAGTTTACATCCTACTAAGGGTAATATTTACCTTCTATCCTATACCAATAGGTAAAAATACCGAATTTCCTGCAACAAAATTTACTCCTGGTTTTTTCTTTTCTATAGTAGGGAATATATGTGGCATATGTTATAATTGAGTTGCCTCTCCTTCTTCTGCAAGTGTAATATTAACGCAATTATGTTTCGTGCAGTCATTACAAAAAATATTGTACAACTCCGTGCAAACTAGGATTTAGGTTCAGAATTGTGGAGCGGCGACCATGACCCGCGGATAACAGCCGGGCAACAGCAACAATAGACAATAGCGATCCCATGCTCCACATACGCAAAGCATGGTTGGCACGCGAAACTGTGCGTAGGTATAAGTATAAACCGGAGTAACAAATTCAGCATAAACACCAACATTGTCTTGTGTTTATGGGTTATTATACCTCATGCTCGTTGCTCACGCGACACTCTCGCTGTTCTACTCCTCCTTCTGGTAAGGTAGTTGAGCAGTCCGTGCAGGCAAAAGTGTTGTCGCTAATTTTCATGTTGCAACCGGCCTATTGTTCACAGATTAATTCTTATGAGAAATGTCAGGTAACTTCGCACATTTCCCTTTCTGTAATAATATCATTTTTAAAACGTCAAAAATTACGGAGATCTGCATCAAATTGTATAACATAGATCTTTTAGAGGAAATTCAGAAACATAACCTAAACTAAATCGAATTGTGCGAAAAAATTATTTTTGAACGAAAAGGCTTCAAAAATTATGAATCCAAAAATCAGTTCAAGAAGAAAACATGAATTCATAAAGTTCGATTTGTGTAAGATAATTGCACAAAAAAACTTCAAATGGAGGAAAATTTTTTTAAACAGCATTGCAATCGGCTTATTAGAGACGGATATACAACAAAGGAAAAGAGAGGAAGAAAAATGGAAGAGACAACTAAACCACATCACTACCTTTTCTGTTTTCTTCTTCTGTCTTTTTTATACTATTAAAGAACCAACATGTTTTTAAACCGATTTAGGTTTCCTCATCAGGGAATTTTTAATATGAAAATACTAGAAAATATTTATATCTTATGCTTAATATTAGAGCTGTAGACATGATTTTGAAGTTTCTTATTAGAATGCTATTTACATTTTTCAGTTTTTAGTTTATGTGCTAATTCTTAATATTTACGGAATCTGTTATGTATTCTTACAATTATTTAAACAAACACTCATTAGACTTTTCAAGATACAATTGTTTTATATAAAAAATTAATGAAGCTATCAAAGGCTTTGCTATATCTTGAAAGATTCCTTTTTAATTTAATTGCATTGACTTGTACAACATTTTCATGAATTCTTTCTTTATTTGGTTCCCTTCATTTGATGAAACTTCCACATCATCTCAATCAAACTCATGTCCATGTGTGATTCTATGGCTTGAAAGAACTCTATGGCATTTCACATTTCAATGAAAATTATTTTTGTATTTAGCTCTCCTTATCCCTAGCGGTCTTCTTGTTTGATCTTTATATACTGCATTGCAACTCCTATATTTTATTTGATAATCACATTTTGTTTTCCCATTTTTTCTGTTATGTCCTCTCCTGGTTCAGCAGTTCTGTTACTTTTGAATGAAATTCTATGAATTGTATATAAACCCATTTTTCCTAGTAATGATCTTAAGATTTTAAAATTTTTGTTATAGTTTTCAACAATACATTGCTAAATAAGTATGATATGGGTCACTACACCGAAAAAATGTAATACCGAACCAGCAATATTGAATTATTTATTCTTGACCCATCTCAAATATCGTTGAGAAAGAACTGATGATAATTGAAATATCATTAAACCAGTGATTTGCATCAATTTTTAAGGAATCTTATTTTTAATTATTGAAATTTATGGAACGTTCAAACAAGAATACTATGTTATTCCATTAATTTTGGCAGTCAAAAAGTCAAATTTTGAAATTGAAGCCCAATTCTGAACGTCATAACCTTAAAACAAATCTTTTTTTGAGGTTGTTGATTGCCTAAAATGTCATCAAAAATAACAAATTTTTCTGATAGAAATCTTTAGAGTGACGTTGAGCGCTCTAAGACGTAATTGTTTCTAATTTTCACATAATATTAGTGAGGAAAGCACAATGTATATATTTGTATTAATTTACCTTTATTCATTATTTCAATTTTGAGTTTTTATCATATATCAAGTATCCTCTGCAGGATTGCGCTTTAAAATGGATTCGAATTCGAGTCGAAACATGTTGGCGATTTTGTTATAAAATATTTGTTAAAAACCTGGAAAAGGCCTACAGTACACTATCTTAACATCACAAGAATATTATGTTGCTGAAATAAAAATGTTGGAATTCTAAATACAGCGCTAATCAAATAGAAATAATTTTAACAGAGAATTGAATTTTATAATTGATTCCCCACTTTATGTTACACTTCTACACCGAAAAAACGATATTCTAATATTAAGAGTGTCATATTCTTACACGCATATTCTTAGTAATATTCTTAATGAAGTAAGCGAAATTCTCAATTTAAGAGTATCTTCTAACCAAAGGACGAAATGCGCCTCGCTCCGTCCAAATGTTTCTGTTAATGTTTTGTGTGACGTGCTTTTCGATCAGTTTTTCGAATTCGTAATAAGTGAGAAGCTCGAAGAAATGCAACCGATTCTTAGGATAAATCGCGTGTGGACACCCATCTGCTTCTCTTTCCAGAAAAATTTAGAGTGAGAAAGGTCTGATTTGACAGTGAGGTTGAATACCGTTGTGTCACACCGAGACATAACCTCTCTACATTATTTATTCGTTGGCGTGTGACATCAAACTTTTCTCACCTTAACGTTCTCTGCGAAGGGAAAGAAATAGAGTTAGAGATGTGCACATGCGACTTATCCTCAG
Organism: Andricus quercusramuli; assembly: GCA_932178445.1. NCBI lineage: Eukaryota > Metazoa > Arthropoda > Insecta > Hymenoptera > Cynipidae > Andricus > Andricus quercusramuli. The sequence goes on along the minus strand of CAKNXH010001142.1, from coordinate 391,221 downwards.
AATTGGTTGCATTTCCTCGAGCTCGTCACTTATTATACAATTACAGCGACAGATTTCGGATGCAACTATATTCTTAAACTTAGTGGAGAATTCTTACAATAAATTAGACAAGCATATATATTCTTAAGGTAAGAGGGACTCCATCGTACGTTAAGAATATATTCTTGGCGCCTATTTAGGTTGCAAATATTCTTAAACTTAGTGGGAAATTATTAAAATTAGAATATCGTTTTTTCGGTGTAAAGATTATTGACTACGTGCGTCACTTATACTATTGAATAAAAAAATGTGTTCTGTATACGTATTACGTATAATCAATATTACATAACAAAAATTTTCAAAACATTATTAGTGGAATCAACAGCACAACTTGCTTTTAAATTTTTTAACTTTGATTTAAATTTATATCATTTTTCGGTATTTCTTACCAAATCCAAAATCGAACGTAACGTTTCGATTTTGTATGAAATTTGAAACTCACAAATCAACATAGCTAATTCAAAGATATGAAAATCTGTGCATCAGGGATACAATTACAATCGGTTATTTCAAAAACAAAGATCATTTTATTCAAATATATTATTATTTTGTTGATTTGATTTTTCAGCATTTTTTTTAATTATACATTTTTTATATAGAGCGTCTTCATTAGAAAAAGGTCTCACTTTTTAAAAATTAAAATAAAACATTAAATAATCAATTTAAAGGAATAATATTTATTTAATTATCTTTTAAATTTTAGTTTAGCATATTGTTACACTTTTTAAAGTCTCCTAACGATATTTCAGTGCGGTGTCTAAAAATAAAACTGTTTCAAATGTAACAACAATTTTCGACCATTTCGAATAATTATACCACCCAAGCACATCAATTTAAATTAAGCTTCTTGATTGAAAATCCATAGTTTTTGTTTCAAATTCCGCTACATGGTTGAAAGTTAAAATTTTCTGATTGAAAATTCATTTCTTCGGTTGAAGATTTAACTATTTTGTTTAAAATTCGTTTCATTTTTAACCAAGAACATCAATTCAAATTAATCTTCTTGGTTGAAAATTCATCTTTCTTTTTGTTTAAATTCAACTGCATGGTTGAAAGTTGAACTTGTTTGTTGGAAATTCATTTCTCCGGTTGAAAATGTAACTAGTTTGTTTTTCAAGAAAATGAAGTTTCTGAACTGAAAATTTAACTATTCCATTTTTACTATGAAATTTATCTTTTTAAGTTGGAAATTTAACTATTTGGTTGAAAATTCATGTATTTTTTGGAAATGTCGGTTATCGCAGGCTTTACATTGTTTCCCTTTCTTCTCATTTTGCTCTTGAATACGAACTAAATTAATAGAACCCAATAGGAAAATTCAACTCTTTTTGGTTTAAAGTTCATTCTTTTCGGTTAATAAGTCTACTATTAAAATTCTGGTTGAAAATTCATCTTTTTGGTTGAAAATTGACCTATTTGGTTATAAATTTAATAATTTTGTTGAAGATCAAACAATTTTGTTGCAAAGCCGTCCTTTTCGGTAAAAAATGAACTGCTTCTTTCAATAATTATTATTGGGTTGAATATGCAATTACTCACATAAAGAATTCAACTATTTATCTGAAAAATTAATTTTTTTGTAAAAAATTCAACTGTTTCGTAGAAAATTAATCTTTTTGGCTCGAAAATTAAATATTTGAGATGAAGCTTATTTTTCTTACTGAGTCAGAAATCTTTCTTGGTTGAAAATTAATAAACTCTTTCGTTAAAATTTCATATATTATTCTGTACGTGTTAAGGATTCAATTATTTTGTTTACAATTCGTCTCTTTTGATTGAATTCAACTGTTTTTAAGTTAAGTAGTGATTTAGTTGAAAATCCAACTACTTCTTTAAAGGTGGAGCTACTTTATGGAAAATGATTTTTTTCAAATATTAATTATTTTGGTTGAAAATTCATCACTTCAGTTGATAATTGAACTTCTTTGTTAAAACCCTGTTTTTTTTTTGATGAAAGGTTCTTCAACTGATAATTCAAGTATTCCATTATTGGTTGAAAACTGATCTTTTTTAGTTGAATAATCAAATATTCAGTTGAAGATTCATGGCTTGTGCTAGAGAATTTGTCTTCTTTTTTGTGAAAAATCTATCTTCTTGATTGAAAATTGAATTTTGTTTTTAGAAAGTAATGATTTTTTATTGAAAATACAAGTTTCGGTTGAAAATTCAACTACGCGGTTGAAAGTGAAACTCTTTTGTTGAACATTAGTTTTTTTGTAAATCAATTGTTCCAACTAAAAATTTAACTATTCTAGTTGAAGATTCATCATTTTAGTTGAAACTTCATCTCTTTGGTTGAAAATCCCACTCTTTTTGGTTAAAAATTCATCTTTTTGTGTAAAAGTGTTGTAGTAGGTTGAAAATAATATTTTTTTTTTAAATTTAATTATTTTGTTAGAAAGTGCTTCTTTTTGGATGAAAATGCAACTATTTCGTTGAAAATTCGTCTCTTTTAGGTTAACTCAACGGCTTTTGATTCAAAATTGAAATCTTTCTTGGTTAAAAATGTAGAATTATATTTTTCTAAAGTAAACACATCTCTAAGATTAATCAGGTAAATATTTTTTGGTTTTGATTGCAACTACTTGATTCAAAATTGAACTTCTTTGTCAAGCATTCATTTTTTTGTTGAAGATTCAACTACTATGTTGGAAATGTCTCTTTTTTTGTTGAAAATTATTTTCAAATTGAAAATTCACCATCATCCATCTTTGATTAAAAAATGATCTTTTTCAGTTGAAATTTCAATTTTTTTGTTCGAAACTTAATTTTTTTTTGGATGAAAATTTATGTATATTAATACCACTTTTTATATTTATTAATTTCCTAAATGTCTTAAATATAAAAGCCCCGTTTCTGAATCATCGAGATTACTGAAAATCATTCACAACTCATGACAGTTGTGAAAATTATCCAACAATTTAAAATTTCCATTGTCTTCTCTTCAGTGTTAGAGTTTTCTATTGTTTTAAGGCACAATTGCTCCAGCAGTATATCAAATGCAAGAGTTGCACGATCTGTATGGAATAGAATATTCGGAGCTGTGAAAACAAAATGATAAACGGCATTAGGATTGTAGGGTAAGGTGGGTGGTTGTCAGTAGGATGGTAGACATATAGATATAGAATTATAGATGGTTAGATGCAAAACACGTGGGTATGATAGAGGCGCTCCTCCCTGATCTTGCCGCTGCAGTTAGGAACGTCTGGTGTGAATAACAATAGCATTCAAAGATTCAAACTGAAGCTCGGCTAGACTCCAAAATTATGTTTAGTCATTGACATCAGTTTCCTTTTGACGTTTCTCGAACAATATTGAAATCTCAACAGATCTACATCTATCTTTATTCTTTATTATGATTTCGACACTGTAGGCTGAACAAATGGTTCTTTTAAATCATATGAAGGGCGATATTAAAGAAGTGAATCTATTATTCTATTTTTAAAATTAAATTCCTACAGTTATTCCTCTGAGAAGAAGAGGGGCTTTCAGGTATTACGTAACGTTTTTATTCTTGATATAATGAAATTAACCTGCAAGCTATAAATAAATTGATTTTATTTTGTCGAGGAAGTGAGATAGCATCTACGAAAAAGTAGTATAGGAAAATAATTATAGAAATGAATAATGTTCAAATATTGGAATAATTAGGGCAAAATGTAGAAAAAATATAAATTAATAAGGTATCTAGAACTACTCACACAAAAGTAATCAAAAATGGACATACATGTTTAGAAGAAGCTTCGTTAAATATTGTGGGTATTATATGTAACTAAAAAGATATGAGTATCTTATACTTTCTGCAATAAATATTTTAATATTTTAATATAATTCATTGAAAAGATTATAGAAAATGCATGATGGAGAAGTTATTATAGGCCTATCATGATTTTAGTATGATACTTTTTTCGTTCGGGAGGGTGTTAAAATCGGTTAAGTAATAATTAATATACAGTGAAGCCCGTAATTTATGAAACCATTGTATATAAATCTGATTATAAAGTTCGGATCAAAATAATTCACTTTTTTCCATCCAAAATTAATTTTCACACATCATTTACATCTGTCGACAGGCAGTTGTTATAATTTTGATTAAAAATCGTAGGTTAGTCATGAACGACATAATATTTATGAAATTGATGTCGCGGCCAAGGTCATGGACAAATCATGGCCGTCTGCAAATGCGCATTAAAGCTTGAAACTGGCCCTGGAAATGATTTTTTTCTAAAAGTGATTCGGCAGATTTACTTCCGTCTGCCAGTCCTGTAAGATTTCGAGTTTGCTAGTACCAACAGAAAATGTTTTAGAAAGACGTTGCATTTTCAACAAATATTTGAATTTTCAACAATTTAATTTAATTTTCAAAATTAATTCAATTATCAATAATTATTATCTGATGAGTTACAACAATACTTTTTGAATAAACAAAAAAGATTTTTCAGAAAAACAGTTAAATTTTCAACCAAAGAAATAATTTTCAACTAAAATGATGAATCTTCAAACAAATAATAAGTTTTTAACAAGGGAGCTTAACTTTCAACCAAACAGTTCAATTTTCAATCAAAAAGATGAATTATCAAGCGAGGAGATTAATTTCCTACCAAAAAAGGACGAATTTTCAACAAAGTACATAGATTTTTCATCAAACCGTTGAATTTCCATCCAAAACATATCAAGTTCCAAAGGAAAAAGTTAAATTTTCAACTGAAAACTGTAATTTTTCAATGAAAACTGCAAAAGTTACATTTACAATTAAAACCATGAATTTTCAACAAAATAAAAGAAATTTTCAATTAAGTAGATGAAGTTTCAACCAAAGAGTAAATTTTCAATAAAGGAATTAAATTTCGAATCGAATGGTTTAATTTACTTCTAAAAAATATTTACTATACTTTTTGAGATTTATTAACCTCACAAAAAATGTATAATTGTTGTTATTTCAACTAAAAATGATTTTAATTCAAAATCAAAAACCATTGAATTCAACCAAATGAGACGAATTTTGAACAAATTAGTGCATTTTCAACGAAATTGTTGAATTTTTAACAACAAAAAAACGACTTTCTAAGAAAATAATTAAATTTTTAGCCTAATAAATAAATTTTCAAACAATTATTAACACTTCCAACCAAAAAATAAATTCTCAAATACAAATATAATAGTAGATTTTTCAACCAAAAAGAGTTGGGATTTTAACCAAAGAGATTGACTTTCTAACAGAATAATTAAATTTTCTATCCGATAATAAAATTTTCAATTAGAACTTACACTTTCAACCAAAAAGGTGCATTCTCAGCCAAATATATAATAGTAGACTTTTCAACCACACAAAATTACCTTTCAACCAGAAAAAAAAGAAATTTCAACCAAAGAGATGGATTTTCAACTAAAATGATAAATCTTCAACTAGTATAGTTAAATTTTTAGTTTAAAAAATTAATTTTCAACCAAAAAACGAGTTTTCAGCAAAATAGTTAAATTTCCATCCAAAGAGATGAATATTCAACAAAAATGATAAATCTTAAACCAATAAATACATTTTCAACCGAGGAGATTAAGTTTCAACAACGAACTTGAATTTTCAATGGAAGAGATAAAATTTTAACTGAAACTAATGATTTTCTAATAACAAGATTGAATTTGCAACCAGGAATATTGATTTTCCACACAAAAATACAAATTATTAACAACAAGTCATGAATTTTCAACTAAATAGTTGAATGCATATCTATAAAAGACTGATTTTCAAGCAAAAAATAAGTTAAATTATCAGTAAATGTTCATCTTTAAAAAACGCGGTTTCAACAAAATCACTTGATTCTTAACTGATAAATTTTTGACTGATAACTGATTACGGAGTATTTGAATTTTCAACTAAAAAGGATTAATTTTTGACACAAAATAGTTCATAATTCAAACAAAAATTATTTCAATATTGAAATTAAAACAGTTGAATTCAACTAAAAGAAAACAATTTTGAACAAAATAATTGAATAATTGAAAAAATAGTATATTATTTTCAATCAATAAATATTTTTGACTTAGCAGCAAAGAAAAGAAGTTTCATCTCAGACATTGAATTTCCAAGCCAAACAAATTAATTTTTTATTAAACAGTTGAATTTCCAACAAAAAAGTTAAGTTTCTATCAAATAGCTTAATTTTTTACCTAAATAGTGAAATTATCAACCGCAGCAGAATTTTCAAAAATACAGTTTTATTTTCACAAAAAGAAAAGAATGATTTTTCAACAAAATTTTTTAATTATCAATAGAATAATTAAATTTGCAACCAAATAGTTGAATTTTTAACCAAAACGATGAATTGTTAACCAGAAGTGTAACTGTAGACTTTTCAACTGGAAAGAATAAACTTTCAACCAAAAATAGTTGAAATTTCATGTTGGGTTCTATTAATTCAGTTCGAGTTCAAGTAAAAAGTGAAATAATTTCAACAAATAACATGAATTTTCAACAAGATAGTTAAATTTTCAACAACAAAAAAATATAATTTAAACCAGAAATGGAACAGTTCAATTTAAAAATCTTAAACTAGAAATGAAACAGTTCAATTTTCAATCTTGAACCAAATAGATAAATAACCAATCAAGAATATTAATTTAAGTTAACGTTTTTGCTTAAAAATTTTAACGTTTTGGTTAAAAATTTCTGTTTGCAAACGAATTTTGAACAAAATACATGAACGCTTTAAAAAATGGTGAATTTCAGGATGGGAGAAAATTTTGAATTTATCTATATATCAGGCTGCAATTCTCTATGACTCTAGAATTTGTTTACCCTCAAAAAGTGTTTGTTTTTAGAGATTGACTTAGTTCAACTTTTCTTCAAATCTTGCTGATTTTCAGTTCAGAAAAAATGTAGTAAATTTCTTTGGAATCCTCAGGTCTCAATGTGCAGACGACCATGACTTCTCTGTTGCACAACAACTGACACTTGACAGTTACTTCTCATGAAAATTCAGACAAATTGGTCTTGAGAATCGAATCATTCTGATGCGCAATCTGCCAATTAAATAAAAAATCCGAAACCTGTATAAAAGCGTTGCATATAATTTTGATCCAATTTCGGGGTTGAATAAATCAACTCGAGGGGTTATTCACTTCTGAAATTATTTAAATCCTGTGACTCCAAAATCTTCAGAAACCCGAATTATCGATTGAAGATTCCAGATCTCCCCCTGTAACCAAATAAATTTCACAAGATCTCTCAAGCTTCTTCTCAAGATTTGAGACAAATTATAATGATTTCAAAGATTTCCGGCGAGATTTGAAACGGGGTTTCAATTTTTTTTTGCGTTGCTGAATCTTGGGATCTCAGTAGTAATCTTACAAATCTGAATCTTTAGTTTTTTGATTATATATGTAGTAGCTTTGAACAGGATTTCCGAAGTGACTAAGTGAGCCAACTCGGATCAACTGACATTTATCGTGTTTCGATAGGATGAAGATCAGTTAAAAAATTGGCAGTTTTGCTGAATCGTGGGTTCTCCGTAGTCGTGTAAATCTTAAACTGATTCAGGTAATTATGAATCTTTTATTTTTTTATTCTATATGTATTATGTAGTGACTTTGAACAAGATTTCCGAAGTGAATAGCCCCTCGGATGAACGGGAATTTCCTGTGTTTTAGATCAGAAGATTAAATAAAAAGTTGGTTATTGTGGGTTGCCGAATCTTAGGATCTCCGTAATCTTGTGAATCTGAATATGATTTTCGCGATTCTGAATGTTTCACCCCTCCGATTCTGTATGTGGTAGCTTTGAACAAGATTTCTGAAGTGATATACTGGCATCAACTGGCATTTACTGTGTTTCAATTGAAATAAGATCAAATAAAAAAGAGATCGTTTTGATTTGCTGAATCTTGGGATCTCCCTGATCATGCACATCTGGAACTGACTTTCGTGACTCTGAATCTTTTATTTTTTGATTCTATACCTAGCGACTTTGGAAAAAGATTTCCGAAGTGATTAGCCCCTCGGAACAACTGACATTTGTTTTGTTTCAGATCGGAAGAAGATTAAATAAAAATTGGTTATTTTGAGTCTCGATCTGCTAGCAGGTCGATGAAGGGGAATCATCTTGCCACCCACGCGACTCCTTTTGACGCCTCTGACGCGACTGGTTCCTTTGGCGGTTCCGTTCATGTTGGCCCTTTGGATATCCTGACCATGACATATATCACAATGGCTCTAATGTGCTGGTCGGTAAAAGGGTAAAGAGAAGTGCGGCGTCGACGAATGAGATCCAAGTCGTGCGGTCTCTCTACATCTTATCAGATCTTCCTTAGATTCTCAGAGTCTATGGACCATAATGCTTCGATAGTGAACCTATTGTATCTCGATATAGACCCCCCCCCCCCTCCCGCCATCCTTCATTCATCGTACACCCAATTGATCGGCTCTTTCAGGTGTCGAACCAAGACCATGCGTTGATTGAACTACTTTTCAAAATCAACACACGGCCCGCATATTTAACTCGGCTTAAAAAGAAATTATACAATATTCAACTAATATTGTGACTCAATCACTATAGACTTTAATAGCATTCTTTTCACCCAAATTAAATGAAAACAATATGTAATCATTAAAAATTAATTTTTCAGGCGAAAGTATAAAAAAAATTAGACGTGGAAAGAATCAGAAGATGAGAAATGCATTGATTGCATATAGTGATAAGTTTATTCGAATATCTTTATTATTGATGAAAATTCAGTTATTTGGTTGAAAATTCATTAATTTTGTTGATATGTCAGTTATCGCAGGCTTGCCAGTCATTATGGTTAGGAATTCCCCTTTTTGGTTGAAAATTTAACTACTTGCGGCTATGGAGCTAATTACTTTGTTGATTTAAAATGATTGAAATTAATTAAATTATTTGAAAATTGAATTATTATCTTGAATTTCCATTCAAGATTTAATTTTGTCAAAACTTTAACCATTTTGTTAGAAAGTAATTCTTTTGGGTTGGAAATGAAACTTTTTTGTTAAAAATTAGTCTGTTTTGGTGAAAAATATTAGTATTTCGGTAGCAAATTCAACCATTTAATTGGAAATTAACTTTTTTGTTGAAAATTAATATTTTCGAATTGAAAATTTATCTTTTTTGTACTACATTCGGCTTTATAACATATAATTCAGCATTATTACAGAAAAAACAAAAGGTAAAAAGTGTTGCAGGTAAAAATTCTGGTTGTAATCTCGCCATGCAAAAAAAAAATGATGATTGGTAAGGGAAAACGAAAATTTAGAGATCTTTTATTTTACCCTTTTCCGATCATCAGTTTTTTGCATGCCGAGATTACCCCCAGCACCTTTACCTGCAACGCTTTTTACCTTTTGTTCTCTCTGGGATACTTTTGATTTGGAATTGATATTTTTCAGTTGAAAGTTTAACTACTTGGTTGAAAGTTGTACACCTTTATTAAAAATTCAGTTTCTTTGGTGAAGATTCTTCATTTAGGTTGAAAATTTGTTTGAACAGTTTACTATTTTTTGGGAAAAATGTTTTTTTTTTTTTTTGTTGAGGAAGATTCATTTTTTACACCAGAAACTAAACTATTTATATTGTTTGTTAAAATTTAACCTTTTTCATTAAAAATCGAACTATTTGGTTAAAAATTGATCTTTTTTAAACAATAATTCAAATATTTGTTTCGAAAATTCATGTATTTTGTGGAAAATTCTTTTTTTTGTGAAAGATTCATTATCTTAACTGAAAATTTGACTATTTCAGTTGGAGATTCATCATATTAGTTGAAAATTTATCTCTCTTTTAGTAGGCATTCCATCTATTTCCTTGAACATCCCACTTTTTTATTTAATAATTCTATCTTCTTGGTTGAAAAGTCTGCTATAATATTTGTGGGTATGAATTAATCTCTCTTGGTTAAAAATTCTATTATTCTGTAAGAAATTCAATAATTTGGTGGACATCTTTTTTCTCTACTGACTGAAGAATTTTTCTGGCATCAAAATTAAATTCTTTTGATAAAAAGTCGTCTTTTTGGTTTGTTCAACATTCCACTATTTTGCTAAATTGTTTTGTTGTTGTAAAAAGAATATTTTTATTCAAATGAAAATTTAACTATTATACTTTTAGTTAAAAATTTATCTCTCTCATTTCAAATCAAACTATTCAGTTGAAAAGTTTTTTTAGACAATTATTCAACCACTTGGTTGAAAATTCAAGTATTTTGTGAAAAATGCGTTTTTCTGTGAAAAATTAATTATATAAACTGAAAATTTGACGATGCTGACTGAAGATTCATCATTTAAGTTGAGAATTCGTTTCTTTTGGTAGAGATTACATCAATTCCTTTGAAGATCCAACTATTTTTTATTAGTATTTCATTCTTTTTGGTTGAAAAGGTCACTACTATACTGCTCCTGGTTATGGGTTAATTTTTTTCGTGAAAAATTTTATTATTTAGTTGAAAATTCAACAATTTTGTTAGAAAGTTATCTTTACAGGCTGGAAATAAAACTGGAATTTAATTGGTTAAAACTATCCTTTTCCTTCAAAAATTCAACTATTTGTTTGGAAACTTTACTTCTTCAGATGACAATTCAAATATACTGTTGAAAATTCATGTATTTCTTGAAAAATTTGTTTGTTTTTATGGTTTCAAACATTAATATTTAATTTGAAAATTCATCTGTTTAAAAGTTCGACAATTTTGTTGGAAATTAGTTTTTTTAGTTGAAATTTTTTCTAAACTTGAAAGCTAACGATTTTATTTCTGGTTGAAAAATTAACTGCTTAGTTTGAAATTGGACTTAGTGAGTTGAGAGTTCAACTATTCATTAAAAATTAATTTATATTTTTTTGAAACTTTAACGTTTTCTAACAGATTTTCTGTCCTAGGATGTTTTTAATTCCCATGAGTAGTGTCGTGAGTGTTGGAACTAGGTAATTCAAAAGAGAAAACTTCTTTTAGAGCCATAGAGATTTGTAGCCCAGTATAGGAAAATTCCAAATTTTCACTTTATACCAAAATTCAAAATTGTTTAAAACATCCCATGTCTTAGAAATATTACGAGTATACGAGTATATTATATAATATATTATATAATATTATGAGTATACTACGACTTTCAAAAAGAGTATAATAATTTCCACTAGACAGATTTTAGACTTCAGTCTAGAATAGTCCACAAGAGTGGTTTATTTTGTTCTGAAATTGATAATCAGAATTATATACAAAGGTATGATATCACTGGATATCGTCATCATCATCATATCATATCATCATATCACTTTACAGTTCATAGTGACGTTGAAAAACATAAAAAAAAAAGTAATTAGAAACCAAATTACCCTTAAAGTAATTGAAAGAAGCCCCAAAAAACATTTTCGAAACCAAAGTAGACCCCTAATTTTATAGGTGCACTAAACATTTCCTAATGGCCGAGTGTGTCGAGAAAGCTTGAAACTAAAATTCAGGACTTAAAATCTGAAATACGTCGGCTCGCAGGTTATCCTTCCCAGGGCCCAATCCCTTTTATAACCCTGACCCCAATAAAAGAACTAAAGTGATTTTCCTCAGTGGTTTTCTATTTCTACTCCCCATTATGTCTTATCTTGGACCTTTTCGTAAATCCTTATTTTATGGTTTTAGAGCATCAGGCTGCGTCTAAAATTTAGAGTTCCAGACATTTAGATTTGAGCCCTGGGAAAACCGCAGCAAACATTAAACAATCAGGAGTTCACACCTGCAGTGCCAGAATGGAAAATAGAGCTGAGTGTGATTATTGGCGCCATTATTTCAAAGTGTGCATAGGATATTCGGAGAGGCTGGATCACAAAAGGGCCGACCGCGTACAGCAATAAAAGACAAAGAGCAAATGAAATACACTATTATCTGATAGCCCTCTGCAAATTTTCTTTCAGATTTAAAACTCAAACCTGGCGCCAGACCATTTATTATATTACGCCAAAGTAGATCCTTTCAGCGGTGCAGGTGAATTGAGTACCTAATCCCCATGTTTGTGTATGAACTAAGTCCCGGGATTTAAACCTCATGTATGAATCCAGTCCCATTGTGAAATCCCCACCACTGCCCATTTCTTGGGCTGATGTTTCAATGTTCCGACAAAATTCCTATTCGGGTAATTCCAATTTGACCAATTTTTCATTTTTCCTGGCCGTTCTAAATTTGCATTTAGGTAATAAAACAAACTCACACACAGGCGATCAATAATGTTGACGCAAAAAAATGTTTCTTTTTAAATTTCATACTTCATTCGCTTTTGGAAACAATAGTCATATAGAATTTCATGAGAGGTAATCCATAAATTACATAAAACATGCGTAAAATACCAAAGAGATGAATTTTCAACTAAAGTGATGAATCTTTGACAAACAAAAAAAAATGAATTTCTAACAGAAGAGTTCAGCATTTGACCACGCAGTTGAATTTTCAAATGAGAAAATAAATTTTGAATCAAGAATAATGATTTTCATTAGCAAAAAATAATAATAATATTTTCAAAAATTATACCTTTTTAACGACGAAATTAGATTATCATCCAAGAAGATTGATTTTCCACCAATAAAGAAAAATTTTTAACAGAAGATATGAATTTTCACCTAAATAGTTAAATATTCAACTGAAAAATACAATTTTTCACCAAAAATAGAATATGTAGTCAAGTAATCAGCTGAACAAAATTAATTTTCGCAAAAAGAAAGAGTTTTCAACAAATTAGTTAAATTTTCAACCAAAGAGATGAATTTAAAAAAAAAAAAGAAATGAATCTTCAGCCAAAAAAAAAATGAAATTTCAACAATAGAGTACAACTTGCAACCGTGTCGTTGAATTTCCAGCCAAAAACATCAATTTTCAATAAAAACTAATGACTTTCTGAAAACAAAATGGAACTTTCAACCACGAAGATTTATTTTATATAAAAAGAAGAGAAATTTCCAACATAAGACATGGATTTTTAACTAAATATTTGAATATTCAACAAAAAGATATCAATTCTTAACCGAAACTAGAATACTTAAATTATCAGTCAATTATTAGTTGAATCTTCAAACAAAATAGCCTCATTTTCAAACTGAAAAAAAATTGTAATGAAAGTGTTGAAATTTCAAACAAAAAAGATTTTTCAGTGAAAAAAGAAAGAGATTTCGTCAAAAATGTTGAATCTTCCATCCAAAAAGAGGAATTTCTTGCAAAACATTGAGTTTGCAAGCCAAAAATATGACTTTTTAACAAAGAATGTTAATTTTACTAGAAAAATAAAATTTTAGGTAACATGGTGAATGTTTAGTCAACAAAATTTATTTTCAATCAAATAGTTAAATTTTCAACAGGAAAAGATAAGTTTCTAACCAAAAATAGAATATCTTAATTTTCAGCTAAAATAATAAATTTTTCCAACAAAAAAGTGTTGACAAAATAGTAATATTTTCTACCAAATAATTCGCTTCCAACCAAAAACAGAAAAATTTCCAAGAAATAAAATAAATTTTAAAAGAAATCGTTAAATAGTCAACCAGATTGATGAATTTTCAACAAAGAAGATTAAATTTCTATAGAAAAGATTAATTTTCCACAAATAATTATTTAGTTCAATTTCCAGTCAAATGATCGTTTAACTAAAATTATATATCTTCGACAACAAAATTAATTCTCAACCGAATAATCGAATTTTTAACCCAAAAGATTAATTTTCTACAAAATAGTTGAACTTTCACCTAAAACATATCCATTTTGAACTTGAACCGAAAGATTAGATTTCTATCACAAAAGATAAATTTTCGAAAAAAATTGAATACTTGAATTTTCAGTGAACGAAATTAATTTTTGAAGAAAGAAACAATTTTCAATCAAATAAATACTTTTTTCAATCAACAAGGATTATTTTTATCCAAGAGAATTAATTTTCTACCAAAAAAGATTAATTTTCAGTATAAGATACAGTAATTTTTAACCAAATAGTTGGATTTTCAACTGTACATTTTTTTAAACAAAACTTGGAACAGATCAATTTTTAGTTACAAAAATTAATTTTCAACCAAAAAATAATAATTTTCAACAAAATAATTCATTTTTGAACAAAAAAAGTTATTTCAACTGAAATAGTGAATCATCGACAACCAAAAGAATGAATTTCTAACAACGTAGTTCCAGTTTCATATAATTACTTGAATTTCCAACCAAAAAAGATTAGTTTTTGATTAAAAATGGTTTAATATTTGATATTTTCACCAAAAACTATTTTAATTTCAATATGAAAAGAGATGAATTTAAACAAGAGAAGACGAATGTTCCACAAAATAGTTAAATCCAATAATCAGAATTTTTGAAAATTAAATCTTCAAATAATTCCTTTCATTAAGAAAAATCATAGAAAACGTTATGCGAATTTAGAAACATTTGTGCTTATTTCTAATACTCTTGCGTATTTTTATTATATTAAAAACATTCAAATTATCCAACAATTTATCAAAAATATTATGCATATGTTTCATGATATTTTCTTTCGCCTCGAATTGATATTTTCAAACAAAATGTAATGTTATATTATGTTAATGTTTTTCAAACCGAAAATACGATTTTTAATAAAATACTAGAACATTTAACTAAGAAAGATTTTTCGGTCAAGAAATAAAAGACATTGCAATCGAATTGTTAAATTTTCAAGGTTAATTTTTAACCCAAAAATATAATTTTCGACAAAATTGTCAATTTTCAAACAAGAAGTTAAATTTTCTAACTAATGGTTGAATTTTTAGGCCAAAAAACACGAATTTTCTAGAAGAGCAGTTGAATTGTCAACTAAAAAAGACTAATTTTGAATCAAAAATATAATAGATTCTCAGTTGAAAAAATTAAATTTTAACAACAAAAAGCTAATTTGCAACAACATAGTAAACATTTTCAAATGAATAGATGAAATTGCAACTACAATTTTCAATCCAAAAAGATGAATTTTCAGCAAAACAGTTGAATTATCAACAAAAAAGATCAATTTTGCATCAAAAGGGGAACAGTTGCATGGAAAATTGGAAGAAAATGTTAAAAAAAGAATTTTCAACAAAATAATTGAGTATTTACCCGAAGAGATGAATCTTCAACCAAAAAACAATTATTTCATAACAAAGTAGTTCATGTTTCAACCAAGAATTTTCAAACCGGAAAGACGAATTTTTTACCAAATAGTTGAATTTTCTACCAAACTGTTAAATTTTTTAGCCAAAATGCAAATTTCATACAAAAAACTTAAATATTCAACCCAAAAATATGAACTTAGAACGAAATAGTTGAATTCTCTAGCAAACTGTTTAATTTTTAAGCCAAAATACTAATTTTCAGTTTTCTGCACAACAGTTGAATTTTCAACACGAAAATATGAAGTTTCAACGAAAAAGTTAATTTTGAACCAAATATTTGTATCTTTTAGCAGATTGTTGAATTTTCAAGCCAAAAGACGAATTTTTTACAAACTAGTTGAATTTAAAATCCGAGAATATGAATTTTTAATTAAGTAGCTGATTTTTCTAACAAAATAGTTGGATTTCTGACCTAAACAGACGGATTTTAACGGTTGAATTTTGAACTAAAAAAGATCTTTGTTATAAAACAAAAGTTTCGATAAAAAAAAATAATTTCAATTCTGAAAGATTTTGTGGCCTAATTTTGTTAAAAATAATGAAAACTATTTTGAAAAAAGTCTGTATTTTTAATCAAAAATCATTAGACTATTTAAACAATTATATGGAATATGATATGTTATATTTTTTTATCGGAAAGTTGGTATTTCCCAACAAAAATGGTTTGATTACTTTGACTGTCTATACAAAAATATTAACAACAGCTCAATAGACAACTGATGATTCTCAATTTCGAGAACTTCGAAATTCAGCAATTTCAAACTGAAAGTATTTTATATATGAAGAACTGAAAATCTAGAACTTTTTGAACAACTTAGCAATATAAGGGATTGGAATTTCACATTTTCTGATTTAGAATCTCATTAAATATTAATATTTTTGAAAGGGAATATACTTTTAACTACACTGTTTAATCAGTTCAAATCAGAAAAAATAAAAATGGATAATGTTAAGTTTTAGTATTTGCTATTGAGCAATTTAGTATTTAAAATTTTAAAGTCTCAAACTGGATACCTTCCAAATAATACAATTTTACATTCCAATATTTAAACATTAGAGAGATTTTTATTTAAAAAAGAAACAATGTTAATATTCCAGGCTTTTGAAGATATCTAATGCAAAATTTTAAGCGTGCAAAATAGAATATTCTGAAACATAATCATTGGAAAATTCAAAAAGTTTCCAAGGGAAGATAAAATGAATGATTTCAAAATGAATTCTCCAAAGCAGAGCAACTTTAATTGAAAAGCAGTCGAAACTAAAGAATCTGAAATTTTAAGTATATTATATAACATGTAATTTTTATCTTTGAAAAATTCCAGAACATATAATATTCAAAATGCGAAAAAATCTACATCATAAATATTCTCAATTCTATAACGTCAAAATTGAACTGTATAAATTATGTTGAAATACTTTGTTAATTAAAGCACATAAAAATTCATTATTTATGGGAACATTAGAGGAAGAATCCAAACACTTTCGGAAATTCCGCTTTGCTTAAAACAAGTTTGATTTTATTTCTGAAACCTCACTTTGAATTTTCAAAATTTGATTTTGCTCAATTCTCATCAAAGAATTTAGAAAACTTAAGAAATAGATACATAAAGGAATTGCAGAAACTCAAAATCATAAGAAATTCAACATTAACGTCTACGAGGGTACTTATGGATCAAGATGTGCGAATGTACTCAATTTTTTGTACTATACATTATATATATAACGGTTCTTAAAAATATGCTGAAGATATCTTGAAAATTCATTTTAAAAATCCCCTTCGAAGATATAAATAATCAAAGTTTGATACATACCCCCCCCCCCCCCCATGGGATAATTAGGAATCAAGTTTTTCGATTGTTGAGAAATGTATGTAAACCATTTTTTCTTGAGTCTAGATCGAACGGAAATTTTTGTCTGCGTACTACAGATTACAAAAACCAGAACAATTTGATTTTTTTAATTTTTATTTAAGAATACCCACGTATGTTTAGGAAAAATTTATTTTCGCAGATTATAGAAAGGTGAATTTTTCCAAAATTTATATTTGATACTTTATATATTTTTCCATCCAGATGATATTAATTGTAATATATTTTTTTAAAGATTTTTATTTATAATTATGAAATTAAATTCAAAATCGTTAAATTTTCAAAATATAATTTTTTTGCGGCTAGGTTTCACCTATCTATAAGACAAATTTTATACTTTCTACCCCTAGTTTCAAAATATTTATTAATAATAATTTTCATCAAATTTGATTTCAATTTTTTTTTCCATAATTCACCACGAGAAACACAGCATCCTCCAGCCACCTTCGAATGTTTTCTATATTTATATCGTATTCTAAAAATAAAAGCAAATGCATTCGAGATTTCTTGCCTTCGTGATTTGACGGTCTCCAGTTTCTGAATTTTTTTCTGACTTCTTGATAAAATGTCAAAGCTTCACACTTTCAGTCCAATATAAAGCATACTGCATGCCACAAATTGACATAGTGCAAAGCTTTGGAACTTTCTTTGTAGCCGCTGAAAAAATGGAAACCTATTTGACCCCCAATTACCAGCCTTGATCCTCAATTATCCCGGTTAACGGCATACATTTTGAATTTCGATTCAATTTATTGAGAACATTGCTGGAAATTTTAAATGTAAAAATACGTAATGTAGAAATGAATAATAAATGCCCTAAATCATCGAAGGTGATCATCAACACCCCAAATCATTAAGCAGTTAATCTTCTCTTCTTGTCGATAGTTAATCGTGTCAATAAAAAACAATTAGCAACGATAATCAATATTATTTCTGAACCCATATTTCCAATAAAAAATAATGCACAAATTTATTTCACCAAATATCTTAACATACAACCATATTTAACCTGAGTAGAGGTTAGTCGTAATAAACGGAAACAGATGATTAAAATTTCAAAAATAAATTTCTAAACACGAAACCATGCAATATCGAAGACTTCCTAACTCCTTCTCCTCTTTAGCTATCATCGAAAAAATCTCAACGGCAACGACCGGATATGCATTCGTGTTTTACGAGGCTCTGAATTGCAAGAAGGCGCTAACGATATAAAAAATGCGCTCTCTATTATCTGGAGAAGGCATTGTTCGCGTAAACGGGAGAGTGATCGTCGGTAGCGACAGAAACGAATCCAAGGTCCGAGCTTCCGGTCCGGAATAAAGGAGGGCGCAAGTCTTCTAGCGAATCTAGCGTGTTTGAGACCTTTCAGAAAATAAGAAAAGAGCATTAGAGACTCGTTGCACAAGAGATAGATTCATGCCGGCGCGCACTCTTAATGAGAGGAAAAGTGTAGGTTCATGAGAGAAGTGAGGAGGAAAAAAAAGGAGAAGGTGGACTGAGAAATGAGGAAAGGAAGAAGAAAAAGACCTCGATTCGCCCCATCGTCCTCACAATCAGAGAGGACCCACGCCCGCATTGTGTTTCACGTCCAACTTGTCGCTCTCGCGGTTATTCCATTGTTATCTCTCTATTTCTCTTTTAACATATAATACCCCCATTCCCTCTTATCCTTTTGCCTTTTCCTGAGGAGTACGATGCACTCCTCAGTCCTGCGCCTCTTACTCGGTCAACGCGCGGAATTATTGTACACATCGGATTAGGTGGGCAGACATGCATGAGTCACGGATCGCGCTAGCTCGAGCAAGTGAGATTTTCTTGTCTTGCATATATATCTTTCTGTATTGTTTTACTCAGTCGACGCCCTAACCCACATAAATACGAGCTATTAGACTGTCTAGAAAGACCTTCTTCGACACCTTCATCGCAGATAAGTTATGGCTTCTATTGCTTATCCTTATGGCAAAGACAAGTCGAGAAATACTGTGATAGATGGGGTTATACTGTGTCATGGTATGATATTTTGGACATGGTACCTTTCAATTTGCAGAGAAAAGGCGAGTTTTCAGGTAACGACAAGTACATTTCCACGGGGGTTAAACGACACCAAAACTTAATAAGATCGTTTATTCTTAAATGATGCATTAAAACAAAGATTTGAATAAAAAATGATGATTGATGATCATTCATTTTGATGACTCACGAATCAGGGTATCGGAGTACCCGATTCCTAACATAGATATGGAAAATGAATTTGATAACGTTTCATCCAGCATGACATATATGGTGTGGTGAAACATAAGGTTTGATCAAACACGAAGTTTCGTCAAACATGATGCATCATGCAAACATGATGCTTCATGGAATCATGATCCTTAATACAAGCATGATGTTTCATGCAAGCATGATCCTTCTTGCAGCATGCAAGTGTGATCTGCTCCATGCAAACAATATCATTCATGCAACCATAGTGCTTCATTCAAGCATGGTGCTTCATGCAAGCATAATCCTTCATGCACATGGAGAAAAATGGATAGTCAAACTTGAAGTGTCAAAATTTAGATGATCAGTTTGATCTTTCAGATATAGTACCAAGTACCATCCACCATTTTTGCTTCATAGTCAGACAGACCATAATTTTATAGTCTGTTTGAATATTCACAGGTGATTCAGACTCACTATCAGTAAAGTCAAATCGACACTCTATAAAATGTCAAACAGAAGTTGCTGTGTAACGACTACTACCGAACGCAAGCGAACACATCCGACACCCAAAACACATATTTGAAACGACTGACGTTCGATGTCATGTTTTCGTGTTTGACAACATTTTCAATTAGTTTAAACCACATACTGATACTTCAAACGTGTGTGGAGAGCGAACCAAATGTGGAGATCATGTTGGAGAGCGGGTTGAGTGGTTTTTGTTTAGATTTTAAACGTCAAATTCGATACTTCAGAGGGATTAAGGCCAAAGGCGCCACTCATTAATTAGAGCGCATTCTCAACATTTTCGACTGAAAACATGCTCTATATTCTTTCCTGAATTTTCCAGTGTTAATGTTTTAATTCAGTGCAGTGAAGCCGTTCTCAAAGTGATATATTTTCAAAGTTTTCATAGATATGCAATTATGTCTCAGGCAACCTACTAGCTCTTCCAGAATAATAAAGATGCCTTCAGAATTGATGGATTTTATATCAATTTTTATGTTTTTTAGGTTTCATTTAATAATTCAATTTTCATCTCTCGTCTCTTTCACTCTATTAAATATTATATATGTAGGTAGAAGGAGCACAAGATATAATAAATTTGATCTACTGAAATGATTAAATTAACACTCCAAGATAATCAATCTAAAATTCCAGAGATAATCAGGTTTAAACTCCAGGATCGCCAACTTTACACTCTGGAATAGTGCAGTCAACCATCAAATTTTGACACTCCGTGGATGGTACGCCACACCATCTAGGATTCTAGGGGGCTGTCCCATAGTTGAAACTCAAAGATAGTCAGTCCGACACTCTAGATTCCCTAGAATCTCTAGATGTTCAGGCTGACAACCCATTCTTCTCCGTACAAGTATGCAAATATGATGCTTCATGTGAGCAATATTCTTCATGAACGCATGATGCTTCATTCAAGCATGGTGCTTCATGCAAGCATGATAGGCTTTATGCAAACAATATCATTCATGCAACCATGATGCTTCATTCAAGAATGGTGCTTCATGGAAGCATGCAAGTATGCAAGTATATGATGCTTCATGCAAGCAATATTATTCATGGACGCATGATGCTTCATTCAAGCATGCTGCAAGCATGATCCTTCATGCAAGCATGCAAGTGTGATATGCTTCATGCAAGCATTATATGCTTTCTGCAAGCATGATGCTTCAAGCGAACAGTAACCTTTCATGCAAGCGCGACCCTTCATACAAGCATGATGCATGATGCAAGCAATGTAATTCATGCAACCATGATGTTCCACTCAAGCATGTTGCTTCATGCAAGCATAACCCTTCATTCAAGCATGCAAATATGATGCTCCATGCAAGAAATATTAATCATGAACGTATGATGCTTAATTCAAGCATGGTGCTTCATGCACGCCTGATCCTTCATGCAAGCATGCAAGTGTGATATGCTTCATGCAAGCATGATGCTTCAAGCGAGCAGTATCCTTCATGCAAGCGCGACCCTCCATGCAAGCATGATGCTTGATGCAAGCAATAATGTAATTCATGCCAGCATGATCCATCATGCAAACATGATCTTTCATGCAATCATAATTCTTCATGCAAGCATGCAAGTATGATGCTTCATGCAAGCAATATCATTCATGCAACCATGATGCTTCATTCAAGCATGGTGGATTGAATGTTGTGTCATAATGAGCTTTGATGAGAAGCTGCTGTGTGGACTGAGCATACATTCAGAGAAAAACATTATTCACAAAGAAGAGCCTAACATAATAAGAATGGTATAAACTATGATACGGATTCCGCAAATAGATTAAGCGGTCGTGCACATAATATATGTCACACATTTTTCCTTTGTGTAAATAAAGACGAAAATAAAATTGCCTTGCAGCCAAATGGGATACAAGGATATAAACAAAAGAAAAACGTGTGATGTATTATGTGCACGACCCCGAAGTGGTATCAAATGTTTAATAATTGTACACTATAAAAACTAGAGTTCATTTTTCTTCACTGAGAAAAAAAAATCTGGAATCAAAAATAAATGTACTTGATTTAAAGAAACGATCGTACTGAATACGTGCTACAAAACATTTCTCATACAAAGAAATAGTTTTATCTAAGCCAAAAGCATGAAATTATTGTTTCATATTAATATTTATTCCAATCAGTGAAATATTAACTGAGCGAAAGATCGTGGTTATTGGTTGTAAGAAATGAAAGATTTGTATTCAATATTTAAGTAGTTGATATTGTAAAATGTAATTTCAACTCAAGAGAATATTTCTTTCAAGCAAATTAAAGTCAATCGGCTGAAGTGAAGGCCTTTTTTTGATTGGAAGATGTGATTCCTTAGTTCGAAGAAGCATACTCTAAGTTTTACTTAATATATCTTGGAAATAAACAAATTGGTTTTTATTATGAGTCAATATTTCTGTGATATTGTGTTCTCATTTTAGTACTGATCGAGACTGTTTTTCTGAGTCTTATTTTGAAACCTGAAATCAGCCCTAAGATAATACTTTTTTACAGTGTGAAAACATAAGATCATAAGAATTGGATATAGTATAATGAAATATCGTTCTTTTATATGATGAACTTGATCTAAATCACGAACCCATAATAAATGTTAATTTACAGTGTAACGCTTATGGCTAGTAGAGATAAGGTATTCGCGGCATTGTGGTATTTGTACGCCTGAAGCATTCGCGGTACTGTTTATTGGCTGATGACACTTTTCGCCCTAGTCAGGCACAAAGTAAATTTGTCTCACCCACACCTACGAGGCATTTGTTTCGCTCTGCATTATCCCAGCACGACAATCATGATCAGACCAGTGAAGACACTGAAGACACTGGGGCGAAGACACCTCAGGGTCAGACAACTGCCCATCGATATGAGGAGCTCGTCTTCCGCTCACACGGCTCATACTTACGATACACTTGCTCATGACAGCACCTTGTTCTTTCTGTCCTCACTCTCAGCCAGAGATAATGGCCGGATACACTGAGAAAAATTGGCCAAAGTAGGTGCCATGCGCCCACAAGAAAGGGTTTCGTAGCGTATAAAGACATTAATTATGTCGTTTAAATCTGCCATCTCGCCTTATCACTCCCCCTACTCTTCTCTCACCTCTGATTTCCCCTCTCCTCCCATCATTTCTCCTCCCAACCCAATAGGACATGGGGTAAAGTAGGCTATGGTACAGGGACTTCAGATCAAAATGACCTGCTTTTGTAGATAAAAAATTAATTAATATTTATGAAACTAAGCGGAGATGTCATGACCGAGGTTACGACAAAATCATTCACTAAAAATTGATTTTTTTTCTCAAGTGATTCTACAGATTTGCCTAGTTCCAACTCCCACTTCTTGAAGTTTGACAACTTCCTAGAAGCAACAGAAAACGTTTGAGAAAACTTTCAATATTCAACAAAAAATGGAATGAGTAAGGTAAACGTCCCAGTAATCGTGACCTTAGTCCCAGTAATCGTGATGCCAATTTTCTTGCTTTTCATTTTATTTGAATGAATCTAATTTCTATTTGCTATTATAAAATGCTAAAAATAAATGAGTTTTATCATTAAATGTAACTTTTAACACATTTTTGTAACAATATATTCAAACTATAACCAAGTTTCACGATTACTGGGACCGTCACGATTACTGGGACATTTACCTTACATATTTTTAGTTTGAAAAAATAATTTAGAACCAAAAAAGAAACAAATTTTTTACAAAATAGTTCAATTTTCAACCTGAGAGATAAATTGTTAACCACAAGCGAAACTGTAGAGTTTTCAACCGGAAAGAATTAACTTTCAACCAAGAATAGCTGAATTTCATGTTAGGTTCTATTAATTCATGTCGAGTTTAAATGGAAAAATGAAATAATTCCAACAAATAACATGAGCCAAAAAATCTGCCAGCTGCGCGAGCACATTCTCATAGCGCGCTGTCAGCGTGGCTAGCAAGTTTGAGCGCGCCTAGGGCGCGCGACTAATGCTTCTCGCGCTTCGCGCTTGATAATATATTTATCACACGCTTTGCGCTCAATGATGTATTCACCTCGCGCTACGCGCTTGACCATTGTACTTGCCCCACATTTGTGCACAGACTTTTTAAACCTAAGGTCAAAGCATCGACAACAGTAATTTGGTGCTTGCGAATTCTCTTTTGTTAAAGCTGCTTTGGCTTTAACGAACACATTCTCATCACGTATATCGTGCTTCACACTCGATTTTGTCTAACATGCGAATTTTTCTATATTATGTTCGACACTATTATGTTATTCATTATGTATTTCTATATCTCGGCCTAGGATTGCTTATTCAGATATTGCAAAATAAAGTACAAATTTTATTTATCATAGTTACTTCAATATTTGTTCCTTATTCCACATTAAATTGAATAATATGCATTGGTATCGAAACAGACGTATTTTTATTGTCTTGTTTTTACAATTTAAATAATTCGCATTCCGTAAAAGAAAAATTTTGTTTTGAAACATTTCATTGCAGCTTGTCTCGTTTTTCCATAAATTTAATGTCTTCATTTTCCGTGTTATTTTTCAAGATTTACACCAAGAATTAGCATCCTAGATTGAAGTGGTTCGAAGAAAATGTGTAGATACAATTTAGGCGAAAAATTTTGTTAAATAAAAAGTTATTGCAACTTGCCTCGTTGTTCCAAAAAGTGAATTTTTTTATTTCTAATGTATTCTCATAACGAAAATTTATAACAAAATTTGAATCTTTTTCATTCCAATAACTTTTGTCCATTCATTTTTTTCGTCTTTTGTGTTGTATTCCCAACAATTTTTAAAAAAAATTTTTTAATTTTATTTTTAGCCTTATTTTTTACGATTACAGAAAAATCTACTTGTCTTATCAAAAAATGATATATATCAAATTTCTAGATCCCTTTTGGATGAAAAATTTTTGCCTAACAACTTTTTTTCGTACCTTGTGGCATTCAAATTTTTTTTTTTCATTTTCAATGGTATTTTTTATGATTAAAACAAAAACTGCGCGTTCCATCAAAAAATGATTCATAACAAATTTACAGATCTTTTTTGGGTGTGCAACTACTGTTCATAATTTTTCTTCATACCTTGAGTCGTTTTTCCAAAAATTAAATTATTTTTAATGGAGCTTGAATCGCTCGTCCGAAAATTTAATTTCTTTCATTTATAATGTTGGTTTTTACGAATGGAATAAAAAATACGAGTCCTATCAAAAAGTAACCAATAAAAAATCGGAATTTTTGGTTTTTTATTATTGTTCGCGGTAAAAATTTGAATTTTTGATTTTCAAGATAATTCAAAAAGTTGTTATGATAATCTTGAAGGGCTTCCGAAAAGCAACATTCTTCTCCTCTTGACCTTTTTCATATTTTTTTTTTGAATTTTGTAAGTGCTTTAACTGTTAATTATTTTTTATTCTAAAAAAAAGTCATCAGCAGATATTGTTAATCTTTTCAAGTATTACGAATAACCGTACAGAGAATTTTTAAATCTTGAACAAAAGTGGTTTCAAACATTTTTTAAATGCTCTTACTTTTTGAATTTTCATTCAAAGTGGCTGGCTAATTGAACAGTCACTTAGTTTAGGACACTGACAGAGTGATACCAAAGACCAATCCAATCGGTCAATTCTTTCGACTAAGAATTTAAATAAATTACTAAAATATTTGAATTTTCAACAAAACAAAATAATTAAATCTTTTACCAAATAAGAAACTTTTAAATTAAATACTACGATTTTTAACCAAAGGGGTGACCAACTACATTGATGAATCTTAAGGAAAAAATTAATTGTCAACAAAAGAGTTTAACCATGTAGTTAAATTTTTAACAGAAGAATATGAATTTTAAACCGTAAAGATTTATTTTATAATAAAGAGGCAAATTTTCAACAATATTCATGAATTTTTAACGGAACAGTTCCACTTTTCAATCGAAGAGTTGAATTTTTAACTAAGAAAGATATATTTGTAACTAAATAGTTCAATTTTCGACCCAAAAAGACCAATTCTCAGCAAAGGAGTCGTATTTTCAACCAAAAAGAATGATTCTCTAGAAAAAAATTGAATTTTTAATAAAATAATTCAGTTTTCAACCGAATAAAACAATTTCCAACCAAAAAATATGAAACTCAACCAAAAATATAACAGTGTACTTTTCAACAAAGAAGAATTATCATTCATCCGAAAATAGTTGGGTTTTCAACCAACGTGATGAATTTTCAAATAAAATGATTAATCTTCAACCGGAATAGATAAATTTTCAGTTCAAGAAATTAATTTACAACAACAAAAACCAATTTTCAACAAATGAATTAAATTTTTAACCAAATCGACGGAGTTTCAACTAACAGAATTTGTAACTAAATATTTCAGCTTTCAACCCAACAGTTACATTTTTGAATAAGAAGAATAATTTTCTACCAAAAAGGGGAATTTTTAAAAAAATTCATACATTCTCAACAAAAATTTGGAATTATAAAATATAATAAATCAATTTTAAACTAATAATCAAATAGTTGAATTTTCAGTTGAAAAATTAATTCTCAACCAAATAAAAAAATTAAATTTTCACCTCAATTAGTTGACTTTTGAATAAAAGAAATATCATCAACTATTAAGTAGAAGTTTTAGCAAGATAGTTCAACTTTCAATCAAACAGTTGAACTTCCAGGCAAGAAGATTCATTTTCTACCAAAAAGACGATTCTATAACACAGTACACAATTTTTCTACCAAATTGTTGAATAATCAACTAAAATTTATCAGTAACAATTCAACCAATAATAACAAAAGTTGAATTTTCAGTTAAAATTTTATTTTCAATTAATAAATGAAAAACTAATTTCCAACAAAATACATTAATCTTCAACCAAATAATATAATATTTTAACCAAAACACATGAATTCTGATCCAATCATATAATTGTAAACTTTTCAATCAAAAAGAATTTACTTTTCACGAAAAAAAGTGAAAAAAATTTATTGAGTTCTAAAAATTCATTTCGCACTTAAGCAGAAAGAACGAGAAAAAAGGGAAGTTTCTTTAGAACAGGGAAAAAAGAGGAATTCTTCAAAAAGTTTATGGGCATTAGGGGAAAGAGAATGAAATCTGTAGTTAGATGATTTACTTTCAAAATAAAATCACTGATTTGAGATTTTTTCAAGCGTTTCAAAAAATATTTATTCACATTTATATTTTCCATGTGTGATGTCTCGTTCTGCTTCGCCCCCCCCCCCCGCTACGTCACAAATCGTTACAAAATCATTATCACGTAGTTTTTAAACGGCTCCTCACTTATTATCAATATAAAGGATAATGAATTGGGGGAATGCGGAGTCTGTCCGGAAAGTATCCGACCTTGTGCTCTAACTTTGTACCTAGTTGTACTATTGTCAAAAACAGGTATTTACCATTCAGGGACACTAACCTACAAATATTCAGTCGAATAGTGTACGCAGTTGCGTGAACATCTAACCACGTACGCGCCGCATTTCGGATGACGGAACGCACTGAACAAAGAAAATCTATAGTGATGAGTCTTTAAGTCATACTCATTAATTAGTGGTTTAAGCAATTCAAAAGTTGTCATACGTAAGTGAAAAGTGACCATTGCTCTGGTAGGCTCGCAATTACCAAAAATTCTCAACATGTGGAACGAGTGCGAGTGTTATAATCATTGGGAATCAGCGTCTAACAGTGAGAGAGATAGAGGAAAAGACATCGGGATTCTAAAAACTATTTTTTCGGTCAAATGCAGCCTTGTACAACTTTGGCAGCTCCCATACTGTCCTCAACTGCCCCTCCCCCCGTGATTTTTGAGTTTTTCCAGAAGGTGTGTTTGAGCAGTGCTTCCGAAAGTAGGGGGATTGTTGAAAGAAGGTTGTGGCTTCCAAAAGGGAGTACTTTGAAGGAAATACTATAGCCATTGACCAGAATTTGCTCTTACTCCTAATGCACCACAGGATTTGAAAGGTGACACATTATCATTAGACATTGAAAGTCTCCTTTCTCCTCCATTTGGAACACGTGATGAATTGATTAAGAGGTATCGTGGGATGATAACAGCATCGACAATGTGCGATCTCAAGTCCACATTTATTCCACCAAACGATTCGCTCTATATTCAGGCGCATTAGAAACACTGAGTGTGTAATAAGCGGGGACCAAAAAATTAGCATCTGCCCGTTCTGAGACAATGCCTGATTTAAATAACAATGCGTGCTACTGTGTGGGCTTCTAACTCAGAACCCGAGGGCCTATACACGATGCGAGTCTGCATATTGCCTTGTCCAAACTAGTCAACTCCGTGATGACGCCCCCGCAAAACTTAAGAAAAAAGTGAAGACTCCATGTATGAGTCCATATGTCTAAACTCTAAGTGCTAAGTATCTAAGCCAATGAATAGAGACACAAAGTCCAGAATGTTTTCTTCGAACCATGTTCTCACATTTTTTTCACACCACCTTCGCCCCCGATAATCATAACTGACAGCACAGTCATATCACTCTAATCCAGTTTATTATTCCTTTTCCAAATCGCCTTCGCACTTTATTGTACTGAATTCATTTTCTGTAGAGAACTATGATAAACGAGCCTGCTATACTTGAACAACCGGCTGCAATATGATCGGGCCTTGTATTCCATTTTATTTCTTACTTCCCAGCATGTGTTATAGTTGCCAGTTCAAGCGAGTCGCAAATTGGAAAAATAGAATTCTTGTTTTGACAAATGTGACATCGTGCTGATATATCAGAAGGGAAATTGAAAATGAAGTCTTTATTTGCATAACTTGCAGTTTAAAGTATTGCCGAAATGGAAGTATTGATCTACAATTTATAACACAGTAAATTTCAGGTTATCAATTTCACCCCGAAATTTAATCAAACTGATATGCAGTACGCTCGCATACAGATTCCGGATTTTTAATTTGATCAGAAAATTAGGAATTGACCCGATTTTCGAAATCATTTGCCTGCAATAAATTCTCATGAGCAGCAACTGTCGAGTACCCGTTACCCTGGCATGCTGAAATTCATGACAGTCTACATGCACATTGAAAAATGAGCGTTCGAACCCATTTTTTAACGTAAAATATTGAAGTTTCGACGAAAATTTGAAATACTTCAATCCCAGGAAAGACTTTTTTAAGATAGGAAAAATAATTTCCTTAATAATAGAGATGTATAGCCAATTTTTTCATATTGCAATACAGGAAAAATGTAATTTGTCTTCAGCCCCAAATTGAAATTTTTTTTTAACATTCATGTATTTTGTTCATGATTCGTCTTTTTAGGTAGGAAATTGATCTTCCTGATTGTAAATTTATCTTTTTGGTTTCAAATTTAGTTACTTGATTGAAAGTTAAACACTTTTGTTGACAATTCATTTTGTTGTGGTTGCAGATTCATCATTTCAGTTAAAAATTCATCTCTCCGGTTGAAAAATTAAATAATATGTTGAAATTTTTTTTTTTAATTTTTCTGTTAAAAATTAATTTTTGCAACTAAAAATTCCAATATTCCAGATCAAGATTCATCATTTTAGTTAAAAATTCATCTCTTTTGTTGAAAATATTCATCTTTCAAAATATTCAGAATTCATCTTTTGTTAAAAAATTTGAATACTTAGTTTGAAATTAAGTTATTTTTTTATGAATTTCACAATTTCGTCCGACCATAATTCTTTTCTGTTAAAAATTCAGCTGCTTTGCTGAAAATTATTTTTTTCGGGTTGAAAATTCAAATATTTGGTTGTCAATTTATCTTTTTTAGTGGAAAATGCAAATGTTTGGTTTCAAATTAATGTATGTTGTTGAAAATTGGTCTTTTTTCAGAAAATCAATTTTCTTAGTTGATAATTAATCTTTTTTTTTTGTTAAGAGTTCAAGTACTTGGTGGAAAGATGAACTATTTTGTTGAAAATTAATTTTACTACTTGAAGATCTGTCTCTCTTTTGTTAAAAGTTGAAATATTCTATTAAAAATTCATTTCTTTGTTTGTGGAACATCAATTTTTCAACTGTAAATTTAGATATTCCATTCTCGGTTAAGAATGTATATTCTTGAGCTGAAAATTAAACTGTTTTCTAGAGAATTCGCCTTTTTCGTTTAAAGATTCAGTAATAATTAAAAAATGTTTTTCAGCTGAAAGATCTTTCCTGGTTGGAAATTCAACTCTTTTGTTTGAAAGTTAATCTGTTTTGATTTGAAAATTGTATTGTCAAAAATTGGATTATTTTGTCGACAATTTAAATTGAAGGGTAGAAATGCAAAAGGAGTTAAGCGCCATTTTTCACTTTTTTCAGGAGAGACTAAAAACATGTTGTAAATTCAGCGGGACCATTTAAGAACAAAATAAGGAAGTACTTTCGAGATACTTTCATGATCTATCGAACTAAAAAAAGTTTGCTCACAAAAAGCTATCCCGTTTCGAGAAATTGAATGAAACAGGTCATGTTTCGAGGTTAGATTTTAGGTCCGTATCGACTTTTAACATCTTTCAACATTAATTGTGGAATCAATTTGCAGTTTAAGAAAAAACTAAAAATTTGAATTCTAGCTATTGAATGGACGAATTGATTTCCAAAAAGTTTGTTTGAAAAATATCATGCAGTTTCGCGAAATTTGAAAATCCAATTATAACTTCGAAATGGTGTAAAACTGACATTTCAACTTCAAAATAATGACGATAGCAGTAATAATTTTGCATATTTCCAAAAAATGAGGAATTGAGTTATTCAGTGCTGAACGGAAGGGACCCAATAGTAATTAAAAATAATTAGCCAGTGTCGAGAAAAATGAAATTTGATTTTTTAGTTTGTGGTTAGAAAAGCTTCTCGGACTGTGAACACAAGAACACAAATTTTGAAAAATGATGCCCCAAAAAAATCCTTTGGCAAGCATGTGTAATAGAATTTATCTGATTTTTTGAGCTAATAAACCGGATTTCGAAAATTTGGCGCTTGCCTCCTTTTGCATTTCTACCCTTCAATTATTTTGTTGAAAATTCAACTGTTTTGGTGAAAATCTTTTTGGTTTGAAAATCAATGCCTTTTGAAAGAAATTTGATCTTTTTTAGTTGAAAATGGACTTTTTTGTTTGAAAATTAATCTGTTTTGGTTTAAAATTAAATCACTTTATTAAAGATTTAGATATTTTGTGGAAAACTTAATTATTTTGTTGACAATTTAACTGTTGTGGTGAACATTGTTTCCTTGGATAGAAAATTCGTCCTTTTGGATTGAAAATTTAACTTTCTTCACAAAAATTCATCTTTCTGGCTTGAATGCAACTATTTGGTCCTGCTTTCGGTAGATATTTTTTGTTTAAAAAATGAACCATCGGGTTGGAAACTAAACTATATGGATTCAAATCCAACAATTATTCAGTTAAAAATGTGTGCCTTTTACTTGAAAGTTCAACTATTTGATTTTTAATTCAACTATTTGGTCGAAAAGTCTTTAATTCTACTATTTTCCGAAAATTCATCTTTTTCTTTTGAAAATTCAATTGGATTGTTGAAAATTTGTCTTTTTGACTTGAAGATTCGACTATTTGCTTGAAAATGCAACTATTTGTGGTTGAAGGTAATTTTTTTTGTGTGGAAATCCGACTATTTGTTTAAAAATTCATTTTTTTGTCGGGTAGAATAAGTTTCTCAACTGTGAGTTTGAATATTCCATTTTTGGTTTAGAATTGATCGATTCTAGTTTAAAATTCAACTATTTCTTTGAAAATTAACTTTTTTGTTGAAAATTCTTCTTTTTGGCTTGAAAATTCAACTATTTAGTTGAAAATGCAACAGTGAAAATCAACTAATCTGTTGAAAATTCGCCCCTTTCTTCTTGAATGTTCAACTATTTGGTTTTAAATTCAACTGTTTGGTTGACCATTAATTCTTTTTAATTTGACTATTTGGTTGAAAATTCATCTTCGTAGGTCGAAAATTCAATTATGTAAAAATAAAATCAACTATTTTGTTAAAAATACCTCTTTTTCATTTGAAAATTCGAATGCTTCGTTGGAAATTCGTCTTTTAGGATTGAAAATTCATCTCTTTGGGGCAGTTGAAAGTTTAACTATTCGGTTGAAAAATGATCTTTTCTTTCTATTGGAAAATTAACCATCTCGTTGAAAATGTAATACGGCCCCTGAATAATAATGTATTAGACCTACTTATAACAGGAAAGGTTAAAGATGAATCTCGAATTCTGAAATGAATTGAGATGAAGGAACGATAACCAAGCTTGTTATTTTGATTTTCGAGTAGTAGTAGCGATAGAGTCATAAAGAAGGGACGTGCGACATCCTGCCCCGCAGGCGGGCATTGGTAAGGTATAAATCATTGGTGCAGGGATTGCATTTCAATGCCGTCGGCAGTTCTTCTCTCTCATTCTTAATCGCGATCTCTTTTTCTTTCCTCCTTTATTCCTTTTTTATTTCTTTATTCTTCTTACCGCACACTAAGCATTTTATGCCGCAAACGCGTGATACCGTGCCCAGCGCGCGAACACCCTCGTTACAGATGCAAAGAACGCGTATCCGGCGTTGGTATCAGAACCAAAGCTCTCGGAAACCTCAAACTACAACCCCACCTTTCATTTCCTCTTTCCCCTTTTCCATCCTTTGATCCTTTCACTCTTTAGTCTTTCTTTTCTCTTTTTATTTCTCTTTTTCCTTCTTACCTACTACGTATTTACATCAGCTTAATGACTAATCTCCCTCTTTCTCTCACAACTCTCTTTACTTCCAGAGAATGACTCACCATCGCGTACCGATTCGCTGATGAGAATCGCTAAACTGAGACCTTTGCTTCAGGCTGTTCTTTGGATAAACGTAAAGAAGAAAAATAAAAATAAAGAAAAGGTGGGTGATGCGGGAGTGGCCTCGTTTGCTCAACGCACCTGCCGCAAGTACCATCATGGTGTAGCGAAATTTGGAATGAGGAATTAAGGGGGGCATCTGGTTCAGGACGTTCGAAATCCGGAGTTCCTTTGTCAGGTTTTGAGAAATGAGGTATAGGGGCCACCTTTAAAAACATTTAGGATATATTTTCACACATCTTGAAAAGGAAAAAATTATTTATAGTTAAAAATTTTTTATTTAGGAAGAGCCATGCGGACATATTCTGTAGGGTGGTGAATTCAGTGCACTCGAATTGAGCCAAAGGTCATTGTTTGACCTGAGCATTAGAGTACCCTCTTTAATTTTTACGTGGTGTATACAGATACGGGATTTTTTGCGTATTTTAATTTTGTGGTACGGCATTTTAGTGACTGGTTACAGAAGAGTGATCTCTCACATCTCGATTTCCTTTTCCAAGTCTCCCTTTGAAAAATACAAGTGCTAGTGCCTCATCACAGAAGAATGATCGTGAGGATTCGTGATTCGAATCGGAAATGCTGTCACCTGCTAGATAATTAGCAAATTATTCATCAAGTGTATTATTATAGAAATAGTGAAGTGATAAGCAATTCTTTAGTGTGCTTTTAGCGTGTAATGTTCCTCATTATATGACAATTTGGGTGTAATTATAACTTAATATTTCTCATTATATCATAAAATATTAAAATATTTTACTCTTTTCCCAAAGTAGCAAAAAATATTATCGGAACAGAAAGGTTCTTATTGAAAGAAAAATTTGTCGGATTAGAAACTTCAAATACGGCAAAATTTGCCGGAGCTCAATGCTCACCTAATTTAATCTCACTGCTTGAAACAATCAGAAGCGTGACACTGACTTTCAGTGAGATTTCACTGGTTCACTCAGTGGAATTCCATCACTGGTGTGATCAGTGAGATTTACTGCTTTTTTATTACCAGTAGTCATCTGGTCGTACGCGTTGTCGTCCGTCAGCTGTTTAGGTATGACACTTATCATTCACCAGTATTGTGTTGCTATTGTCCTGCTTTATTGCAGCCAGGCCCCAAATATCTATAAAAAAACACCGGAGATTCATATCTTGGCCGCGTGGAGCGCCATATACCTGGTTAAATCTATCATTTGGCGTCACTGGTATATTCAGTAACGCTATTTTAGTCAAGTCACTTACTGGTTCACCCAGTCAAAGTGGGAAAATCACTGGATCACCAGTGATAATTCGAAAAACTGTTTCAGTCAGTGACAATTTCACTGGTTCAGATTAAGAGAGTATATTATATGGGAATATAGGTGCTCCTCGCACACTGTGTTAGAAAATTCATAAAAATCGAAGAACTTCAAAATTATAATTTTAATTAAAATTTCCTCTCAGTAATCATGATGCCAATTTTCTTGCTTTTTATTCAATTTAATTTCTATTTTTTGTTATAAAATGCTCCAAATAAGTGGGTTTTATCATTAATTATTATTTTTAACATGTTTTTTCAACAATATATTCAAATTATAACCAAGTTTCACGATTACTGGGACCATTACGATTACTGGGACGTTTACCTTAGTATTTTCAACCTACTTTCATAAATCAAAATCTCGATTACAAGATTAAAAATCTGGTGTTTAGATCATTATGGTCAGGGAAAATGAATGATTGGTCAAGGAAAAATTATGGAATTTTGAAAATGAAGATTTGCGGTCACTGTGACACAATATTTTCGTTAATAATTTACTTGCGCTGTATTTCATTTTTTTGCAGTTACTTTCTCCCGACGGTGATATTTTTATCTTGAAATGTTATTATTTTGTTAAAAATTCAACAATTTGGTTTGAAAATCGTCCTTCTTGATTAAAAGGTCAACTATTTTATTAAAAGTGCCACTACTTTGGTGGAAAATTAACCTGAAGTTAAAAATTCAAATTTTTGTGTCGAAAATTCAACTGAAATCTTTCTTATTTGAAAATTCAACCGTTTTTTTTTAATTTTTCTTTTAAGTTGCAAATTAATCTGTTTAATTGAAAATTTAATTTTTTATGAAAAGCAATCAACTATTTGTTTGAAAATTAATCTTTTTGGGTTGAGGATTCAACTATTATTTTTTTAAATTTGTCTGCTTCTGTTGGAATATGTATAATACAATTACATTATTCGTTTAAAATTGATGTTTCTTTGTTGAAAATTTATTCTTTCCGTGGAAGGTTCATCTCATTGGTCGTAAATTTAATTACCTTGTTCGAAGTTTGTTTTTCTTTTGCATAAAATTAGTTTTTTCGAATGGAAATTGAAAATTTTCATTTTTGGTTAAAAGTTTATCTTTTTTGTAGAAAACAAATCATTGGCTGAAAATTTAATAATTTTTTTGAAAGCTCGTTTTTTTTTGTTTAAATTAATTTCTTCCATTTGTAACAAGAATTTTACATTTTTGTTAAAAATTGTTCTTCAGGGGCACAATACGTCAAGCGTACCCACCTAAAATAAATTTCTTTTTGATCAGGTTGAAACTTGGCTGAATTATAGTCCTAGTGGACCTACAGTGATTCTATTCACCAAACCACAGGTCCATTTATCAAACGGTTGTCAATATACAGGGGCCTGAAGTTTTCACTTTTTCACGCGTTTCTTCACCTTCACGTTAGTCTACCTTCTTTAAGGATGGTCGGAATGAATTTTTGTTATAGTTTTTTTGAAATCTCTTTTCATGTACGTTAAGACTATAATAAAGATATATTTTTTCTATATATTTTTCTCTTGAAAATCAAAATTGAAATTTGAATTAAATCAATTTGAATTGAAATGAAATTTGGAAAAATCATATGTACATTTTTTTTTCTATTTCAAAAAATAGCTTTTTTTAAACTCTTTGAAATCATGTAAGATACAAAATGTCTGGCCTGATTTTTAATGTACATGCTTTCAAAGAGTTTAAAAAAAGCTATAATATTATTTTCAATCGATTTTTTTAAACATGGTTTTCTTTGAAAAAATGAATTTCAATTTCGATTTTCAGAAAAAAATTCAAAAAGTATATCGTTGTTATAGTCTCATGGCACATGGAAGGAGCTTTTCAAAATACTAATAAAAGTCCAATCAGATCATCCCAAATGAAATTACACTAACGTGAAGGTGAAGAAACGCGTGAAAAAGTGAAAACTTCAGGCCCCTGTATATTGAAAACCGGTTGGACTATAATGCAGTCAAGTTTCAGCCCGATCAAAAAAAAAAAAAAAAGTTATTAAGGTGGGTACACTTGACCTATTCTACCCCTTTTCTAGTTGAAAAATTGGTCTTTTTTGGTAGAAAACTAATCTTCTTGCTTAGAAATGTCCTCTTTTTCGTTTTAAAATTAATCTCTTTTGGCAGAAATAATTGTATCTTATTTGGTTGCATAACACTTTTTCTGTTGAAAATTCATCTTTGTAGTTTAAAATTCAACTGTTTTGTTAAAAACTTTATTATTTTGTTGAGAATTCAACTCTTCGGTGGAAAATTTGTCTTCTTGAGGAGAAAATTCATCTCCTTTGGCAGAAATTTTATATTTTTGGATTTAAATCACATTTTTTGTTGATGATCCATCTTTGTAGATTTAAAATTCAACTATTCTGTTAAATATTATTATATTTTGATGAAAATTGAACTCTTTGTTTGAAAATTTAACTATTATGTTGAAATTGTGTTTTTTTTTTTAAATATGAACTAGTACATTTTTTGTTGAGAATTCATCTTTTTGTTTGAAATTGAGCTGTCTCCTTAAAATTCACCTTTTTCAACGTTTTAAATTGTTTGAATTTCGAAATTTCAAACTAAAACTACGAGATTTTTCAATTTAAAGCAAAATTGCTCGATTTGAAACGCCTTGAATTAGAAATAATACAATGTTAATTCATTAAAAGAAGTATGGGAATTAAATTCTATTTTATCCCATTTAGAATATTTCCTTTTTTTTTAAAACTTTACGTCATTAATAATTTTTTGATAAGGAACGTTTTCAATTGAAATTCACCTGATACATATAATTTCAATGGATTTTAATTCGAAATTATTATTCATCAATTATTGTTTGAAACTTTCATTATTGAAAATTTTGTTTGGTAATATGTATTTTTGAATTGTTTATATTCTTATTACTAGTAAATAAAAATGCCGAGACGTAAACGTGTGCTTTGCACGCCTGCGTCAGCAGACGCTTGTAATAAACGAAAAAAATAACCGTAACGCGTGCAGTCACTTTATTATAATTTCAAATACCCGAGTCATTACAGAGGTATCAGCCTACTAAGTACCGTAAGTAAAATATACTCAAAAATACTTATCCGTAGGGTAATGAAAATTACAGAAGAGAAAATATGGGAAGTCCAAAGTGGATTTATGCCAGGAAGATCATGTACGGATCAGATAAGCCTAAGACAGGTCGCAGA
This sequence comes from Andricus quercusramuli, assembly GCA_932178445.1. NCBI lineage: Eukaryota > Metazoa > Arthropoda > Insecta > Hymenoptera > Cynipidae > Andricus > Andricus quercusramuli. Next base: position 354,160 of record CAKNXH010001142.1, on the reverse strand, counting down.
AAAAAGTTTGAGAGTAGGAAAGAAGGTCTTCTGTGCATTTATCGATCTAGAAAAAGCATTCGACACGGTAATTAGAAGTAAACTTTGGGAAGTCCTTAAAGAGTATGGAGTGAATGGAGGCCTCCTACAAGCAATAAAAACAATATATACAGGTAGTAAAGCGAGTGTAAGGGTAAATGGGAAAAAGAGTGAATGGTTCGATATTATGCAAGGCGTGAAACAAGGATGCGTTATGTCCTCATGGCTATTTATCATATTCATGGATAAGTGTCTTAGAACTGCCCTCTTCGACGAAAAAGGTGTAGATCTTGAAACCGTCAAGGTACGTGGGTTGGCTTTCGCGGATGACAAGATTGTTATGGCAGAATCAGTCGAAGACTTGCAAAGAATGTTGAATAATTTTAATACAAGCATGAAAAACATGGACCTCAAAATTAACGTGAATAAAACGAAAGTCATGGTGTTTGAGGGAAAAAGTGAGAAAACAATATGCAAAATAGTCCTAAATGATGAGAAATTAGAACAAGTTGACAAGTACGTATATCTAGGTAGTCTATTCACTAACGACGGAAAAATAGATGGGGAATTAGATAGGCGCATAAATAAGGGTAAGCAGGCTATCGATAGAGCAAGGTCCATCCTCATAAATAAAAACATATCAAAAAAAGCTAAAATGGCCATACATAATTCTATTTTCGTACCGACTGTACTATACGGTAGCGAGACATGGACCTGTCAAGAAAAGGACAGGAGTAAAATCAACGCGATCGGCATGAAACCTCTGCGCATAATATGCGGGAAAACACTGATGGACAAAGTACGAAACGAGACAATCCTCAAAGAATGTGGTACAGGGGAGACACTAGTTGATATATGGGAAAGAAATCAGCTAAGGTGGTTCGGACATCTTGAAAGAATGAAAGATGAACGACTGACCAAGCAAGTGTATAAAGGTAAAGTAAATGGCAAAATGCCCAGAGGTAGACCGCCGAAAGAATGTTTAGAATCTGTGAATGAGACACTAATACGAAGAGACATAAGAAGCCATAGAAGTACAAGAGCCTGCATGAAAAAATGCATGGACGTGAATGAAGCTGGAGTAGTATGCCAGGACAGAAATATGTGGCGACAAATAGTTTATAAACAGAGTGACAATAGAGTGAATGATGCCTGAAACAAAGACCTTGGATACTAATGGGCCCAAGTGGGGAACCATACATAATAATTTTGTGAGGTTCCTCACTTGGGGTGATCGCTAGAGAGATTGATCAGCAACCTGGGTCGGAGCAGTGTTGCGGAGTGAACGTGTCATTTATATAAATAACACGAGAACTCCAGATCAATCTAAAACATTTATACATAACACCTACATACCCATCCACCCTATAACCATATACCGATCAACCTCATACCTATATACCTATTTCACTACTTTCCAACCGAACAAGTCACGCCTACCCCGGAAGGGAAAAGGCTTAATGGTATAATAATGCGGTGATTATGATGAATATTTAAAAAATACACACCTTCAGCAAAAAGAAGGCAACTCTAAATAAATCAATTCTATAAAAGTTTTAACCTTGAAAATTACATGTTTAGATATATTCAGGCCTATATTCCCAGAAAAGGTTGAAGTGCATACGAAGAAATCTCTACCCCCTTTCCAGTTGATCCATTTTCACCCATTTGAATGAATGGTACACTCTTAATTTGAAACAGTCAAAAGTGACTGATTCAAATTATGTTTTGGCTGATTCATATAATGCAAATTCGACGACTGACAGATCAGTTGAATCTGTTTTTTCATATCAGTTAATTTGAATCACTGATTAAGGCAGTCATTTTAAATGATCTAACCTCTTGGAATTTGCAACTAGAAAAAATATATGTGAAAAATTTGAAAAAACTCCTAGTTATATGTACGTGATATTCACGAATAATAAATTAGAAATTATACTGAGAAAGAATTATACAGAAAAATAACTGAATAAGTTATGAAGAAAAAAACTGCAAATTTGGAAAAACTAGCGGTCTTAGTGCTCTTTTACGCCTCGTTGTTGCAAACTCACGCTCGAATGAAAAGTCTGTTTCACTCTTTGGTACACACGGCACTTTACGTACAAAGGTATGATTAACAAGTTTATCACGTCTGAAGTTTGAGGTTAGTTTGAAGCGACCATAATCTTACATGGTCATTTGCTCATGCGCATGCGCGCAGTACAATAATGAGCCCATAATACTCCTAGTAGTGTTATGGACGCATTATTGTACTGCGGGCATGCGCATTCACTTCTTTTGTGTAAACGGCTACTTTCAGAACTGGAAAAGCGCCGATGAAACGCGTAAATGATGCCTGCTTTACATAAAATATATTTTTAAGAATACTCCCGAATAAAAAAGTTATAATTATAAAAATATTGAAAGAAATTGTCAATAATAATGCAGAAAGCTTCCAAATTTTGACGATACTATCACATGATTACAGAAGGGAACCAAATGAAAAACAAGCATTCAAAATAATGGACTATGTAAAATTTTTTAAAATAAATTACCACTTAAACATTTTTCGAATCGAACAAATAAATCCACACCGAAAACGTTTGCGAAGAAGCTCTCAAAGGGAAAGAAAGAGGAAACGTCCCCAGTATGGTTACATTTTTTCAATTCGGAAAATGTTTGACTAGTAATTTATTTATTTATTTTTGCTTAGTAATTGTGTAGTCGTGCGCAGATTCTAAAGAATAAAAAAAAGTGTGTGTCTGTGGCGCGCCAGTGTCGGCTCAAGGCGGACTAGACAGAAACAGTACAGCGCCACGAAATTTTTCCACATGGGTATCTTTGCTGGTTTTTTGAAAGCTGTCCGTTTTTAATTCATCCAAGTATCATAATTGCGAAGAACATTTCGTCAATTGGCATAATGGTCTAAAATTTTTCGTTCCTCATTTACTTTTGTTCTTAATTCTTATAAGTATCAATAGTTTTTCAAATAATACGAAATTTAACCCGTTTCGTCATGGGCTGAATCACTGAACTCGTTAGTAAAGAAATGCAGGTCAGCCCTGCCTTAGACGGTACAGAATATAATTGACCTAAAATCCAGTATACTATACAAGTATACATTCTCAATGGATTTTCAACCTTTGTCAATTTTTAAAAATTAAATCACAGAATACATTTCGGCCGTGAATAGGGGCCGAAAACTAATTTAATTAACATAAATTTTAATTTGATTTTTAATGTAACAAAAATTAATATTATATAAATATCAGAAGTTATGACTCAAGCTGAAAAAACTACCAATCTCTACTGAAGTCGTGAGTTTGATAATAATGTATGACATTTTTAGATTTTTAGGTCAGTATTTAGTGCCTACTTCTAGTCGAAGTTAGAGTTCATTAAAATGAATAAATGAACTACTTTTTAAAGTGATTCTGTGCCATGCTTATTTTTAATTGTACATCCTGAAAATATCCATTTTTTCATATTTTCTCAGTGAAAAATGAAGGTATTGATTAAAATATACTCAGAAAAATAATTGTCTCTAATAAGAGAAACCTTCCCTTCAACACAGTTATTTTCATTTAGGCTATGTCCAGTCATCCCGAAATGTTGGGAGGACTAGTCAAACTTATGACAAATATTTGACTAATCATCTTGAATTTAAGGTCGACGAGACACATCGTTAGATTTTACCAGGGATACTTTTAAAATAAAGAAAAACATTCCAAATCGAACGAAAATTTCCAATAAAACAAAAAACTATTTCGTTTAAACCAAAGAAATTTCTTTGCATAACAAAAATTTCTTCAAATGAAAGAAAGATTTCTTTGACTGAGAGCCAATGAATACTTTTCTTTGATTCAAAGAAATTTTCTTTCAATCAAAGAATATAAGAAACAAGAATCTTAAACTTGTAAATCGATATCTGGATATCTTGATAACTCCCATTTTTATACCCCTTATCTGGCGGAGAGTGACATTGGCGGCACCCACTCCCAGCCACATCCTGCCCTTTCCAAGGGCTCCCACATCCCCCATTCTGAAGTAGTTTGACTTCGGGACAATCTTCCCTTTTTCCAGTCACACCCTCCCCCCTTTCTAGCTACCAAGGGTTTTTTTATATCCCTTATCGGGAGTAGAATGACTTCAGTGACACCCACCACTCAGGTAAAACCCTTCTCCCTTTCCAGGTGTCCTTCCGTTTTTTATGTCCCCCCACGTGGTAGATAGTAAATCATCTGTCATATATTGATGATAAGGGAAGCGTTCATGTGACAGGACCGGCAGGGACAGGTGAGAACAAATAATTGGAATAGTTTCTATTGTTAGATTGAGGTATCGATTTAAAACTGCTTGATTCGTTTTTATCTTCAAAATCATCCATCGAAATCAACCATACCATATTTTTTCACAAGAAACATCACTTCTCGAGAAGAGAAGGAAGATACGGTCACACCGCTAACCCTTTTCAATATTTAATTATTTATTTATTGGAAGTTTGAGTGTCCACATAAATAATTTGAATCACACTCGTATCCCTTCTCAATGTCTCGGGGGAGGGGGGGGGGCCAAGACATTTCTATGACTTTCTTTTTTTTTATGTTTTTTATTTCACAGGAATAGTTTCAGTCGCAACCCTACTCCTTTCCAATATCTCGGTAAGCGGGAGTTGACTGTTCACAGAAATAATTTGAATCACAAATCTACGTCTCACCAATGTCTCAGGGGGGTGCACTGATGAAATAAATAATTTAAGTCATACCACAATCCATTTCAAATGACTGGGGGGCATGTATCAATGTTACTGGTTGCATAAATATAGTTATAGTCACAACCCGACCCATTTCCAATGTCTCGAGGGGGGCTGTTACTGATCACAGAAATAAGTTAAGTCTTTCCCGTTATAGTGGTCGGTAACAACCAAAAAGTTGGCGAAAATTAAAAAAAAAAAGAAAACTTTTCTGAAGCTCAGTACCCTTATGTTTTCCTAGTCAAGGAATTCTTCTTCTTTGTTTTTGGCCAACTTTGAAAAAACTGACGTTATGTTCACAAAAAATAGTCATCAGGGCGTATACCTGTCTTGTAAACGTATTTAACATGAAAGTTGCAGTTAGGCGCAGCTAAAATTTTCATTTCTTCACTCACCACCTCGTTGTCTTTGTATTCCAATAGGAGTCACAGCGGAGCAGCTCGGAGCTTTTTTTGAGATCATGTTTTTAAATAAACTTTTGGTTTGCCAAAAATTTCTGACAAGAAAACTTTAAGGTCACTACTACAATATTTTATGCATTATTAAAATACAACTCGTATTGAAATTCTATCATTCGAACCTCCAGCAACTCTCTCCATAGGTTTCCAATGAAATGGCGCACTTAGAACATAATTTAGAGCACTTGCAGCCGAACGTATAATTTGATGTTTCGACACGTTCCGCGGAAGCATGGGAGCAGGCCATCTTTCTGGCCCTGTCTAAGCCCACGTGCATAAGACAGATCCCAATCCTTCCGGCCTTTGATGCAGAAATTAATTGTTCATATAATACCATATTTGGTTTTACGCAAAAAAATTATTTTTTTTTTTAAATTTTGGCCAGATTTTCCTGCTATTCCGACCACTGTGCCGTACCCCTTTACATCATCACATATGGGGCGGTAAGAGAACACTGTAACTTATCACATGAATAATTTAAGTCACACACCTACCGATTTTCAATACCTTGGGGGAGGGGGGCTTTGACTAATGACCGAAATAATTACAGTCACACCATGGAGACAAATTTAGAAAAAGATAAGCATAAATGTATTTTCCACACATCAGCGATAAAAAAACAATTCATATGGTCTGCTTGGGGCGTAGTTCGTGGAGTATGTGTTGATGCGAATGCTTGAAACAATTGATAAACGAGAGTTGCATTCTGACCAATAGCATAAATCTTGGTTCGAGGCACGCATGTGCGTGCATGTATCCAAGGCACACACTGGGCGTGTCGCACGCAACGCTTGGCACGTGGATTGTCGGATATGTAATGTGCCTACCAACAGTTTGGCTTGCACTTATATTTTCCCTTGTGTAAATGTTCAGTCTTTACTCGCACGAGTGCCATTAAAAAACAAAAAACGTCTATAATTCATCAGCTTCTTTCATCGATAAAAGGTTGCCATTCAGAATGGCACACTCATATTAAAATTCACCAGCCAAATTTTTGTTTCTCCTTTTTTTGTACTTGGAAGCACATAACAATTATATGTAATTTTAAAGTTGAATGAATTGCAGTACAGCTTTGTTAGATATTAATTTCAAAGACTTGAAATTTAGTCAAAATAATAATTTTTGAATATTTTCTTGCACAAGAGCTTAGAGCATGATGGTTAATTGAATGAAAAATTGGAAAATACTCTATATACAGGAATCTTATTTTAACAATTTAAGTATCTCTTTCTATTTTTGTTTTCATTCGGAAACAGCAATCTAAAGACTAGTTTTAATGCGATTCTCGATTACTTTTATCTCTGAGCTCTGCCCTGAGTTTTTAATTTTTGGATATTTACCACACCCTATACGTCATGTATAAATTAATTAGATAGAAAATAATTTTCAAAAGAAATAATCTATCGACTTCAATTCAGAAAATATTGAGTCTAGGACATTTTTTTTACAACTTTTATCAGAAAATAGAGTTTAAATATTATAAAAATTGTTTATAGTTATTATAATATGTAACGGAATATTTGGCTGACCTACAAGAAATATCTAGGCGTGCTTCGATCGTGGTTTTGCGCCTGTTTATAGTCAAAGATTGTCTCTAAGGTTTGGAATATTTTATGAAAGTAGAGCAACACATGAAGTGCTTTCTCCATGATTTGAATAATCTAACTAGATTATAAGATATAAGAATATATTATAATGATATTACAGTAACGTCTGAAGAACCAAAGGAAGTATCTATTGCATTTTAAGAAATTGTGATGGAATTAAAAATTGAAATCTGAAGACCATGTTAGGTTTTTGAAACTACTGATCCTTTATTTTTGTCAAGATTCAAAAAAGCATTCGCCCTGGTGGAGAGGAGCATTTGAAGTATCAAAACTGAAAGTAATCCTGATCTTTGATGTTATGGTTTTTGACCAGGGTGCAAGAATGTGATGACGAAGCTAGGTTTTTTTACTGGCTCTTCATTTTTTTCAAGACTCCGAAAATCTTTTTAAAATCTTGAGAAAAAAAAGTGCCAGTAGCTCAAAAAGCCTAAAATAATAAATTTTACTTAAAATGTAAAGATTTTTCGGGTTTCAATTGTGTGCGAAACTATGAATGTTGCCGACGTTTCGTAAACATTGCAGTTCACTTCTTCAGGGCTGACCTGAAACTGAAGTTTTAGGTTATGTTGTTCTTATATATGTATTCTTTACGATGCCTGTGATTGGTCAGAGCGCCCATGGTGGGGACTGGTCAAACGTGATTGGCCAATCAAGTTTTCTTTCTAAACCCGGGAGAACGGAAAGCCAAATCGGATTGGTATTATATCCATTGTCCCTATTGATGTTATCAGGGTATTTCAAGATTTCGATCGCTTTTCTATGTTTTCTTGCAAAAATATTGTACGCTTTTGCAATGACGGTTGTTTTATCAAATAAAATGCTATGTCTTGTTTCGATATGATGCTCAGCTAGTGCTGATTGCGTGAAATGTTGTAGCCTGACTTTACTCTCATGTTCCTTTACATGTTGGCTCATAGCCCTCCCGGTTTCTCCAATATAGACTTTGCCACAAAAATAGGGATTTTATATACTCCCGGATCACTGAAAGGTTCTTTTCTATCTTTAGAGTTGTTGGAATTTGTCCTATTTTCGCAGGTGGCTTAAATATAGTTTGGATGTTGTGTTTGTTCAGAATTCTTCCTATTTGTTCTGTGATACCTTGAATGTAAGGTAGGATGGTGATCGTTTTTCTCTCTCTTTCTTTATTAGGTTTTGTTGACTTGTTTTTTGAGTGTATTTTCTTATTGCTTTATTAATTTGTTTGTGTACTCGTTTTGTATTAGGATTTGTTCAACATTTTGTAGTTCCTTTTGTAAGTTTTCTCTATCGGTCATGGAGACAGCTCTGTATACAAGGAAGTTGATGACCAATTGCTTTTGAGAACCTAGCATAATTTTCACATTCTCTCATCCTGGTCAAAAACCGAAACATCAAAGAACGTTATAAATTGAAAGTTTTATTGGTGTAATGAATCGCTTGTATTGCAGCAGATTAATTGAATGAAGAAAGAGTGAATCTTCAAATTCAATCACATTCAACACCTTCGACCCAAAGGTGGCGCGCGCGCTCACCTGGCGCATACAAGCGCGTACAAAGGGTGCGTAATGCGCTTCATGCGTGATACGTGACCAGACGAAGAGCGTCCTGTCGATAAAAAAAAAGGTACTGGCAGATGAGTCAAGTCGTGCTTTTAAAATGTCACAGGCGTCGTACCTGAATGCAGCCACGAATACGAAACGAGTTTACGGAAAATATAGATAAGCCAGAATGGTAAGAGAGGCGCTGACCCGAACTCGATTGTTATCGCACTTTCAAAATTTAAGTGACTCTAAAGATACAAGAATACATTTTAATTTCCTTTTATATTCAGTAAAGTAACTGATACACGTTCAGCCACTTTGCATCGATTTTATCTTTACTTGATATAGCAATCATTTTTATTATAAAAATCAAAATTATCTCTTTTTCGCATCAAGGGCCATCCGTAAATTAGATAACACACTTTTGGCTACTTTTTCATGCATCCCTTCCCCTCTCCTACGTAAAAAGTCGTAAAAAATTGAAGACAATTGACGTCGAAACCAAAAGTCGAGGCACCTCATTTCTTGTGATTCCAACTCGCTCAAAAAAAATCTGTGAATTGTTTAATAAAAAGCATTTGAAAGCCTTTAAGTCTTTTGAATTCGGAAATATGATCACTTTTACCCTGAATAATTTTTGTTAATAGTTAAAGGGCAAAACATTCCGAAACAAAGGATTTTTTGGCCTGCTTTTTCGAGCGTCGTCTTTCACCTGTTCCCAGAAAACGGTCGACGTTATAAATAATCTGGAAAAATTCACGGACAATCTTTCAACATTCTTTGATGCAATACCTTATTCAAAATTCAGAAATATTCAATAATTTACTTTTTGCGGTCTGGGCCTGGTCAAAAGTGTAACGTTTCTTCTGGCTAGTTCGATGCCAGACCGTCTGGTCAGCCACTAGTTATGGGCTGATCAGCCGCTAGTTATGAAATAAGAAAAAAAGCCTTCTTTGACAGTGTGAATTTCTTAGTTTCTATCATTTTACACACTCTGTGACATTTTCAAAATATGTCCAAAAAAATTTGCTGATCGTACTTAAAATTTTTTTTTTGTTCTTGGCTCGCTGATCAATGCCAGATCTGGGACAGACCAGACCTTACAGATCAAACGGTCTCGATAAGGTCAGACCAGGGTCAGACCTGGGTCAGATTAGATCTTCCGAACTAGACAGCCTAGATAAATACAGAATTGGGCCAGACCTGTAACCAGACTGGCAGAACATTTTTTCACACGGGAAGTCGTTTAATGGCTCCAAATGTGCAGTTTTATAATGCGAGTGCAGTGCAACAAATTCAATTTATAATACCATCATTGTTACGCAAGAAATATCATTTTGAATATTTCTGACTTTAATCAGTGTTGGCACGTGGGCGGCACAGTGGGACAAGTGGTAGAAAAAAGTACCCTTCCGATGACAATAGTAGCTCTGTTGTCACATCTATTCAGGGGAGCCGGTTCAAAATTATATTTCTTGCACATTTAGACCCATGGAACGGCTTCCTATCTTCATTCGTTCTGAAGATAAAGTATGTATTAGGAAATAAATCCCGGTAAAAGTAATTGATTAAATATTTCAGAATTTTGGAAACTGTATTACATTAAAGAAAGTTAAAAGAATGTCTCTTAATTTTTAAAGATTTTTCCTAACATTGACTGCTTTCTGGGAATAGGTGAAAATGGACGCTTGAAAAAGGAGGCCGAATATTTTGCCCTATAACTATTGAAACAAAGTTTTTAGAACAAAAGTGATCATATTGTTGAATTTGGGAGACTTTAAACTTTTAGATGCTTTTTATCAAACATTTCAGAGATTTTTACATTCTCATCATAATGAGAAGGTATTGATTTTATGTAAAATTTGACTTAGTCGGTTTTTATCAAATCTCCATGTTTCGAGACCCCCTGAGTAAAAAAAAAATTATTTTCACGAAGGTTTCTGTTGTCTGTAGTATTTCTGTAGTCTGTCTGTGGTCTGCAGGCACGATAACTTTTGAAAAAATAATCAGATTGGATTGTGCTTTGGCCACCTCTTCAAAGGCTCAACAAGAACGAATGAGTTCGTTAACCAGCTATTGCGGATCAAAATTCAAAAAGTAAGAGCATTTTTAAAATTTTTGAGATAATTTTTTCAAGACTTGAAAATTCTATGTACGGCTATTCATAGTACTCGGAAACTGGAAAAATTTATCCACATGACATTTTTCGATAAAAATGAAATTATTAGAGTTATAGCATTTTGAAAATAAAAAAAAAAACTAAAATGAACAATTTAAGCAGAACAACGCACGACATGAAAAAAATTGAGAAGAGAAACGTTGATTTTTGAATGTCCCACAAGATTATGAAAACAAATTTTCGAATATTACCGAAAAAACAAAAATTTTTAATTTGATTGCACAGAAAATAATTAAGAATTGTGCACTCGAAAAAGATCTACAAGTTTCTTAGTGATAACATCTCAACAGGACGCCTAGTTTTTCATATATTCGTGAAAAATAAGATTAAAAATTCAAAAATATAATTTTTGGAAAAACGACACAAGTTGCAATAAAATGTATAATAACAAACTTTTTTTGTATAGAATGTGCATTTTTTTCAGAAGAACAATACAATGAAAATACGTATGTTTCGATACCAATATATATTATGAAATAAGAAATAAAATTCATACAATATCTAAATAAACAGTACCAGCTTGAGTACAGAAATATAAATATAATATACATTTGGTATAATAGTGTTAAACATAATGTAGAAAAGTTCGCATTTTGGACAAAATCGAGTGCAAAGTACGAGGTACGTGATGACAATGTGTTCGATAAAGCTGAAGGAGCTTTAACGAAAGAGAATTCACAGTCACCAAATTACAGATGTCGATGATTCACCTTTAATTTTGAAAGATGTGTGCGCAAATGTGGAGGATATACAAAGACCGAGGGCGTAGCGCGAGGTAAACAGATTATGAAGCGCGAAGCGCGAGATAAATATATTGTCGAGTGCGAAGCGCGTTACTGACTACTTTGAATACCTACATTACAAAATAATTAGAAGCTGTTAACGCAGAAAAAAACTGAAATATAACAATATATAGCATGCTACATATTTAAATGTAATGGAATATCCTGAAAAACTTGTCTTGTACAGTTTTGTTTAATTACTAGTACATATGTCTAATTATATAATATTTTCTTTATTCAAACGTTTAAATAGTTACAC
>CAKNXH010001142.1:272192-342205 GCA_932178445.1 Andricus quercusramuli | reverse complement strand
TACAAAATTCAATCTTTTCATCCAAAACGCAATTTTTTTGTTGAACATTTAACTTTTTGCAGAGAAAATTGTTTGTTTTTTTTTACATTAAAAATTCATCTTTTTGATACAAAATTCATCTTTCTTGGGATTTTTATAAAAATGGATAAAAAGGGCAATATGGGAAATATAGAAAAGAGTGTGAAGTCCGGGTTATATTATAATTTTTTATACACGTATTTTCTACAGAGTTAATTTATCGATGAATGTTTATCTTTATTGACATTTTATAATCTAAATAATTAATGGATTTCGCACAAATCTAACTTCCACGAATACATTTTTCTCGCTGAACGGTGTTTAGCCCCTAGAGATAGAGACTTCAAACAAGTTTCAAATTGTAATTCTAGAAGTTCACATGTATTCTCATAAGAATTCTAATTGCGCATCTTTCTTTCTCTGGAAAAAAATTCGCAGCTTTTGCCGATTTCGAAGTAAGCCCGAATAATCCGTTTTTTATCAAACCATTTTCTTTGACTGTTTCGACCGCTGTAATTCTGCTAAATCTTGGAATTTTTGGATAAAAATTATAGAAGTGCTTCTTTATGATGTTCTACGATTATCAGAGTAAACAAAATATAAATATTTTTGCTCAAACAAAAGTTATTAATTTTTACCTGAGAGAGTGCATTAATCATGCATTCATATCTTCAAGCTCATGGGAAGTTGAGCGAATTTCAAGCAGAACAAATCTTCTAGCAGAAAAGTTATTCAGAAATGTATAAACATGAAACAATTTGAAGTAAATCATCATTTAGAAATAATGAAGGATTTTAGTTTAGTGATTAGATACACGGTCAATTTTTCACACATACGCACCAACTTGACGCGACCAAGTGGAAATGAGAATTCACTCGAGACAATGTATTATTTATTAGTCGGACTTTGATAAACTAAATTATTTATCGTAAGTTATGTTTCTTTTGAATCGTTTGTGATTGATAGGGCATATAATATTGAAAGAAAGAGCAGAAGAAAGAAAAACTACACACATCATTATTAAGTGCATCGTAAAGTTTTTTTTGAGCTTGATGTTTGTAAACTTACTTATGTAGCTTAGATTTTTGTTGAATTACAGTGAAACAGAAATTTATTTTTCCCTGATTATTCCATATATTCTCACCTTAAATTCCGACTAATGAATGTAAATACGTCGTCTCAAGTGAATTGCATTTCCACGTACGTGTGTTAAGTTGACACATACGTTAGAAGAAACATGCCACGCGATTGAAATAAAACCTTCATAACATGTTAATCATGATTTATTTGAAATAATTTTTTACGTAGGAAACACTTTCACACCTTTCTGAACAACTGTCCCGATTGAAGTTTTTTATTGCTCAAAATTCGATCGAATCCCCATGAGCTGGAAGATATAAATGTATGATTTATGCAATGTCTCAGGTGAAAATTCATAACTTAATTTCGAAAAAAAAATGTTGATTAGTTATTCACTCTACCAGTCGTAGAGCATCCTAAAGAATATTTCCTGTGAATTTCATCAAAAGATTCCAAAAGTTGGGCGAATTACGTCGAGTTGAAGTAAAAAAGACAACAAAAATTAGTTGTTTAAGATGCACAATCGAACTTCTTATAATTACATATACTGCTAAAATTAAAATTCGAAACTTGTCTGATAAGTGTCCAGATGCCCGGCTCCACAATTATTTCACTTCTTTTTTAAATAATCTAAAGCGGGGATTTGAGACTGTCGATTTTAATTCCTAACTGCACTTTCTGGACACAATTACTTAATGAATAGGCCTGTTTTCTGTCCGACATAGAAAGCTCTAACAACCGTTACAATTTCATCATAACTGTCATGCTCATCGGTGAAGTCAATGATTGCATCTGAGTCAATGAATTGAATTGAAATTTGTTTCGATCTCATCAAAGTTTTGTATCAGCTGTCCGTTTCATTTTAGAATGAGACTCGACATTTGATAAATCAATAATGCGATTTTGTGAGTAGACTTAGCGAAATTTGATTAACACCGAGCTCATGTTATTATGTCTTTAGTTTATTAATGACGTCAGTCTTGATCTACCTTGAGTAGGCGAGCCGACGACCAACGGGCCCGTTCGGGTCTGACTAATCGAATTAAGATCGACCTTGCTGATAGAAAGACACGCGTCTCAACACCTTGTCATTCAACGCGGAGGTATTCAATTAGAAACGCTCTAGCCGCAACTGGATCCCATCCTAAATGAGGTGTTGAATTCGGTACCCACTTTGTTCTCCTATGAGGTGAGAACATATCTAATATTTAAAAAAAATCTTAAACCTGAATAAAGATTATGTTTGAGTTTTTGTAAATTCCAAAGCTGATTGCTGATTAGGGTCCACTCTCTAATTCTGAATTAGTTCAAAATGTCTAATTTTAAAGCCAAAGGTTGGTCACTGATTCTTTTCGGGTACAAATTAACACCTGGAATTCTTCAGCGTAAACTTCATGAAAAAGAAAGAAATTTAATAAAAATAATATTAAAAAAAATAATAAACTCAACCTTGTCTACCAAATGTTATTATATATAATTATTGGAAAGATGTTCGTTTTGTTGACTAGCTTTAGTTTAATTTAGTTTGTCGCTTGAATGACGGTTTTTGATCTACTAGTCCTGTTAAAATGTTTATTAAAAACAAGTTTTCGCAAAACGACGTTGAGCCTTATCAGGAATACATTGTTCGCAAAAAAACATTGTTACGAGAAGTTGAAACATTTGGTTTTTGTCATTCAAGTTTCAATTTGAAAAGATCCAAATTTAACATTGAGAGGATGTTAAATTCAAGTTTTTTATGTATAGTGATTTGTGTAAAATTGAGTAAGTTGTTATAAGATGAAAAAATACACACTCCTGGACGTGCAGTGCACTTTTGTATTAAATAAATCAACTTTTTTAAGCAGCACTCCTTATCATCATGGCTGCATGTCCAGGAGTTATTATATATAGGTCTAGTTTTTGATATTTCAAATTGTAGCAATGTTTAACTCCATAAAGCTTAAATTAAAAATGAATCGTCGACTCAAGGAACGTTGTATGAACAGAGAGTTTGGCACACTAGAATCAATGTTCATCCGGATGGTCCAAACATGCATTGTAAATTTTTTTTCTCGAATTTTCATGCATATCGCCCGGGAATTTGTTTGAATCCATAAAAAATGAATGCTTTTTCTTAAATTATTTAAACAGTTAACTGTTAATGATGCATATATGCGCAGAAAAAATCCGTGAAAAATTGTTTTTTTTTTTAAAGTTGAAGATGAAGAATCCGCGGTCAAAACTGAAAAAATCAAAACAGCTAATCCAATATAGAGGGCTAAAATGCAGAAGTCACGTGGTTTGAAAGAATGTCAGTACTGAGGGAGGTTTTAAGGTCACTGATGGCGAATCCGGGGTGAAAATGGCGGAATTCAAAATCGCGCATCCGATACTTCCGCTATTTTTGATTTCCTAATTTTACCCCGGATTCGTCATCAGCAACATAACAACCCGCTAGTACTGTCGTTCATCTAAATCACGTGATTTTCGAATTTTAGTCTACCATATTCGATCTGCCATATTCGATCCGAAATTTTTAATTTCTCAGTTTTTATCCCGGATTCATCATCAGCGACCTAAAAAACCCGTATAAAATGAACATTCGTGATGAATACAGAATTATTTGCTCCCACCAGTTTTTGTACGCAACGTCGATTTCGAGCGTACCAGTTAACTGGTTAATAAGAAAAATTGAAGTTTGCTAGTTTGTTGTGCTTATTATAATTTTTTGTAGTTTTTTAAATAAAAATTGTTCATAATATATAAAATACTTTTTTCTACTGATAATAAGATCTTCATATAAATTTGTTGAACAATTTAGTATTGTTTTTAGCATTTTTCTCTTAGAATGATGTTAGAAAGTCGTGGCTCATTCCGAACTTTTCAACTTATTATCAACTTTTTTATTAGAGCGAACCAATAATGAATGAAATCTAACATAAATAATTTTTCAACCAATTAATATTTTAAGTAATATTGTCCTTGAATAATGCTAGAAAGTTGCCGTTTTTTTGCTATACTCTGGCTGCAATAAGTCTACCTTAGCCCATGAGATGTTATAATCAATTAATTATTTGATTTAGACCTTTTTCATTTTTATGTATGTATATTATCATTAATGACAACGTATTTTCTCTAAGGTAGAAGGTAGGGGGCTGATAGTGAAATATGTGCAGTCACAAATTTTTCTCTCACGCTTTGCAATAAAATTCGTGCTGTTATTCAAAATAAAATGTTTACAAATTATTTACCGACCTACTCCTCACATGTCTTTTCCTTTGAATTAATATTTTTGAAACATTGACAAAAGAGTGAGAATCATTCACTTCGGAAAAATACAATACCATTTGAAAAATTAATCCTGTTGATGTTCACTCAATATTTGTTTATAAATAAAAAATCCAAGTAAAACTGCAGATTTCAATAAAAAAGCGTAACTGTGTAGCATTACTCTACTAGGAGATAGTTATAAACAACTATAAATTGTTCAAATAATTATGTTTGTTAAGATGCATTAATTATTATCTCACTAAGTGAAAGTTAACAAAAATTGAACAAAAAACATAGTCATAAACAATAATAATTTGTTTAGACAATTAGATTTGCTAAATTGTAATAATTATAACTCCAGTCTAAGTACAAAGTGGATGAAAAGTTGAAAATTCAAAAAAAAAAAAAAAAAAAACCGCAACTACCTAGCATTACTATGAGTAATCTAATATTTTTCATAAGTTTGACCAATTTTTCAGAATGACCAGATGAAAGCTTTTATTTTGAAAGATTAATTTTGAGTCATGAAGATTTTCAAATATGCTGGAAAAGAATTTGGAAGATTTCGAGACAATTTTCTTAATTCGGAACGATATTTCTAAATAGTAAGAAAAATTTGAGTCAGTTCAATAGTGATTTGAGAAATTTAGATGTTTTGAAGAGATAACGAATATTTTAAGACTTGAAAAGTTTACCGAAAAATCACAATATACTTTTCAATTTCTTCCAAATTTTCGAAAGTCCTAAATAGGCATTTTCAAACTGACATCAATTTTTTTTATTAGTTTGTAAAATTCTGTAAAATAGAATTTTTTTTTAATTTTCTAATTCCTTTTGCAACATATCTGGAATCTTCAAAAATATGTTGCAGATTGTTCTCAGATTTCAGAATCTAATTTTAGCTCGAATTCAAGTGAGAGGAATTTTGGAACTTTTTGATTACATATTGATTGATTTTAGGAGATGTTAGCTCTAAATTATTACCAAATCCACCATTTATTCATCCAATTATTTATTTATAACCACATTCAATTTCAAATTCCTTATTTGAAAAACTAATAGAAGTTATGTAATTCAGATTTATAATTTAAAATAATTTAAATTTTGAAACTATTACATATTCAATGCTCCTATTTAAAAAAATTTATTCAGAAAAGTTTGAATGTTTAAGTATTATAGTTTAATGATACCATGTGTCCGTTTGGACATATGAAATTGCTTAAGGCTTCCCGTCCGATCACCAGAGTTAAGCTGCGCTTGGCCCGGTTGTACTTAGATGGGAGCTGCCGTACTAGATAGGATGTAAATCAGATTTTTGAGCTGTTTTCTTTCTCGAACCAATAATTCTAACTCTAATAATTACTTTTTCATATAAAATGAATTTAAAATAATTTTTGGACATAAATCTTATATCATAAAAAAATGTTAAGAAGAAAATTAGAAACACAATGTTATCAAGCTCCATTGTTATTAACTCTATTTTTGAACAAAAAAGCTCAAAAACATTGTGAATCCAAAAATCAGTTGTTTTGGAAAAACATATTCAAAAGTTCAATACATGCAAAAAGAATTGCATGGAAAGACCTCAAAATATGTTTCCAAACAACGTTGCAATCGGATTGTTAGAGACAAGTATATAACAAGAGGAAAATATATTGAAATTTTTGAATATGTTTTTTCAAAACAACTGATTTTTGTATTCAAAATGTTTCTGAGCCTTTTTGTTCAAAAATAGAATTTTTGTATAGATTGACTTGATAATATTGTGTTTCTAATTTTCTTCTTAAAAAATGTCACAAATAGAGACATTAAGTCATAGACCTTGATATTTTTTCTCCTGAGTACGGATTTGAATGCCGTTCTCAGTCAGAGAATCGGTTTCTTGGTCAACCCTCATAAAAAAATTGTAATATATTATTTGATCTTTCAAAACCGAAACAAGGAGGAAACTTTCGAAAATGTGGTCCAGTGAAGGTGTGGATTACCCTGGATTACTCTGGATTATATTGAATTACCCTGGATTACCTTCATATACCGAATCACTCTGGATTACCTAAGATTATTCCGGGTTTCGCAGGATTGAATAGGATTACATAAAATTCTGCTGGAATACTCCGCCTTAAACTATAGACTCCAGGGAATTTTCGAACAAAAACTTTTCTCAAAATTGTTCGATTTTCAATTGAATATATGAACTTTGAGGCAACTAGTTGATTTTTCAACCAAAAATATGATGATCGACTAAGAAGAATCATTTTCTACCAAAAAGGATCACTTTTCATCCAAATTGTTCGATTATCAACAAAATATACGAATTTTTAAGTAATGAATTGATATTTCAATGAAAAATATGAATTTTCAACAAAACGGTTTAATCATCAAACGAAATGATGATTCTTCAACAAAATAGTCGATTTTTCAACCGAAAAAAAACACTCTTCAACCAAATTTTTCAAGTTTAGCAATGCAGACTAAGTTTCAACCAAATAGTTGAATTTTCAACCACAGCACGAATGTTCAACTACGAAGATTAATTTTCTACCGAGAAAGATGAATTTTAAACCGAATAGTTTAAATTTTTCACATAAAAGATACATTTTTTACACTAAATGGAATATTCATACTCTTAATGAAAAAAGTAAGTTTTCACCAAAAGAAATTATTAACAACAAATATTTAGGGGAGAGTGGTCCTAAGTCGGCACTGTTGGGTGCGTTGGCATCCTTACGTTTCTCAGAGATGGCGAACGTGTCGCCTTAATCATTTTGTCGTATGGAAAGTCGGTTAACATGTACGTAATTGACGCTGAAAATTGTCACTTTAGTTTTCGCTTCTGAGCTGGCACCTTTTTTTTTTTGTTGCTTTTGTTGTTATTTGGGTTTTTTTTTATTCTGTTGTGTTTCAATTCCATATCACTCGTCCCTTGTTGTTTCTTTTTTAGTTTTGGACTTAATGGTTTGAGTTTGTTCATTTCCTCCTAAAACTTACATAACCTGCCCTTTTCTTGCATTTGAGCGGAAAAAATTATGTAAGGACTCAGGACCAGAGGGTGCCGACTCAGGACCACCTTTTTGAGAAATAGAAAAAATCGGCTTCTTTACTTTGCGCTGCATTGCGACCGCAAAGATCACTCCGACGAGTAAAACGTATTTCGAACAATAAAGTTTAATTTTCTACGAATTAAAATAATGTTTTACCAAATAGTTAAATTTTCTGCAAAAACATGAAGTTTCAACCACGAAGATTAGTTTTCTAACTGGATTACAAATGGATCATAAGATAATTACACTCGGACTCTGATTTGAGTTATGGTTTCGTTTGTGACCTTCGACTCATATGGGGGTTCTGCGAACGTAAACATCAGGGCCGTGTGAACACTGAGAGTGAACTGACGCAATTTGATGCAACGTGACGCAGTTTTTCAATTAGGACATTAGGGTACAGCGCTTTATCGCTATGATACTGTTTTTTCCCGCATGAGTAGGAATGGCACATTTCGCCGCGGCTCTTCTTATCCGAAACTGCCGCGCGACGTCAATTATCGTAAAACTCAATTCGGATTTGCTTAAATCGGGGTCCGGGTGTAGGATTAACTATCTAACTTTAAATAAACTAGATTATAAGTTGATTACGCTGGATTATATGTGGTTTAATTATGTAATTAAAATGGATTTCCAGTTTCCGATAACCGGGCGGTCCCGTGGATTACCGGAGTTATTTCCCCTTCGAGCCGTAACTTTGATGACGTGTTTTCTGTTTACAAAAAGAGACATTTATCGCTTCCTGGAGAAAAAGTTACATAAGTGCTGTTTTTACAAAGCAAGAAGTGATTTTTTTCAGATGGGAAGTGGAGTTGCTGTTCACTAGGTGTGTGCAATGTGCATGGTTAATGCATTCAAATGTATTCCCACTGGCGTTTACGCGCGCGACGCCTAATTAGCACGGGCCATGCGGCAATAAAACTATACGAGGCTCGCGGTCGGCGATAATTTAATTATTACGTTAGATTTGCTAATTTAATGTGCGCGAGACACAAGGGGCGTTACTTACGATCGCTTTTTAGAGGGGGTGGTTTACCAAATGAGGGGGAATCATCCTCCCTTTACTCGCTGATGTGTGTGGCATGTATATATAACCGTACATATGCATTCCTCAACTTTTTCTTTCATTCTTTCTCACTCAAGATATTATGATTTTGAAAGAGTCCTTTTTTACAGACTGCACCCTCCTTGGCGATTAAACGAATTATATCTGAATTCATAATTGATTTACATTTTCTACCAGAACAATTATTTTAATTAGCACTTTGAGGTATTATAACATTCGATTGTTCATCAAAGAATTGATCAAATTTAATTCTGAAAGTATATTATCAAAAAATCTCCAAATTGAACTTTTTTATTGGCTGCTTTGAAAAATCATGAATATTCGGTTTAGAAATGTAAGATTCCGGAATGTGCAATTAAATCGTTCTATATCAAAACAATCAAAGTAAATTTGGTTTTGACAAAAAGCTGCTAAATCAACTGACAAGAGTTCGAATTAAAAAAAAAACTACACTGGGACTTCAATATCAGCCAACTTGATTTGGGGCACCCGAGAATTGATGACGCGCCGCATTTCTGGTTGAGAAGAGCCGCTGGGCCGAAAATGGAGGATTTCCGAGGTCACTCATGCCTGATAAAACAGTAGCATAGCGATAAAGCTCCGTACGCCCTAACGTCCTGACTGGATAACTGCGTCACGTTGCGTCATATTGCGTCAGTTCACTCCAAGTATCCATACGGCCCTATTGTTTACGTTCGGAGAACCTCAATTTGAGCCAATGGTCAGAATAAAAACCGTGCTCAAATTGAAGTCCGAGTGTAATTCAATTTATTCGTGAAAAATCTATATGGGGCTGTTCAAAAACTACGTCACTCTGCCAAGAAGGCGCGGGAAAGCTAACTCAAAATGTTACATCAAACATGGAAAATATATATATGAATAACAGTGATTTGAAGTGCCTGGAAGAATAAAAGTTGATGAATTTATTTTTATTCCACAAGTAAAGCCTAATACAGATTTCACACTCTTTCCTCTATTCCCGTATATTCCTGCTTTTTAAATAATTCCTCTCTTTTCTCTGTTTTCGAGAAACTTCTCTCTTTTCTTTTTTTTTTGCTTCAATACGAAATTGCGAAATGAATTAATTGAAACCAATAAGAATATCCAACTATTTTTCGTTGAAAGTTAATTCTCATTGATTGAAAAGTCTACTATTATATTTTTGATTGATAAATTATCTCGTTTAGCCAAAAATTCTATTAATTGGTTGAGGATATAACCATTAACCATATTGTTAAAAATTCGTTTTTTTCCTTTAAATATTGATTTTTTCCAACATAAAATTAAAGAATTATATTTTTTCTTACAAATTTAGTGTTTTTAGTGAAAAATCCAGCAGTTTTGCTTAAAGTTGATGTATTTCATTGTAAATTTGTCTTTTTGGGTAGAAAATTATTATACTTGATTGACCACTCAACTGCTTGGTTAAATTTGAACTAATTTATGAAAATTCTATTTTCTCACTCAAAGTTCCATATCTTTGGTTGATAATTCAAATTTTTTTTTAATTTGATTTTTGGTGTTGAAAATTGATTTTTTTAATTGCTCCCTTATTGGTTGAAAATTAATAGTTTTTAGTTGAAGAATAATTTTTCCTGGTTTGGAAATTCATCTCTTTGGTTGAGAATTTAAATATCTGGTTGAAAATGACTTTTTTTGTTAGTTGAAAGACAATTTTTTCAACCTTAAACTGAATTATTCCATTTGCTGTTAAAAATTGATCATTTTCAGATTAAAACTAAAGTATTTCATTGAAATTGTTATTCTCGGATTGAAAATTCAACTGGTTTGTGGAAAATTAGTCTTTCTGGCTTGAAAATTCTATTATTTTCGTAGAAACTTGAACTATTTGTTTGAAAATTCATCTTTTCGGTTGGAATAGAAATGTTTTTTCTTTTAGAAAACTCGCCCTTTTGGCTTGAATGTTCCGAAATCTGAAAGAAAATTCCACTATTTAGTTATAAATTAATTTTTTGTTGAAAATACAGCAATTTAGTGGAAAGTTTTTTTTATCGACTGAAAAATGTTTCTTAGTTGAAAATTCATCTCTTTTGTTCAAAAATTTGTTGGTTTAGTTTGAAAATTCATCTCCTCTGATAGAAATTTTTTCTCTTGTTAAAAATGCAAGTTGATTTGGTTGATCATTGAAAATTTAGTTGAAAATTCGTCTTTTTTAGTTGAAATATCCAATATTATATTTTTCGTTAAGAATTTACATTTTTTGATTCAAAATTCAAGTACTTGGTTGATAGTTGCACTTCTTTGTGAAAAATGCCTTTTTTCGTGAATACTTCATCACTTGAGTTGATAATTAAACTGTTTTTTAATGCAATTATTTTAATGAAAATTCAAAAATTTGGTTCAAAATTTATCTTTTAGGTTGAAAATTAATTTATTTGGTTAAAAATTAATTTTTTTAAAATGAAAATTGAGGTAGGAAAAAGCTATTGGATTGCAAAGGTGTCTTTTTTAGTTGGAAATTGAGCGATTTTGTTTGAAAAAATTCTTTTTGGTTCAGAATACAACTATTTGGTTAAAAATTCATCTTTGCAGATTGAAAAATTAACTATGTGGTTACTAGTTCAACTATTTTGTTGAAAATTTAATTATTTTGTTAAACATTCAGCTAGTTTTTTTTACAAATTTATCTGTTTTCGGTAATTTAGTTGATTTATTGAAAATTTGTCTTTTTGTAATAAAAATTGATATTTTTTGTCTTGAAAATTTATATTTTTTGGTAGAAAAGTTCTCCGCTAAAAGTACAGCTGACTTCTACAAAATTTGTCTTTTGAGCTTGAAGATTAGTCCATTTGGCTAAAAATGCAACTGTTTGTAATTGAAGTTAATTCTACTACGTTTGAAAATTATTCTCTGTAGTTTTGAAACTCAATTACTTCGCTTAACTTCTTTCTTAAAAATAATTTTTTTTTGTAGAAGATTCATAATTTCAGTTGAAAGTTGAAAGATTTTCTTGAAAATGTACCTATGAATGTTGTCAAAAATTCAACTATTTTGTTGCAAATTTATCTTTGTGAGTTGAATATTCAACTTGTTGGTTAAAAATTCAAACACTTGTTTGAAAAGTCATCTTTTTTGTTCATAAATTCAACTGCTTTGTTAAAATTCCCTCTTTTAAAATTAAAAATTAATCTTTTTTTGGATTGAGAATTTATCTTTCTTTGTAGAAAAGTTCTCGGTTAAAAATTGCACTCTCTGCTAAATAACCATTCTTTTGCTTCAGAATTCGACTATTTGGTAAAAAATTGGTCTCTTTTGCTATAAATTACAACTATTTGGTTTTAAATTCAACTGTTTGGTCTAAGTGTAAAAGTCAAAGGTTTTCAAATCATTCAACCATTCAGCTCGAAAATTCAACTATTTTGTTGAAAATGCAATATACATATTTCGACTCAAAATCTTAAGCGTTTTATATTGAAAATATTATGGTATCCATACATTAATTTGATTAAGAAGATTAATTTCCCTATTTTCGTAAAAAGCACATTATTCCCCTATTATATGAGAACATTTCTGGCTGTTAAGTCTGTTGAAATATTATATCTTTTATATTTTGTATCTTATTTTAGGCATTTATCATATGAAATAAAAAAAATAAAAAATTTGACTTGAAAGGAGATGCGAGTTTTCATATTTAAAAAGTCACACTGGGACTTCAATGTTTGTGTAATGATCTGTGACGAATAATGGGAGTGGTGGAAAAAATATTAACAATAGCGTGACGTAGTTTTTTACATGACCTCTATAATTTTAAAATAAATGTGTTCATAATTGAACAATTTTTCATTGAAGAATAAGATAATTGTTTTGTAACATTGCGCTGCGAGTGATTCTAACGTAATTGTATGTCTCTGGAATTTATATATATCAGCATTTCATAATAGGCGCGGGTGGTATACTCGTCGCATATCAGAATCAGAACATTACGAAAGAAATCTTGACCTCGCGTTTCATGAAACAGAAAATGTTTTGTCGCAGGACGAAGAGAAAAGAGATCAAAGAGAACGCTCTTCGATCGATCGATCGATCGTTCCGATAATCTCTAATGAAGTATCGGATCAGGAGCAGTGACAAGCCAACCATTTGTCGTTTGATCGATGCCTTTGCCGGTACCATCTGTTCGAGCACCAGGAAACACAAACCGATGGACGATAGACTGCTGCTTTTATATCCTATAAATTATTTCTATCGCTATTAGTACAAAAACATGAGCCAGTATCAACTCGATAGACATCGAAGTCGACAATGCTCTGAATGTAACGCTCGATTCGCATGATATATTATTACAGATTGCTTACTCCAAGTCAAGTTGTACATAGGTTTCAGTGGGTTGACAATTCCACGTAATGCTGCATAATTTTATATACTCTGGCACGGATGTGATAACAACTGATGTCTTTAATTCTCATAGTTAGTCAAGTCAAGAAATTGCAAATTAGGTATGGAATCTCACAATAACTCAAAACAACTCATAACAACTCACAGTCTCATAACAACTTACATAGTCCCATAACAACTCAAAACAACAAGTCACAAATTGTAACAACTTACAATAACTCAAAACACACAACTTATAACACACAACTCAATGGCGATGATATCTGCTTCAAAGTACTCCCATTTAGAAATTGGAAGTCACAACCTTCTTCCAGCAATCATCCCACTTTTGGAATCACTCCTTAAAGTCACCTTTCGAAATAAAAAACAGCTGCCTCGTCGCGTTCTTTTTCGTTTTCTTTACGCATTGAAATTTTTTTCATTTTCAAAGGATACTTTAATTTTGGTTTCACATTTTGATTTTACAGCCAGAAATCAATGCTGAATAAGCTGCGATGAATGGGCAGAAGCGTTGTCCTGTTGAATGACCCAGTCGCCACTAGTAGGCTCATCTCCAATTCTTGGCTCAAAATTTTCGATACAATAACTTTTGGAATCTCGAGGTCTTGCTCTATCTCCCTCTCCGTTAAACAACAATTTCTATTAATTAACACTCAGACTTGTTCCATATTTTGAGGTTTCTTTGCCATTGCGGGCCACCCAGAGAGATGGTCACTATCCACTGATTCGTTTCTTTTGTTTCAAAATTCATCCTTTTTTGATAAAAAGTTCGTATCTTTTGGTTGCAAATCAGACTGTTTTTATTGAAAGTAAACATATCTTTTTTTTTGTTGAAATGTCAATGATCATATTTTTTGTTGAGAATTCATCTCATTGGTTGAAAATGTACCTATTTTGTTAAAAATTCAACTATTTTGGCCGAAGAATCGACAATTTATTTGAAAACTACATTATTTTAATTAAAAAAATTTAATTTTGAGTCAAAACTTCAACTATTTTGTGAAAAATTCATCTTTTTGGCTTGAAAAATGAATAACTTAATTGAATTTTTTTTCTCTCTTGACTTAAAATTCTTTTGTTCACTTTTTTTGTTAAAAGTTAATGAGTTCGAATGAATGCAAGTAACTTGGTCTAAAATTAACGAACTTGTCTATTTTCTTGTGAATTTGCCTAAAATGTTCAAATTTAACTATTTTGATACAAATTTATCTATTTTGTTGAAAATGCAATAATTTTATTTGGAATTTCAGGAATTCAAAGAAATCCAATATTAAATAAATATAGCACCTTTATTAATTCCTTTTAAAAGAATTTATTCTCCTATTTCCGTGAAACATCCCCTCATCTCCCCTGATCCTAAAGCATTTTGGCCTATCCTTCAAATCAAAGCTGTAAAAATGAGCAAAAGAGGAAAATTTGGACAAAATTCATGATTCTAGGAGTTTTAGGAGATTGTTCTAATTTACAGGGGTTTCTAATTATTCAAATCAAAAAGATTTTTTACTAAAGAAAAAAAATGTTGCTACCAAATAGTTGAATTCTCAACCAACAAATATTTTTTAATCAAGAAATTATAATAAATTCAATAAAGTCGCTAAGTTTTTAACCCGAAATAAATAATTTTCAACAAAAAAGTTTAATTTTTCACCCGAAATTACGATTTTTATTCAAAAAGCTTAATTTTCAACTGTAAGAATGAATCTCCGGAAAAAATTTGTTGTCACAATGTACTGTAATTTATAGCCAAGAAGTTGATTTGTTCAGTGAAAATAAATTCTCAGTAAGAAATGTAAGTTTCAACTAAAAAGATAAATTTTCAATCAAAACAATAATTTTCTACCCAGAAAGACGAATTTTCAACCAAGGAGATCAATTTCTAATTAAAATCATGAATTTTCATGAAACAAACAAACTTTTCTGATGAAGTAGTTTTCGGACAAGTAATTGAATTATTGACCAAAAAGGATGGATTCTCAATAAAAGATAAAATAGTTGCATTTTTAACCCAAAAAGATTCTTCAATCAAGAAGAAAAATTATATGCAACCAAATTTTCGAATTTTCAATCAGAAATTATAAATTTTCAACAAAAAAGTTAATTTTCAACAAAATATCAAAAACTTTAAACCAAATTGTTTAACTTTTAATTAAAAGGGATGAATTTTTAAGAAAATTGTTAAAGTTTTGAAAAAAAGATAGATTTGTTCATGAAGAAGATAATTTTTTACCAACAAAGATTTTGCAGTATAAAAAGAAAAATAAATTTTACCAAATTATTGAATTTTCAAGTAAAGAGGATGTCTTTCAACATATTTGTTGAATTTTCAACTGGAAAGACGAATTTTCAACTAAGAAGATAATATTCTACCAAAGAAACTAATTTTCAACCAAAGAAATGAATTTTCAACTAAAATAATGGATTTTCAGCCAAAAAAGTTAATTTTCATCTGAATATTTAAATTTGCTTACTGAAATGTTCAATTTTTAATTAAAAGGAATGCATTTTTGAGAGAATAAAAGAAGATTCAAGAAAAAAGGTGAATCTTCAATGAAGAAGATACATTTCAACCAAAAGAATTTTTCAGTGAAGACAGAGAAATAAATTCAACCAAATTGTTGAATTTTTAAATGAAAATGATGACTTTTAACGAAACTGTTGAATTTTCATCTAAAAAGACGAATTTCAACCAAGAAGATAATTTGTTAAAAAAAAAAAAAAATGAATTTTCATCTGAAGAAAACTGTAAGAGCATATAGGGTAAGAGCACCAGTTATTGGCACCTTAAGAGGAAATTTAGACTTTAGGAAATAAATAAACACATAAAATATTGAATTCTGAAATAGTGATAATTATACCGGCACTCAAAATTTTATACAGAATACACTGGAATGTTGAATTATTATTCAAAGTTGAAAAAAACTTGAAAAATTATTAAAAATAAGCATGTAGTCCCAAAATGTTAGTGCTTGGCACTGCTAACCCCAGTTATTGGCACCCCTCGTCACCAGTGATTGGCACTACACTCACATAACCTCCTCAAACTTCTGTAATTGCATTAAAACATTGATAAAAACAAATTGTGCATCTGAAAATATGAAATAAATTTTCTATTAATAATTATAAATTTAGTATTTTATCAATTTTGTTTTTGGACAAGCCAACTTCTTTGACAGCAGCTATAAAGCCTAGCCATTTCACATATCTATTCTTCGGCTTATGTTTTTCTTTCCTCAGAGATACTCTCTGACGGGCAAACATATGGCAATAAATAAAATAAAAACCATAAATGTTACTAATTTTCTCATTTTCTACTTCAAACTAGAAAAATTAAGAAACAAATTCAAACATGGATACATAAATATAGTTAAAACAAGTCACCCACCGATTAAATAAAAACTTTGGCTATTTATAATAACATGAATTCCTGCGTAACATTTAAAACATTGTACGACAATATTATTAAACACAATATGTATAAAGATAATAAAATTCTATTCATAATTTAAATAAAACCAATATTTACCTATACCTCGAGGTCTGAAAAGAATAATAAATTAAATGAACAGAACTTTGGAGGTTACGATTACCGGTATCCCGGTATTAAAATGACAGCTTCATTTATTATAATTGTTAGCTACTTTTTCGTCTACCTAGTAAAGACTTTTGTTGTTCCGGCACTTTTAACACTTCATTTTATCAGAAATACGTGAAATGGCTCATGTCAACACAAGGTCTTGAGATTACATAACCTCACTTTTTTCCGGCGAGGCAGGGGTGCCAATGAATGAAATCATTCCCGAATTGCATGGTCTGGTTATTGGCACTGGAGTGCCAACGACTAGAGACCATACTTTTAATATTAATTTCCATTGGCACCCCCCCTAAAATTAATAAATAAATTATTGCCGAGGTTCATTCCTTATTTTGATTATATTGCAAGTATTTCTTTTCAATATTCACAAAAATTGGAACAGATTTACTTGTTCACAACGTTGTTTTAACAAAATTAAAAAATGTTGTCAGCTAAACATTTTCTTTAGAAAACCGGATAAATTCTTGGCACCCTAAGAACTGAAGTGAATTCATTATTTTATAACTAAATTTGACATTATTTTGTATGAATTATATATGTCGGTACACGCAGAAATAATGGTAGAATTAAAATAATACCATCAAAATACGATAAATGTTTGCATTTTCTTAAAATTTAACAAAAATGAGAGAGGGTGCCAATAACTGGCGCAGTGCCAACCACTAGTGCTCTTACCCTATGTCTCAAACAAAAAATATCGTTATTTTAAAATAGAAATAATTGAATTTCTTTTAAAAAATTAAAACTTTTAACAAAATAGTGGATTTTTCAATAAAAGAGATTTTTTTAGTCAAAAGAGATCAAAAATATCAACCAAATTGTGGAATTTACAAGCCAAAAAGACGAATTTTCTACAAAACAGTTGAAATTTCAATAAAAAAAGTAAGTTTCCTGGGATCTTTTTAGGGCGTGTCGAATTATTCAAGGTAATAAGAAAAAGGCATAAGCGTGTGCAGATGGTGTGACTAAGATGAGATTTGTTGGGTGCTGTGAGGATGACAAATATGGCAATTAACCCCGTTGGAAAAGCCAAAAGTTGCGAAAAAGCTTCTCGCAGTGCGACGGGATGCGACGCGACGTTCGCTGGTCACGGAAGGAGGGCGTTCCGCGCGTAGAGCCGTGTACGATTGTGTCACGGATGTCATAATCTTACGCAATCGAACTCACCGGCATAGCATATTTGTACGCTGCACGCATGCGAGCACGTTCGAACCAACGAGTGCGAGGTACGCACAGCAATTTGCCTTTGATTCGATATTGTAATTGTGCTATACTATAGCTCCTTGGTGGCCTGGCATGGCGAAGTTATTGACCGGCGAAAGGCTGAACAACCGCTCGACTTTCTGATTAGAATTGATCAGAGCCTTCTTTCGATACGACTTCAAAGCACTGAAAATAACTGTCGCAATGTTAAATATTCGAACATTTGAATTTTAGCTCAGGAAAGTGTCATTTATAAACGGAAAATACACGCTAAACCCAATATAATACCGGTTTCGGGCATGGCTTGCCTTGGCCTTGATCTTAAATAAGGGGAATCCAAATGCAAACAAGCAGGGCCGCATGAAACATTTTTGTTGGATTTGGACGCATGACGCAACCTGATGCAACGAACGCGCTGAGAGTGCGGTCCTCGAGCTGTTTGTCACGTTTTACTGAGCACGTCCTCTCTTTCGGCCACGTTGTTCGTCTCATTACGAAACTGCAGAGGCCATTGGTTCTAGGAATAGCATAAATCAAGTGGTCTTATATCGGGAGTTGAGTGTATTGGAATCAACGAGGGATAATTACTCTGGCAATACGTTGGACCGCTCTGTTTTCCGATGGTAATCCGGTGTGATCCGAATATTCCAGTGTAATTCGAAGTAATCATATTGTAATCGAAAGTTATCCACTTATAATCCAGAAATCCTGAGTATTCTAGCTAATCTTAGTAATACACTTGTAATCCAGATAATTCGGAGTTATTTACGTAGATAATCTACATAGTTTTCAACTATTTTTTTCAAAGATTTGTACTTTTTTTTTTGCCAAGCATCAATTTTCCTAACTGCAAAATTAAATTATATATTTCTTGTAATAAATTGATCTTTTTGAGTATAAAATGAATCTTCTTTGTTAAAAAATCCTATTTTTGATTGGAAATTCAACTATTTATTTCGTGAGACATTTTTCTACTTTAAAAAATATAGTTAAAGGTCTAACCAACAACAAAATGTTTTTATCGATCCTCCATCAGAATAAAGTAATCCAACTTTAAAATTATATTTAATTTCAGAGTTGGATCACTTCAATAATCTACTCTGTAGCAATTCTACAATTTGGTTCAAAAGACATGTTTTAAATTGCAAATTCAACTATTTGGTGAAAAATCAATCTACTTTGTAGGAAATTCAATAATTTTGTTAAAAATTCCGTTTTTCGGACGAAAATTTAACTGTTTGATTGTAAATTTGTCGCTTCGGGTTGAAAATGCAACTATTGTGGTAAAAAATTAATTTTCTTGATTGAAAATTTAATTATATTGTTGAAAAATAGTTTTTTTGTTATTCTTAAAAATGTAACTTTTTGTGAATGAAAATTTAACTATTTCATTTTTAGTTGAGGATTTATCTTTGTTAGTTTGAAATCAAAGTACATCGTTAACAGTTGAACTACTTTGTTAAAAAATTCATTTTTTTTTTGGTTTAAGATTCTTGATTTTCGTTGAAAATTTGACTACTTTTTTGAAATATTGTTTTTTTGGTTAAATTTTTTTTAATTCAAAATTGAAAAATTTGGTTTTCGGTGATATATTTTTTATTTGAAAATCATTTTTTTTTAGAAAATTAAGATTCTGCTTGCTTGAAAATTTATCTTTTGCTCAAAAACTTGACGATTTTGTTGAAAATTCCACTTTTTGTCTACAAATTTATGTAGTATGTATCTTAAAAATTCATGTATTTTGGTAGAAAAGTAGTCTTCTTGCTTGAAAATTCATCTTGTTTGTTAAAAATTAAACAATTTTATAGAAAAAATTTAATTATTTTGTTGAATATTTGTTCCTTTTTTCACAAGAAAATTCATTTTTTCAATTTAAAATGTAACTATTCCATTCGTGATTCTAAACTCATTTTTTTTATTTTAAAGTTGTACTATTTGCTTGAAATGGTATGAAATCAATATTTTGAGTTGAAAATTAACCTACTTAATTGAATGTTGAACTACTTTTCAAAAAAATTCAGCTTTTTCTTGAAAATGCATACTTTTAATTCGAAAGTCATCTCTTCGATTGGAAAATGGACTATTTTTTTGAAAATGCATCTTTTTTGGTAGAAAATTATCTTTTTGATTGAAAATTTATTCTTTTGGGTCAAAAATTCAACTATTTGATAGAAAGTTGAACTTGGAAATTTATCATTTCAGTTGAAAATTTATTTTTATTGTTAAAAATTCGTTTGTTATATGTTACAAATGTAACTTTTTGTCAATGAAAATTTATTTATTTCATTTTTAGTTGAGAATTTATGTTTGTTATTTGACAATTAAAGTACATGGTTAACAGTTGAACTACTTTGTTAAAAAATTCATTTTTTTGATTGAAGATTCTTGATTTTTGTTGAAAATTTAACCCCTTTTTTTGAATATTGTTTTTTTGGTTGATTTTTTTTTAAATAAAAATTGAACAATTTGGTTTTCGGTGATGTATTTTTTATTTGAAAATCATTTTTTTTTTTATTTTCTTTTTTTTTTTTTTTTAAAAAATTAAGGTTCTGCTAGCTTGGAAATTTATCTTTTGCTCAAAAACTTGACGATTTTGTTGAAAATTCAACTTTTTGTCTACAAATGTATGAAGTATGTATCTTAAAAATTCATGTCTTTTGGTAGAAAAGTAGTCTTCTTGTTTGAAAATTTATCTTTTTTGTTAAAAATTAAACAATTTTATAGAAAAAATTTAATTATTCTGTTGAATATTTGTTCCTTTTTTCACAAGAAAATTCATTTTTCCAACTTAAAATGTAACTATTCCATTCATGCTTCTAAACTTATTTTTTGTATTTGAAAGTTGTACTATTTGCTTGAAATGGTATGAAATCAATATTTTGAGTTGAAAATTAACCTACTTAATTGAATGTTGAACTATTTTTCGAAAAAATTCAGCTTTTTCTTGAAGATGCATCATTTTAATTGGAAAGTCATCTCTTTGATTGCAAAATTGACTATTTTGTTGAAAATGCATCTTTTTTGGTAGAAAATTATCTTCTTGATTAAAAATTTATTCTTTTGGGTCAAAAATTCAACCACTTGATAGAAAGTTGAGCTTGGAAATTTATTGTTCCAGTTGAAAATTTATTTTTATTGTTTAAAATGTAAGTTTTTTATTAAGAACTCTTTTTTCAGGCAAAAAATTAATTTTTTAAATTGAAAATGTAACTTTTCCATTTTTGGTTGGAAATTTATTTTTTTCATCTAAACGTTGGGGCATTTTGTTGAAAAATGTCATTGTTTGTTTCAAGATTCTTCATTTCAGTTGAAAATTCATCTCCTTGGTTGAAAGTTAACCTGTTTCATTGAAAATTAATGTTTTCGGTGGAAAACTAATCGCACTGGTTGAAAATTGAAACTATTTGATTAAAAGTTCTTATATTTTGTTGAAAAATTATATTAGAACGTAATACTTCTTTTTTGAAAATTCACGTGAGTCTAGTTTGGGTGGAGTAATGCGCCATAATTTTATCCAGTCCAGAGTAATCCTTAGTAATTCTGTATATAGAAGTAATCCAGAGTAATCCACCTTCGCTGGACTGCATTTTTAGGAGATTTTTTCCTGCTAGCGTGTGAATCTTTAAACTGAAGGATGCATATTAATGATTATAATCAAAGCATTTTAAATCAGCGATAACGATATTTGTGTTGTTTGATGGAGTCGTGAAAAACGACTTTCGGACGCAATAGGTGTTAAGCTATGTGTAAAAGCGTGCTTTGTAAATATTTTTCTCTCTAACAAGTCTTTCTGACAAATTTTACGAATTCAAAAAGTCGACCACTCGTCCAATATTTTAACTTTCAATTTTCAATATTTTAATATGCTCTAAAATAAAAATGTCTAAATTTGAGACTGTAAATGTGATTTTTAACAATATTTTTTGCGTTTTTCGAAAATAAATAATTTTTTTTTTTAATATTGTTGATTTAGTTTAGCGATGAATGCGTGAAAAAATAATGGACTCTATTGTGTACATTTCTACCAGCCCTATCCGACTCCATGAAATGATATCCGTAAATATATACTTCCAAGTGGTAGTACCAAAAAAACCCGACAGAGAGCGCCACTACTGCCTCTACACAGTTTAACAGTATCTGTTATGGGCTCTTATTGAATAGTAATATTTAGCATTAAAATTATTTTTTATTGACAATAGTTAAGTGATGTGACATGCACAATATTGTTTCTAAATACTTAGTGGAAGTTTTTGCAAACTGAAAATGGTTGGACACAGGTGTATCGTACCAAATTGTGATTCGGGGTACGATGTCCCTAATAAAGAAAAGTGCCATCATTTTACGGTTCCATCTGAAGCAAATAAATTACTAGAATGGGAAAAGGCGATTCCAAGGAAAGATTACATATTAAAACCGGGGATGCTAGTTTGTGAAGTGCATTTTTTATATGAGGATATAGTTTGGAAACGCGAAGTAAAGGATCCTGCTGGCAATGTTATGGTATCGGTATGTATATTGTTTACCTTTTTACATTTAAAAAACATGAATGAAATTTGCAGTGTGAAATGAATATTCACAGCCTATATTAAGGAGAAGAGATTTATCACAAAACTATAGTAAAAAATTATTTAAATTAAATTCTTTCTCACGAGCAAATTAAATTCGACTCTATTCTAACCTCAAAGAAATGTCAAAACATTGATTTAGAAGATTCAGTTTAATCTGAACAAAAATAATAATAATTTTTTTCCTCAATCTTTTTGTTGGCAAAATACAATATTTGGTAAAAAAATCCAACTGTAACTAAAATGCCTGTCCACGTATATTGCGAGCTGCAATAATAAATTTTGAAAGGTTGCAGTGCAGAACTAGATATTTTTATTATTTAAAAATCAAATAAATATTGTGGTAAAAGGATTTTTTCAAACTATCATTTTTTGATGCAATAATTTTTTTTACTGTATTAACAATTTCAGTTACAATTTAGTTACAATCTTAACGGAGCAATTATTTTTTTCAAATTTTTAGCATGTATCTATATTTCTTGAAATTATTATCATTTAATGAAAAAAAAAAACATGTTTTTACATTCTCATCATAATGAGAAGGTATTGGTTTTATGCGAAAAATGGCTTTCGTGGATTCCATCAAATGTCGATGTTTTATCGATGTTATTTATCAACAAAAATAAGGTTATCACCAATAAATTATTTTTCCTACCTACAAATTTACAACACCTTTTTAAAAACAATTACATCTGTTTGTCTAAGCACAACATATATCACTTAATATTACTAACCATCAATTATTTTTTAATTATGTAAATTAATTTTGAAATTATATTTCCGGGTGAACTATTCCGTCAGGTAATTAAATTATTATTAATTATTGATAATTCAATCTTTATAATACTTTGACACTGTGTGGAAAACCATATGTGTGTTTAACTATTTTCTCTATCGCTATCACTATTTCCTCAGATTTTTTTCGTAAAAATTATTATTGAAAGTCTATGAATCTATTGTAATAGATTCAACATTTATTTTGTAGTGAAAAAGAAACATGATTTTAGTTATTCACATTATTATCCCATAACAGATACTGTTAAACTGTGTAGAGGCAGTAGTGGCGCTCTCCGTCGGATCTTTTTGGTACTACCACTTGGAAGTATATAATCACGGATGCCATCCATGCAAAAGCTTGGAAGTCGGATAGGGCTGATTTCTACGAAGGAAGTTAACCTTGTATATTTCTTAATTTTTAATTTTTATTGCTAATGTATGCGATGGGATGTATGCGATTAGAGGATCGGTAAATTCTTTCTCACTCTCTTCCCAGCCCAGCAATTGATATTGCATTAACCTTCTCAATAGAAAAACGCAAAACTATAAATGAAGGAGATAAATCTTTTGAATTGAGTCACTTTTGTATGAAAGGGTGAAAAATGAGAAGATTTCTCTCTTGCACTTATAAATAACGTCTAGTACAGAACTTGAGATTTCTTTGATCTGACCGTGATCTGGGCACTGGAAAAGCGTACAAAAGCATATGCCGCTTACTCACAGTTGTAATTTTATTCTGGTTTAATACATTTGTAATTCCGAGTTATTAACCTGACTGACGTGTGATTGCGGCGATTATGGAGTTGTGGGTTTTGCTGCATTAACGAGCTGGTCTCGCATTCGCCTTGTTAACCGTATGCGGTTGCACTGTCAATGGCAAAAATATTTTTTTTCTCTCTTAAAGGGCAGGGTTAACGGTATGAAGTACTCGTAATGAGGCCTATGGAATGTTGTGAATTGCGATCTTATCTTGACAAAAGATGGATTAGAATTTTTGAAATATGTTCTATTAGTTTAACTATCATCAAATATCCTTTTCTTAAAGATGAAATCAATGTAGTATTTGCGTTTTCAACCAAACAGTTGAATTATCTAGCCAAGAAGATGAATTTTTTAGAACACAGTTGAATTTTCAACCAGAAAAGTTGAATCTTCGACAAAAAAGGTCATTTTTGGCAAATGGAGGATCTTTCAACAAAACAGTTCAATTATTGACTAAAGAAGAAGACTTTAACAAAATAGTTGCTTTTAACAACATAGTTGAGCTTTAAACTAAAATAATAAAGCTTCAACAAGAAAAGTGCATTTTTTACTAAGAAGTTCAACTTTAAAACAAGTAGTTGAATAAAAAAAAATTCTCAACAAAACATGCATGTTTCTATATTTATATTTATATATATTACATAATATAAATCTTAACTATTACATGCAATAGTTAATATTTGAACAAAAAAATTTTTTATTCTAAATCAAAAATAGTTGAATTTACCCAAAAAGGACGAATTATCAACAAAATAGTTGCATATTTAACCAAGGAAGATTAACTTTCAACTAAGCAGTTGCATTCTTAACCAAAAAGAATGAACTTTCAACCAAGAAGATTAATTTTCCAACTAAAATGACGAATTTTCCACAAGGTATATAAATTCATGATCAGAAAAGATCAGTTGTCAACCAAAAATAGAATAGTTACATTTTCTGTGAGAAAAATTAGTTCTTAAAAAAAATATTCTTCAGCAAAATAGTTGCAGTTACAACCAAAGAGCTGATATTAAAAAAAAAAGTTTTTTTTTCAATCAAGAATATTAATTTTTGTCAAAAAAAGATGAAAATCAACAAAATATATAAATATTTAACCAAGCACTTGAATTTTATTGAAAAAGTTACATTTTCAACCAAGCAATTGCATTTTCAACTAGAAAGAATGAAATTATGATTTTTTAATCAAAAAGATTAGTTTTCTACAAAAAATGGTGATATCAACAAAAAACATCAATTTTGAACCAAGTACTTGAATTTTCAATTTGAAAAGGTGAATTCCCAACCGATTAATTAAGCTTCAAACTAGAATGGATAAATGTTTAGATGTGTGTCTAGTCGTCCCGAAAAATTGGGTGAGTTGAAAAAGGGAATGAACGAGTCATCCCGGAAATTCGGAACGACTATAGCCAAACTTATGAAAAAAATTGGACCAGTCGTCTCGAATTTCGGACCGACGAGACACGTCGAATCCTTAACAAAAAAAGATCAATTATCAACCAAGCAGTTTAGTTTAACAGTTTAGTTCAGAATTTTTAACCAAAATGAATAAACTGTCAACTAAGAAGAATAATTTTCTGACAAAAAATGAATTACCAACAAAATATATGGATTTTTAACCAATGCCTTAAATTTCAAACGAAAGAAGATGCATTTTCAACTAAATAGTTGAATTTTGAACTTAAAAAGATGAATAATCCAACAAAAATGAAACAAATTTTCAATAAAATGGTTAAATTTTCAAACAAAGAGAGATACATCTTCACCTAAAGAGAAAAATCTTCGACCAAAAAAATGAATTTTGAATAAAGTAATTCATCTTTAACTTAATTAGTTGAATTTTTGACAGAATAGTTGCATTTTCCCCAAATTAATTTAATTTTCAACTACGTGCGTCCCACCAGAGATACTTACGTATTCGATCTGAAACAAAAATATAATGGTACACGTTTCAAGCGAAAAAATTCAATTTAAACCAATAATGGTGGAATTTTCTCATTACGTTTCATAATTTCAGATCAATTATAAGCAAAATAAACTGGAGAGAGAAGAGAAGTTTTTTGAAAACAATAGGGAAAAAATTAGAATTGAAAAAAAAATGGGTAATAGAGCTCCCAAGTATCTCTGGTGGGACGCACGTGGTGCCGCCTGATGGTTCTTCTTTCAAACATGCGAGAAATAAAAATAAAATAATATATAAAATGCATAATAAAACATGGTAATTATGATTGAAAGGGGCTTTCGAGCTATGAGGTTTGGAGATACCTTAAAAGATTTCACACGATTTTATAATATTTCCGAGGATTGCAATGGTTTCAAGGGATTTGAAAGCTCTCAATATATTTTAATACATTTTTCCAGGATTTCAGGAAATCTCATCATAGAATTTGAAGGGATTTTATAATATTTTAGTGGATTTTATAGAATTTATTCGCGACTAGTGAGGTATTCTGTAGGGTATCAAAGACTTAAAGCGAACATTTTAAATTTACTCAATTTTACCTAATTTAATGGTTTTTTTTTTTAATTTTTAGAAGTTTTTATTTAAATGATCCTGAGGATTAATGATCTCAAGTAAAAGCTCTCAATGTATTTTAAATAATTCTTCAGGATTTCTAGAAATATCATGAAATTTCATAGAAATTCACAGGATATCATACATATTTTAATATATTACGAAGAATTTATTCACAAGAAGTGAGGGATTTTGTAGGGTTTCAAAGATTTCAAGAGATTTTCAAATATTTTTTGCGATGCATTTTGAATTCTTATTAATTACTTTAAATTCTTGCGAATTTTTTTGAATTCTTCTCAATGCACTCAACCTGTCTCAATTCAATGAATTTGTAAAAATCTTAGGCACTTCATAAAATTCTTTTAAATTATCTCTAATTTTTCTTAAAACTCATCAATTCAATATATTTTGTCATACTTTTGAACTGTTTTCAATTCACTAGATTGCTTTCTAAATTGAACTAGACTTTTTACGAATTACATCAAATTCTTCTTATTTCCCATAAATTCCTTAAAATTCACTCAATTGTTACTGAAATAAATGAAATTTTTGCATTTTAAAGAATTTTCCAATTTATTCGAATCCTCTTGAATTTTTTGGTAGTCATTAGTCACTTGTTTGGTTAGAAATTAGTAGGATTTCGAAGATTAGAAGTTCTTTTTTTAACCACCCTAAATTCTTTTGAATTTTGTGGAATTCTCTTACATTTTTTCAATTGGCTTTAACTCTTCTAAATTCACTTAATTCTATTCAATTTAAGGGATTTGAACAATTTTTCCAAGTTTCAATTTATTTGATATCCTTATATCTTTTAACCTCGCCTTTAATTCGTAGGCATTTCATCAAATTCTTCTGAATTCCCTTGGATTTTTCTAAGCTCATTTCAAATTTACAAAATTCAAT
This sequence comes from Andricus quercusramuli, assembly GCA_932178445.1. Classification (NCBI taxonomy): domain Eukaryota; kingdom Metazoa; phylum Arthropoda; class Insecta; order Hymenoptera; family Cynipidae; genus Andricus; species Andricus quercusramuli. Next base: position 315,078 of record CAKNXH010001142.1, on the reverse strand, counting down.
TGAGTTTCTCTTTATATTTTTTAATTCCTTCCAATTCATTTGAATTGTTTGGAATTTAGCTTGAATTGTTTTTTGAATAGTTTGTTTTTAAGAAATGATATGTACTTTATACTGGTTCCTGTGGGCAGTAGCTAAACACTCTTTTTCCGTTTTTTTTTTACTACCAGTGTCCCGGAAAAGAATAAAATTGTAGTTCCGCATTTTTATGTTCCGTATTTGAGCAACTTACTATGCACTTACTATTTACACTTTTAAGTCATAGGAACACAAGAGCTTGCATGAAAAAATGCATGGACGTGAAGGAAGCTAGAGTAGTATGCCAGGACAGAAAAGTGTTGTGACAAATAGTTTATAAACAGAGTGACAATAGAGTGAATAATGCCTGAAACAAAGACCTTATACCATATAACGACCTACTTTACACCTATATACCTACCCCACTATTTTCCAACCGAGTAAGTCACGCCTACCCCGAAAGGGAAATGGCTTAATGGTATAACAATAATAATAATCCCTGGTAATTGCACAACACGGCTGAATCCACCCAACCCAGCCTTTCAAAAATTTCGCCGTCTGATGGCGTTGCCAACATACTTGAATACTTTATAGAGTTTATGGATGGCCCTAATCTGTTAAGTTAATCTGCCGTCTAAGTTAATCTTTAAATTATATGAATGTTCTTGATTAAAAAAAATGTCTAAACAGTTTAATTAAAATTACTCTCATACTGGTATCAAATAGTTTAAACTCATTATCCATTTTTCCGTTGACGTTGATATAAAATTACATTTATATTTTCTATCTAAGAATAGGAGGTCAGATTCAGTGTATCGTGATATTTTAAAGGGGGGGGGGGGGGGGGGCCCACATAGATGAATTCATATCGATTAATCGGAAAAATCGAATCCACAATTTATTGAATCGATTCTGTTTTCTTTTTCTAGAATCGGCCCTTTCTACACTGGAAGCACTGGAAGCAGGACAACACGCTCTTATCGATCCAGCATCTGAAACCCAAGTCGCGGCTACCTGAGCCCGCTACCGCGATGGTTTTTCACTTCGTGCCATGCCGCAAAAAACAACGCCGTGCGATATCGCCCGGACACGTGATGCCGACCCCGACCTTCCTTCAGAGATTTATGAAAATCTTTTCGAAAGCCTCTTCGGGGAATTCATTCTGTTTCTGTTTCTGATTTCAAATCGCTTTTCGAAAAGACATTCTTACAAGAGTAACCGAGAATACGAAATCAGTATGCTAATTGTCGGGAGATTCGGGACATTCTGATAACCAAGATACGTATGATAATCTACTTTTTTATAGTATGTGCGTGTGCGTTCAGGTCAAAGATTGCTTGATTGAAAAACAACTCGAGGAGTTGAGTTACCAGCTTTCGGGTACTTTTGGTCGTTTACAGAACAAGGACCCGGTTGTGAAAGAAACTTTATAGAATTTTTTAGAAAAAACAGTTTTATGGAGTCATAATATGTTATCTTGTTCATTGTATCAAGCACGAGACAAGATTTTAATGATGAGAATTAAAGTTTCTCAAAAACGAAATTTGAAGTTTGAGCTCTCAACCCCTTAATCTTGTTCTGTTCGCTGAAGAATTAAAAATGACGATCATGAGCCTTCAGGACAATCTTTACCGTGAGAAAAAATGTGACTCTGTCTGTCGTCATCAGAGGCTGGGGAAATTAATATGAAAATTATAATGAAATATTTATTTGTAATAAGTAAATGCTCGTAAAACAAAATAATGCAGTCTATCCCAAAAAAGAAAAATTCTTTTCTGGAGAAACTTCAATTCTGCATAATATCTGCATAATTCTGCATAATATCCAAATAATTTCATTCAAATAATTTAAATATATATACATACTCAATTCAGAAAATTACACATAATTTTGCAGACTGACTTTTCAGAGATTTTACAAAGTATAAAATAATCTCAAATATTTTAGAAAATTTAAATATGTTCTAATATGTTCCGGAGGATTTAAACATTTTTTAAATAACGATGAACGATTAAAATCTTTTATTAATGATTTAAGAAAACTCAACAGATTTTAATAATTTTTGAAATATTCCAGAAAAATAGGAAAGTCTTGAGATGTGATGAATTGGATAATATTTTTAATTATTCTGGATTCAAAATTGATTATTTGAATTATTGAATTTATTTCCAGATAAAGTTTGAGAAAAATTTCAAGTTCGACAAGTAAATTTTATTATAGAATTGAAAAGTATTTACTGCACTAAAAAAATGTGAATTCAGTAAATAATTATTTCACTGGGTTTCCTTAAACCTATTTCTTCTAACAATATGTGCGTAATGTTTAAATTATTCCTACTTTTTAATCAGTATCAACATAAATTCGATGAAATATGAGAAACGTTTAACGTATCCTTCAGCAAGCCCAAATAAATAAGTTTCAAATTTTCTTCTTCACCCGCACGTCCATTTTTTTAGGTTCCCAACAACTGAAAAAATGCATTTTTCTAAATAATACCAAAAAAGTGAAACGTGCAATGAAGCACAGGCAATACTTTCATGATTTCATGAAAACTCTTTCATCATAACAAATCCATAATTAATTTTCAATTTCTAATTGTTTGAACAATTTTGTGTATTTGAAGAATTTTATTCCTGAAGAATATTTCTGATTAAGGGTATTTTGTAAGAACAATGGTATATTTAATGAAATTGAAGAGTGCATATTTTTACTTCAATTGTTTGTTTATCGTTTAAACAATTAATTTTGGATTATTCCAACTTTTTAACGAAAAAAGATAGAAAACCGTACTTTCTTGCTAGTTTTTTAGCAAGTTCAAAAAGTGGAGCGTATATCTTACTTTTTCCTCCTTTAATAGTTTATAAAGGATTTCGAAGGATTTTCAAGAATTCTGAGAGACATTGCAAGATTTTAAAGAATTTTATGCAATTTTAACAAATTTTAAGAGACTTTGAAGGATTTCAATGGTTTGACAAGGGATTTCCAAGAATTTCAGACGATTTTAGAGGATTTTAAGTGATTGTGAGAGGTTTCCGGAAATTTTAAAAGGCTTGAACTTATGATGATTTCATAGTACTTAACGGGATTTTGACAGATTTGATTGGATTTTGAAGAATATCAAAATATTCCCGAAGATTTAAAGGATGGATTTCAAGAGCTGTTGAAGGAATTCTAGGAATTTTGAAGTATTTTGAGGGATTCTAAGTAATTTAATCAGATTTTGAGAGACATTTATGAGATTTCGAATATTTTGAAAAGTCTAACAGGATTGGTAAACATTTAAAACGATTTCATGAATTTTTGAACAATTAGAAGTTTTTCTGGTTTTTGGAAATTTTAGAGGATATTTAGAGATTTGCATGAGGTCTCACAGTTTTTAGAGATTTCAGAAGCATTTCGAGCGATTCTGGATAATTTTTACTGATTTCAAGAATTAATAAAAACGAAATCTGAAATTCCATCGAAAATTTTTCGAAAATCAATCTCTTGCGATCTCTTGTAATCTTAAAAAATTCGTTCAGATCCAGCAATATCTCTGAAAATCCATTGAAATCCCCCAAAACCTAGGAAATCTTCTAATCGTTGAAAAACTCGTGAAATTGAGTTAAATGTTTGGAAATCCCCTTGAACCCTTCGAAATATTTGAAATCTTATAAATATCTCTTAAAATCTTAAGGAATTATTCGTTTCTTAAAGATGCTTGAAAGTTTTCTGAAGATTCGGGCCATCCTAAGGAATCCTTGAAATATTGAGAATCTCTTCAAATTCTTCAATAACCCGTAAAATACTCTATAGGGAAACTTTAAAAAACCTTGGAATTATTCCAGAAACACTTGAAATCCTTCCAAATCCTTTTATATATCGGGCAATCCCTTGCAAAACATCGAAATTCCTTCAAATATTTCAAAATTCCGTACTATGTGGTAAAATACTCTAAAACCCTTGGAAATTACTCGCACTCTCTTAAAATCCTTAAAAATTCTTTGAAGTATTTGAAAATCCCACGAAATCTCTTGGAATCCTTGAAGATCTTGTAAATTGAGATAAAATCCTTGAAAATATTTGAAATCATGTATCTCTTGATATATGAGAAAATTTTTCAGAACCTCTTCAAGTTTTTTAAAGATTCTTGCCATCAGTATTTTGAATGATCACTGGTGATCCAGTGATTTTTCCACTTTGACTGCATGAACCAGTAAGTGTTCAACTAAAATAGCGCTACTGATTCTACCAGTGACACCAAATAATAGACGGACCCATTGATATACCGCTCCACGCGGGCAAGACATGAACCTTCGCTTCGGTCGTCTCGTACGCGCGCGAAGCCGCTAAGTTCTTGGCATTTCTCGAGTGAAAACGAACCTTATTGGGTACTAGTGTTTTTTTTTTTATAAATATTAGGCGTCTGGCTGCAATAAGCAGGGGATATAATATGTTTCGCTTGATAGTGCGAGGCCCTAGGCCACTTGGGTTTGACTTTGAGCGTAGCAACACATTGACATAACGACGGGTCTTCCCACAATTGGGCCCGACCATAATTTATTGTTATGAAATTGAAGTGCGGTTCTTGAAGGGTAGTTTTTAAACTGTTACCACAACAGTGATGAATGATAAGTGCTATACCTAAACAGCTGACGGACGACAAGGCGTACGAGCAGATGACTACTGGTACTGAGAAGCCAGTAAACCTCACTGATTAAACCAGTATTGCAACTCCACTGATTGAACCAGTGATTTCTAACTGATCGTAAGTGAAGAGTTTCTGGCTGTTTCAACCAGTGAAATTTCACTGGAAATCAGTAAGATTTCACTGGTTTATTTTAAGTGAGTTGAAATTCTCAAAAATCCTATGAAATCTCATAAAATTCTGTGAAATACTCTGAAAACTTGAGAAAATCTGGTACATCTTCAAAAATTCTTAGGATTATTTGAAATCTTCGTGAATAGACCCTTGAGAACCAATTAAATCCTTTAAAATCTCTCAAAATTTGTTAATATTCCGTAAAATCCTTTTAAAGCTTCACGAATCTTCACAGGCTCTTGAAATCCTCCAAAATCCTTTGAAATATTCCCAAGTTTCACGAAATTCATTGAAATCATATTCCTTAAAATCCATTGGTTAATTTCGTAAAGTCCTTCGAAATATCTAAATATAATACCTGAATATTGCTTGTAATTCTTTGAAATCCTTTAAAATACTTGGAAATTTCTACAAATCTTCCGGGAATTCTTCAAACTCCTTAAAGTCCCTACAAATTACTGGAAATTCCGTAAAAACCTAAAGGATGGAGAAATCTTTTAAATGTTTAGGCATCCATTAAATCCTTCGGAACCTCTTGAAGTCAGAAAAAATTAATCTTCTATATGAGAATGAGAAGAAATGAATCGAATAATCAGCTCGGAATAATCGATTCATAAATAATCGAATTGAGGTCACCCATCCATATTCCAGTGGATCCAGGGTGAAAAAGGAGCCAGACGCGAGTTGCCTCAATGGTCCCAAGTCGTTCGTGGACATGCCCAGGTTCAGGACATCGTCCCACATCGCCGGAAACGCGTGCGCCCTATCGTTTCCGGTCGTAGCAGATCTTCTCATTAACATGCGCACCACTTCGTCCGCCCCCGGAATATGAGAACGAAATCATATCCTGCGTCTCGGGCCTACCGATGACAAAGAGGCCCAAAACTGTATTATACGAAACACCTTGCTCACGAGGTTCCTATGGGTCCTTCCTCCCCCCCCCCCCTTCGCCACAATAGTGAACCTGACATCATCCCATTTTACGATGTCGTTCAATGAACACAGCTATGGCTATGCAATCGTGCCCCCAAACTGTGCACGATTTACGAGTAGTTATCGAGCTATCCTATCTATCGTGTTTGTATCTCATTCGATGGTCCTTCCACCTTCCCCGAACCTCTTTTACATATACATGTTTCTAGTCACGTTCTAATTTGACTTCACACTTAAGGGCGTCCATAAACTGCGTTACCAATTTCAGAGGTCAAGGGGATCACACAAAAACTAAGGTTCTTCACAGTTGGAGGGGAAGGGTGGGGTGGGGTGGGGGTGGAGTAACGTTACAGGCTTCGATAACATTCAATACGTTCCCTGATGGAAATTTTGAACAAAGTTTGCGAAAGATGGCCCTGCCATGGAACAGTTCAGCAATAACCTAATACATTTGAAAAGCAATTTCATATTTAGGACTTTACACTAATTCCTTGCTTCTTCCTTTTTTCAAAAAGAATCGTTCTTTTTCTCCCTGTTTTCAAGAACTCTTCCTTTTCTCCCTGTTTTCAAGAATTTTTCTGCTTCCCCTGTTTTCAAGAATCTTCCCTTTTCCCCGTTTTCTCGTTTTTTATTCGTATGTGAAGTAAATTAACAGATCCTGTTGAGAGAAAGTAAGTATTTTTGCTTAAAAAGTCCACTATTATATTCTTGGTTCGGCAGGTACCTCGTTTGATTGAACATTCTAGTATTTGCTTGAACATCAATTTATTTTGCTGCAAGTGCAACTAGTTTCTGAAAAAAACATATTCTTTGTTCTAAAATCCAACTGATTGGTTGAAAATTCAACTACATTGTTGAGCATTTATTTGATTTTGATTGAAAATTCATCCATTTTGTTAAAAAATTACCTATTCCATTTCTAGAAAATTAATCTTCATGGTAGAAATATCATCTTTTTTTTATTAAAAATGCAACTTTTTGGTTGGAAAGAATTCCCGTTTGGTTAAGGATTTAACTGTTTTGTTGAAAAGTCAACTTTTCTAAGTTGAATTTAACTTATCCTTATTTAAAATCTAAATACTTTTTGCTAGAAGTATCAACTATTACATTTTTTGTTGAAAATTCATCTTTATTAATTAAAAATTCTATTACCTGGTTGGAATTCAAAATATTTCTTGACAAATTCATTTTGTTTTTGTTGAAGATTTATCATTTAGGTTGAAAATTCATATTATCAGGTTGAGAATTGAACTGTTTTGTAGAAAATTGCATCATTTAGATTCGAAAATTCCAAAATTTGGTTGATTATAAACTTTCTTGTTGAAAATTCATATTTTTGGTTAAAAATTCAAATAATAGGTTAGAAATGAAACCATTTTTATAAAAGTCGAACTATTTGAAAAAAAATTTAACTATTTTGTAGAACATTCACTTTTTTATTGAAAAGTTATATTTTTTGGTTGCGAATTTAATTTTTTTTGTAAATAATTCGCCTTTAACTCTTTAAAATTCAACAACTTCGTTGAAAATTGATGTATTCTGTTGACAATTTGTCTGATTGGTAGAACATTGATCTTTCTGGTGGAAAATCCATATTTTCGACTGGAAACTTAAATTTTTTGCTAAAAATTTATCCAGGTGATTGAGAATATAACTATTTTGTTAAAAAGTCTTATCTTCGTTGAGTTTATTTGATGCAAAATTCGTCTCAGCAGAAAATTAATTTTTTTTTTACAACATTGATCTTCTCTGTGGAAAAATTCATATTTTTGGTTGAAAATTTAACTATTTGGTCGTAAATTAATTTTTTTAAATGGAAAATTCAAACTCTTGGTTGCACTACTTTGTTAATGATTTTTTTGCAATATTCACCTCTTGGGTTGAAAATTTAACTTTTTTGTTTGAAATTCTTCGTGGGGAAAATTCATTTTGTTCTTTTAATTCAACTGCTTGGTTGAAAGTTGAAATGCTTTGTTAACATTAATTCTTTTTGTTGATGATTCATATTAGATTGAAAATTTAGCTGGTATAAAATTGAACTATCTTGTTTGAAATTCATTTTTTGTAAGTTAAATATTGTTTTAGTAGAAAATAGAACTGATTTTGGTTGAAAATTCAACTACTTGGTCGAAAGTTCAACTATTTTGTGAAAAAATTCATTATTTTGGTTGAGGATTCATCATTTGAGCTGAAGATTTATCTCTTCTGTTGGAAATGTAACTATTCGGATGGAAATTGTATTTTTTTGTCCTTCAAATTAATTTTATTTATCGAAAATGCAACTATTCCATTTTTTGGAGAAAATTTACGTTTTTGTATGAAAATGCAACATATTAGACAGACTGAAATTATCAGTGAGTAAAATTGACTAATTTACAAATTCACTTTTGAATTTGCATTATTTAAATCATGCAAAATTTACTTTGAATCAGTCCTTGTGACTGATTCAAATTTAGGGTTGCGCACATTCAAAAACATGAACAGATTAATATTCTTATCAAATACTGATGTCAATGATAAGTAGTGTGCATCCGCCGATTTGTTTTAATTTCATGAATTTCTTTAATAAATACATTAACGTCGAATCGCGAAAATATTGATTATTCACCATTATTTTATTGGAATTATGAATTTTATCCAATGTTCTAGATGATCATGATTTGATTTCTCTCACTTTCTACTTTTCTTGCAGATAATTCTTCAGAATATACGCAATCTCAGAAGATATGATGTAGGACGAAAACGAAAATGAAATTGGGCGTTAACGACTTGATCGTATTTATTGCTGTTCGCGGTGATGCGATGGGTCGTGATTTTATGACTTAGACATTTATTTTCGTTAATCTTGTGACCCGTCAATGTCAAGAAATATGTTCTTGAGGTGAATGGAGCATCTGCCTGAGTGCTGTCGTGGTATAAATATAAGTGATCGCAAATGGCAGGGCTGTCGCAATTAGGGATGCCGATATACGAGCATCGATCGCGTGCAAGGCGGAACGATGTAACCCGTTGTAACAATGTTGTACCTAGTGCACTAAGAGAGGAAGACGCGTGTTGCAATCTTCCTGCTATGCTCTTCACCACAGAATCAAGCCATCTAAGTAGGTCCCTATCGCTTTATCATAGAAAACGACATGGAACAAGAAAAGTCAAAGTAGCACAAAACTCTAAACAATATACACGATTCACTTATCAAGATTTTTTTTAAAAGTTTTAATCACGCTTCAGAATTACTAGTGGAACATCTCGGAAATGAACAATGCATCTTCAGAGGTTCCTGGTAGTTGAAAATTATTGACGGAAAGACCAGCAACAAAGTATGTTTCAAAATCGAAATCACAATGCATCCCAAATTGTTCTTTTGTTATTTCTAGTAATTTCTAAACAGCTGTATATATGTAAATGAATTTTCAGTGCTAAATGTCGAATAATCAAAAACACAGCTTTAAGTTCAGATTGGTTACGTTTTAGACTCTATGTGGTAACTCTTTTCCTAACTCCAAATTAGTTAAGTTTCTTTGTCACCAATTAAGATTGATGATAGAACAATCAGAGTACCACGTTAAAGTTAGCTGGGATTTTGTTAATTGTCTAGAAAACTACAAAATGCCAAAACATCACATTCTTTTGTCATCGGGTGTTGTTAACTTATTTTCCACTATTTCTATCAATTACGCTTTACAATGTATCAAACATAAATGGGACATGATTGTTTCAAACGCTTTTATATCCATATATGAAGCTTCAAATGCAGTAGAGGTTTATCTGACTACTTGCGTGGTCAACCTTCTTTGTTTTTAATTTTCATGCATATCGACCGGTGATTTGTTCGAATCAAGACAAAAAAATGCATTTCTTTTTGGAAATCATACATATTTAGAGGTGGCGAAAGCCCCATGAATTTTAACACGTATTTCCCATAAGGTAAAAATACGTTTTTGTGAATTTTTTCAGAATCGTCAATATTGGGTGAATCAAGTTGAAACACAACATTTCTCTTCAAAAGTAGCCGTAGAATACGAATAAAATATTACTTCTCAAATACCACCCTCATAAGTCTGTTTAATGTGGTCATAAAGAACCTCATGAGTGAAAAAATGGGTTTTGCGAGTTTTTGGCGCTAATAATGACTCTGTTGCGTTATTCAAATGCAAATTGTTTTTCGTACATGAAATACAACTTTATACTGACAAATAGACGTTAACATAAATTGTTTTTAATAATTTCCTCTTAGAATAAAGTTAGAAAGTCGCGGTTTTTATTACAAAATTTACACTTTTTGTCCAATTTTTAATGAGAGTAAGGTAATACTTAATTATTATTGTTTAGGACTATTTTCATCTATATTAATGCCAGATAGTTCCGTTGTTTTAAATAAATTTTGAACTTTTTGTACACTTTTCACTGATTGAGGTAATCATTAATGCAAGTTAACAAACATAGTTGTTTAAAGAATGGATAATTTTTTATAACTATCTTGTCTTAGATAATTTCTAGAAAATTGTGGTTCTTTTTTCAATTTTCAACTTTTTGTCCACTCTTTACTTAGATTGTTGCATTATAAAACATAACAAACATGATTTTTGCTTTCTCATAGAGGAAGTTTTGTAATGCTAATATTTTCCAAAGAAATTTAATTCATTTAATTAAACCTTCCTCAATTCAAAAATGCCTAATACACACAATGTTCTGAGCAATTGTCCGGACGTGTGTGTGCGTGGATGTGTTGATAAATTGATGAAATTTGGTGGGCTTATTTTCACCACTAATATCTTGAAACTGACATAAGGATTTCTAAAAATATTGATTGCATTTTTTTAGCACTCCATATTATTTTGAAAATTGGTTTTTCATAGTGAAACTTTTTTCATCAACATAATTCAAAGCTGATCCAAGAATATAAAAGATTTCTTGCTTCGAGACAAATCTATCATTATTATTATTATTATTATTATACCATTCGGCCATTTCCCTTCCGGGGTAGGCGTGACTTGCTCGGTTGGAGTTAAATAGGTATATCGGTGTAAAGTATGTAGGTACATAGGTATAAGGTATATAGGTATATAGGTGTTATGTATAGATATTTTAGATTGATCTGGAATTCTCGTGTTATTTGTTTAAATGACAAGTTTATTCCGCAACACTGCTCCTACCCAGGTTGCTGATCAATCTCTCTAGCGATCACCCCAAGTGAAGAGCCTCACAAAATTGTTATGTATGGTTCCCCACTTGGGCCCATTAGTATCCAAGGTCTTTATTTCAGGCGTGATTCATTCTATTGTCACTCTGTTTACAAACTATTTGTTGCCACACTTTTCTGTCCTGGCATACTACTCTAGCTTCCTTCACGTCCATGCATTTTTCCATGCAAGCTCTTGTGTTTCTATGGCTTCTTATATCTCTTCGGATTAATCTTTCATTCACGGATTCTAACCATTCTTTCGGCGGTGCATTTTAATAAAGAGTAGGGAAGCTATGGTAATTTATGTATTTTCAAAATCGATTTTTATAGTGAAAATTTTTTCATTCTCATCATTTGAAATTGTTGCGAGAATAGAAAAGTTGTGTTGTTTTAAGAAGAATCGATCAAACTATGACATGAATACATGTTATTGAATAGTAAGGAAGCTATGGCAATGCATAATATTTGAAAACTCGGTTTTTTATAATAAAAATTGTTTCACTAACATAATTCAAAATAGATGCAAGAACGGGAAAAATTTCTCGATTCGAGGTGAATCGATTGATCTATAATATTAACACACTTTATTGAAGATTAAGGAAGTAACGTTCATTTATAATATTTCAAACATCCGTTTCAGACAGAAAAACTTTTTTCGTCGACATAATTCAAAGTTAGCGCATGAATAGAAAAGACTTTTTGATCATACATTTTCAAACAGAATAATTTTGAAAATTGTTGGGAAGAAATCATAAAGCTGGGAAAAAGGTAGGTTGCGACAGAACTTTTTCCTTCCCTTTTCCAGCTCGAAATCATTTCGAATACAAAATTTGATTATTCAGATTTTTCTTTGTATTCAAGAATTTTTTTTATAAATAAATAAAATGAAGACTGGTTTGTCTATTAATAAAACAAATTACTAATGCTTCCTCTATGAGGAAGCAAATACATTTTCTAACGGGAAGCACAGTGCTCGTGAAATGAATACCATATAATTCTAAATACAAACAAAGTAGAAACACTCGAGATCGAAATCACAGCTGGTTTAAACAAACTTTTATTGTTTATAATTATCTTCTTCTATATTAATGCTAGATAGTTGCGTTTTTTATTGGAATTTTTCCATTTATGTCCACTTTTTACTCAGTGAAATAATGATTGTTGCAAGTTAACAAACATAATTTTGCAAACAGTTTATCATTGTTGATAACTATTTTCTCTTAGAGTAATGCTAGGAAAAGCTTATCAGTAACTACTTCAAGGAAAATGCACATTTAATATTATCTATATAGAAAATGTTAAAGAAATATTTCAAACATCTGTTCTATTTCATAAGAAAATATTTAGAAAATACAAGAGATTGTTAAAAAAATTATTCTGTCTATTGTTTGTATATTATTCGTTCCTAACTAAAAAGGCAAAACAAAGTTTAACATTTTAGAAAAAACCGCAACTTTTTAGCACTTATCCAAGAGAAAATAGTAATAAATAATAAAAAATTGTTCAAACAACTATTTTTGTTGAATTGCGTTAATTATTACCTCACTCAGTGAAAAGTCGAACAAAACTTAAAAATTTAAAGAAAAAAAAAGCAACCATCTGGTATTAATATATATATATATATATATATGATGAAAGTTATTAACAATAATAATTTGTTAAAAAGAATATTCTAACTAGGCATCTATATTATCATTGGAGATGGTAACGATCAATCAGAAGAGAAATCTTTTCACACACCGTGAAAATGGAAATCTACAATATTGATCAAAGTTATCTCTTCTAATACAGAAAATCTTTAATATCTCTTCAGACTAGATGGAGCTATAAATTAAAAATGTTTGAAATTGAATTTATTCAGAGAAAAGATGTTCTGCTTTTGCTCCTCTATTCATTATCAACTCTAGTATCTTAGTGGTAAAACACCTGACCGGTAATCAGTTGACCTGGCGTTCGAATCCCAGCGGAGCGAAAGCAGAAGATTTTTTTTCTGAATAAATTTATTTATTTATTTTTTTTTTAATTATAGCTCCATCTAGTATGAAGAGACGATGAGGATTTCCTGTACTGAAGGAGATAACTTTCACGGTGTGTGAAAACATTTCTCTTCTGATTGATTGTTACCATCTCCGATAATTATATAGATTCCTAGTGAAATTGACTTGTATTAGAACATAACATTTTGCAAAAGAGAGCGTGTTTCAGAAAAAGGATTTTTCTTTCGCTCTCTCTGGTAGCTTAGTGGTAGAGCCCCTGACCGGCAATCAGTTGACCTGAAGTTCGAATCCCCGGTGGAGCGAAAGGAGATCTTTTTTCTGAATAAATTCAATTTAACCATTATTTATGTTGAATTGAATTAATTATAAGTCACTTCCACTGAAAATAGACACATTGTTAAAAATGTCAGAAAAAACCACAACTTTCTACCATCAATCAAAGATAATATTTTTCATAATAATAATAAATTTGTTCATACAATTATTTTTGTAAACTGAACTTCATTATTACTTCACTCTGATTGAAAAGTGAATAAAGAGTTCAAACTTTTTGAAAAAACCACGACTTTCTAATTTAATTCTAAGAGAAAATAGTTAAAAACAATAATAAATTGTTTAATAAATTCATGTTATCATCTGATTATTAGTATAAAGTAGTATTTTATTTATTAGAAACAAATTGTATTTAAATAACCACAACAAAATCATACGTTTTTTTCATAACCTATAAAACAGACTTGTAGGGGTGATATTCAAAAAATAATATTTGATGCGTATTCTATGGCTAATTATAAATAGAAATGTTAACTTTCAACTCGATTCACCTAATATTGACGATCCTGATTAAACATCAGAAAAACATATTCTTTTATGTTAAATACGTTTCAAAAAACAAAACAAAAATTTGATTCTTTTTTGTGTGGATTCGAACACGGGCGATATCCATACGAATTCGGAAAGAAATATTCTCAATGCATGTTTGGACCACCCTAATGTTCACTCAGTTTTTATGTGCGTAGAATTTTCAAATTCTAAAAAATTGGTCTCGAAAATTTCGAAAATGCTCTAACTTTTTGAATTTCTGTCCAAAAAGGCTGGCTAACGAACTTGACCTTTATTTAAGAGCAGTAAAGGGGTATAAGATTGACCAATCCAATCTGTCAATTCTTTCGAAAGTTATAACAAATCTAATAATTTCTCTGATGAGAATGTGAAAAAAATTTTTTGTTGATGAATTTCAAATTGCGATATTTTCAAATTCAGTATTTAAAGATTTATTGTATATATTATATTCGAGAATCTCTATACTCGCTCACTTTGTCGAGAATGTCGGTTAACTATTACGAGACGATATTATCGTCTAGTATATTAAACCGAGAATTTAAAAAATCTCGAGCGTTTCCCTTATCGACTCGATTGAATGCACCACTAAAAATTACATGAAAAAATCTTTTGTTATCAGTTTTATTTAAGAGTTGAAGGGTTGTCAAGCAAAATTTCGGAAATGCATTTTCAACCCATCATATGTCTCTATGAAAGATTATGGTCCATTTTCTTCTTTCCGCCTATTTTTTTACGATTCAATATAACTAAAGGGCTTAAAAAGGTGTTAAAAGTTCTTTTTTTTTCTCTGGAACGCCTACTGAAATTTTATTTCCGATACGGAATTCATCTCGTTTTATGAACATTCTACCATTTCTTTCAAAATATAAATATTTTGTTGAAAATGCAAATGCTCGGTCAACCAGTCACCTACTTTCGTTCAAAAATTTAACTATTAGGTTTAAAGTTGAACTACTTTGTTACAAATCAATTATTTTGGTCAAGGATTCATCTCTTTGGTTGAAAATGTAACTATTTTGTTGGGAATTCATTCAGTTTTTGGTTGAAAATTAATTTTTTTCATCAAGAATTTCATTTTTGAGTAAAAATTAATATCTTTCAGTTAAAAATTTGACTATTTGGATCAAAGATTATACTTTATAGTTAAAAGTATAAATACTTGTTATTTTATATGAAAACAAGAAACATTCAAATCAAGCAGAATGCGTAAATATTTTATTGCTTGAGTATATAAAAATTATTCCTCCTTTCACTCAAAGAAATAAATTAAAAAAATACCTGGATAAGGAACATTTGATTTTCCTCCCACATAGAATATTTTTTTACAAATTTTTTTACCTCCCTAAAAAAATTTTAACAATGGCCACATACTTTGATAATTTTTTGTAATTTTCCCATCATGCAGTATAGAAATAATTTTCCTTCTTGGTCCTTATCCAAAATATCATTGTAATGTTTTCATAAATTCTTAAATTTTAGTCCACTTTCTATATTTCCGTGATTTTGTAAAAAATACCCGGTTTTAAAGTTCACGAGATGAAAAACTGGAGAAGGAAGATTTTTTATTTCCCTTTACCATACAGAGAAGAATTTTTTTAACGTCATCACAACTTTTGTATAGAATTCTTAGTGAACATATGCTTCTTTAATTTTATCAGAATTTTATATTTAAATACCTGTCACAGAAAACATTTCTTGGGTCATTCTGTGAAATTTAATTTTTGGTCAATACCCAGTTTTCATTCTCATGCATTATTTTTTTTTATTTATTGAAAATTAACTCATGTAGCATTGAAAAGAAAATTCTTCTCTTAAGCGTTAAAAATTATATATAAGTGTAATAATGTATTTTGACGGCTTAATTATTAATTGGAAAGGAATTTTTCATAGCAATAGTTCTGATCAAATAGAAAAAAAAAATTACAATTTCATTGAATATGGAAAAATTGTTTAACTATTTTAGCATAATCATTAGGCAACTTCAAATTGTATAAAAAAATTTGAATCAGCACTATTGAAAGTTTTTATTTTTTTTTCCTAATATGGGAAAAGGACGAGAAGATTCTCTGCCCTATCTTGTAACCAAAAATAGTACGAATGGAAAATTGTCAATCATTTTTGCACTTATAGGAAAAAAATTGTAATTATAACAAAATCATCAAATTGATCATAAATCTATCACATTATTATTCGAGAGTTAGTGTAGCTTTTCAAGCAGATAAAACCATCCTGCCAATACGACGGCCCCAATCCGAAAGTAACCCAGCCAAGTGTTACTCAACTTCGGCGATCGAATGAGAAGCCTTAAACAATTGTATGTGTCCTCCGGGACATATTTCAATTTTGAGTTTGCAATAATTTTAATGAATTATTTGAGACATTTTCTCATATTTATCACAAGTAAGAATATAATATTGCAGAAGAAGACATAAAAGTTCTATTGAAATGTGATTAAAGCTTTAAAAATATTGCTTTTCCTAATTGGCTTAGATTGGATTGGATTCAACTTAGTTGGTTGAAAGTCCATTTCAGGATTCACATGACCAAATTTAAATTCGAATTTACGATGAATTTATTTGTATTGAGTAAAATTCATTCTTTTTAATATGAAAACAGTCAAAATCACTTTTAATTCATGTAAATTCATCTGGAATTTTAGTGTTTTTGCTTGTCTTCAGTTGAATTGTCAGGAATTTTCTAGAATTTATTGGGGATTTGGTTGAAATGATTTGTAATTTATCTGAGTTTGTGCGCATTTAACTTTAATGTATTATGAATTCATGTGTATTAATTATATTGAATTTAGATTGATTTCCATAAAATTCTCTGTAATTCTATCCAAATTCTTCCAATTCAGTGCGATTGAAATGAATGAAATTCAATTTTATTGCATTTGTTCGAATCCTCTTGTTGTCCTCTTATTTCTCTTAATTTAGTTTAATTCTTCTCAGTTCCGATACAATTAGGTGATCAAATTTTAATGTGCAGTCAGTCAAACTCATTTAACTTCAATTAAATTCATTTTTGCTTTTTAATTATAAAAAGGTAACATCAAGATGGAGCCTTACAAATTTTCAAAAAACTGACAACATGCCAAAGACTAGTGATATTGAATTATAATTTGCTTAAACTTAATTAAAGCACTGAAAATGTTGAGGGAGTTAGAGAAGCTAGTGGTCCTTATCAACTTTACTTTTCAGATCTGCAAACATAAAAATAATACATCAGTTTAATTTCACTACTTATTAGTAGGAGAGGGGGGGGGAGAGAGAGAGAGAGCGGGTGAGCGGGGGGTTAGGGAGGATGGTTCAGAGGGAGATAGAAGGAGAAAGAGAGGGAGGGAGAGAGTGAGAGGGGAGGGCAAAATGGGCTTTATCCAATTGTTATTTTCAATTATGTTAAAATCATCATTTCATTCCTTGGTTTGTCTCAAAAAAATGCAAAAGTGTCTAACTGTCTATTCATCAATAGGCTTGAACCTAAAGTACTTGAAAGCGTCCGAAATATCAGAATCTACAAGTGGTCGTTAGATTTAAATTAAAATTAAGAAAATATTTCTGCTTTATTATGCCCAGAGGATTTTTGAGAAGATAAAAAATTCTGGGAGTTACAAAACATTGAATTTTCGGGTTGATTTTTTTATAAGACTCGGTAACCTGAATCAAATTAAAACGTGGGTGTTTTTCAGAAAATTGATCCATAATATTTGTTTGTTTTTTTTTCTTTTTTTTGGGGAAAATTCTCGAAATTGATCTTGAAATTTTTTATATTTTGAACATCTAGAATTTCATATATAGTATCTACAAATTTCACTAAAATCTGATTATCAGTTCCAAAAATATCGACAATTGAAAAAAAATCTAATTCAAAGGTTCAGCATGGCGTCAATTTTATGATTTTTCAAATTTTCAAAAATCCTTCTGGCCTAAAAATTTCTCTCACAAATAGCGCTTTAATTCAACCAACAAGGAGAAACTACACCCTTCGAAATTTTATTTGTTTTCTTACTCCTCCCAGTTATTACCAAACTTGTGAAATACTTTTTATTCGAAATAATTTAGCAGCTCACAATATAATCAAATAAATGTTATTATTTCAGAATCAAATTCTCAAATAATCTTTTAGGAACTAGATCATCGCATCAACGATATGATTATCTCGAATATCTAGATGTTTGGAGTAAACTTCTCAAGAGGTTCCCTGAGTCGGTACTTCTGGAAATCTATCTGTGTACTTTTAACAATTAAGACTTTTGCATCGGCATCCATGTAATATGCGTGTATTTTTTAAAAGCCGTTTTTCTCGAGAATGGCTGAAAAACGTATCTTATTACTTCAGCATCATGCAAGTTTCGTAATGACTTATTATTGGGAGGAGTATGTATCAAAACGAAATTCCGAAGGGTGTGAGTTTACCTTGTAAGTTTAATTAAAATCGAAAAACCATTCATAGATTCTGATATTCCAGACTTGTACTTGCCCAGTTGTCATTCTAAGTGCCTCAGTTGGATTCTCTTTTGCAAACTCAGCCGCAGTAACAAGACCTAAATAACAAGCAAGTAACGTTTTAATCGAGATGCACTTTTGTTTAATACGCTTAACGATAATGTTGAGGTAAACACATGTTCTGCAATAAATAAGTGTCTTATCTAGTAGGTTTTAATTTTTGGTCTGGTTGAGAAGGCCATTAGTCGCGGTGTAGGGAAAATCTATTGGCTTGAGGAGAGAATCAAACTCGTTTGTGAAATCTCACTCTCGCCTACTGGGTACCTCGTATCTTCGGTCCTTGCCTGCGTATAAATCGTCCTTCCTCCTCGAGCCGGCAGAGTAATGCTTAGAGTTATTAGGAATCAGATAACCGAGGGACCCATCGTACGACCGGCACAAGGAAACTCTTCGGTAGCGCACCTGTCCTCCTGAATGGTTGGCAAAGCTGAGATTTTTCCCAAGATTGTTAGAAATCGTAAATAGCGCATTTTTATCAGCGATAACAGCCCTCTCCTGCTGCCGACCTATTCACATGCTTAACCTTCTGGCAGATAAATAATTTATTGTAAAAATTTCAACATTCACCTTTGTGAAGATTATCAGCGGTTGGGTTTCAGAAAATCATTCTGCAAGCTAAGCGTATTTATATAAATGAGAAGATTTGACATTTTTTCTTCTAGTGGTCCATGCCTTCGTTCTCTGATGGAGAACCTCTTGAGTACATACATTTTCATAAAATCGTCATCGTCTCACTAGGTAACAAGAAAAAAATATACTTATTATTATGCAAATCAATAGGAACAATAGCCATGTTGTTAGTTTCAATTAAAAAGACTAGCATACATTTTTTCCTCACTCCTGAATGTCTTTTAACAATTATTTAACAAAATAAAAAGTCGGATATCATATGTTTGCTGAACGAGATCTCGAGGGAATTGAGGAACAACTTATTATTAGTAAGCGCAATAAGATGTGATATTTATCATTAGGGAATTCTGTGCCTGATCTTTTATTAATATTATTAACATTTTTAAATATTTGAAAAATTTATCTGGAGTTATGTTTATCGGTAAGCTGTTTTTCTTTTATCCTTTTCGTAATCATTAATGTATTCCCTAATCCTAACTCTGACGTATCTGCTAGTTTAACCAATGCAAGCGCATCCGCATCCACAGGGAATATAGTAGATAACATGCGTTTTTTGTTTGACCGAGTAGGACCTTTATTTCTAGAAAAAAAATGTAAAGAGATCCTTTTCATACGCAAATGCTACTTCCACATGGTGGTGACTATACTATATTTTATAAGCTTCCAAACGTTCTGTGATATAGGGTAGAACGACAATATTTTCTATTCCAGTTGGATTATCAATTGTTATCTTGAGGGTTAACGAATCTTTTCTTGAAGATTAGTATTCTACTTTGAATGAACTCATATATGTTTTTGTTCGGATAGATGTACGTTTTTAATATTCTTATCATATGAACTATTCTGATCGCTCTGTCCGCCAAAATGGTGATGATCGAAATTTTATCTTTTAAAGCTATATTAGAGTGGAAATTTACAACCCTCCTGGAACTAGACTTCTTTCTCTACCAATCAGTTTTCAATACGTTACCATCACGAATAACAGTAATATCCAGAGAAAAGTCTATAACTGAATTTTTTCTCTATCATAAATTGTAATTTTTGTTATTAATTTTTTTATTAAATATTAATTTCAGCCTGTAAAAGATCGTCGTTATTTCCCTCTGGCAGGCAGGTGAAAATATCGTCCCCATATCTACAAAAGAAAATATATGTGATTTTTTGTTGAGAATATCATTTTCAAGTGACCATGTATATGTTCATATAATTCATTTTGAAAAACACATAGGGTGTTATAAATGCAAAATTGAACTGTGTTTTCAAATATTTTGTTTAAAACAAAATTTGTTTCCTAAGCTGGAAAAGTTACGAACTTTTTTTCGAATATTTGTGATTTAGTTATTGAATCTTTGATAAGATTCTTGCGAGTCAGGAAATTTGAAGATCGCTCATCCTATTTATCTTAAATTAGAGAAAGATTATGAGGGATTCTTTATTAGTCTGAACAAAATGTATTGTTCTTAATCTATACACGTTCTTATTTCAACGTTTAATTTCTTCTTTGCTGAGTTGAAATAAAACTCCTACAAGTTTGCCCATCCCTAAAGTACATTTTTCTTCAGAATTTTAAAGTCGTAAACTTTTTTATGTTAGTAACTCACGTATATTACTTATCCGAATTCTCGAAATACCTTTCCGGGTATTTCCGTCGGACGTGAGACCTTTTTTAAAATACTTTTTGAAGATATGGTTACCTCCTTCAATCTGGTGACAGTTGACAGCAGTTTCGTCGAAGGCGAAAACACAAATTCCCGCTACTGGGTGTGCATAATACATGGCTCTGTGTTTTAGCTACTGGATACACATTTAGAAAACAGATTACCACTTCTCACGAAAACGACAGGATAAAGGATTACATGAGCTTAAATTTCGGTATCAAGTGAAAATGTAATCAAGTGTCAGTAAATTGTGAATAAACCAATCTGACTATATTTCGCGCATCTTTTTATTGTCAATCAGTAAATTCCATTCAAAACATTTCTTTCATTAAGAATATTAACTATCCAAAAACAGGTAAAAACCTGATGACTGGGCCTGCACTTACATTTTTTTACCATAAATTGGGGTACTCTTCTTCTTCTTTATTCACAATGTGTCCCCTAAGGGTTTACATGACGTCCATTTCTTACAATACTTCCTTCTACATGTTTTATAAAATCTCATCCTTACTATTTTCAGTTATTTACACCTATTTACAGAGAATCTTATATCTAAAGCCTTTATTCTATTTTTTACGATAGCGCAATTTGTGACGTTTTAGCGAGCGAGTGAGCGAGCTATCGAAAGCGAGAGATAAATAGAGAGAGAGAGAGAGAGAGAGAGCGGTAACGCGAACGCATCTAAATTTACTTATACTATTACATATCCATTACTTACAAATCTTTACGCTTCCAATTTAAGCAACTTCCGTTTCGTTTTTCTTTCTCTTCTCTTGTACCTCCATTTTGCCATTTTTTTTGCATCCATTCTTTCATTCTTTTTCATTCGCTCCTCTAGCACCCTCTAACTCCTTCATCAACTCTTCCCCCAAACCATCCTCCCCTAGAATCTTTACCACATTCTCTTGCCAGCTTCCTTTATTTCCCATTCCTCTCCTACATCCTTACTTATACATGCTCCCATGTTTCCTCTTCCCATTCACAGATTCTGCACTTCCTGTTATCTTTCTTTTCCCAATACATACTTGCCCTTACCTCGTTTCCCAATCTAAGACTTGCTATTCTGGTCCATCTTTTCTCTCCCCATCCCTTTTCTAAATACTTTGGTACTCCTTCCTTTTTTATCATCTTATACCATATATTATATTTTGACTCCTCAATCATCCCCCATCTTTCTATTGATTGTCGTTCTTTCTTCCTTTTTTCCACTACTTCATAGTTGACTCCAGTGCCGTCTTCTATATCTCTAGCCCTAAAGAATTCACTTCTTTCTACCTCCCATCTCGTTAATTCCATAGCCCTCCTTCTCCTTTCTTCTACCTCCATCGAACACTTTCTCGCTAACTCCCCTCCCTTTCCCTCCCTCAGCTTCGTCTCAAAATTACATGCCCTCTTTCCCGCTCTAGTACTCAATTCATCCCTTCGCGCTTCTTCTCTCGCCATATATCCCGGCGTCCTCCAATCTGCCCCTAGCATCCACCTCATATACATTTCTTGTAAACTTTCAATCTCTTTCCTTTCTTTCCATCCCCATAACTCTGCTCCATAACCTAATACTGGTCTCCATTTGCTTGCAAGGTTTATCCCAAATACTTAAACTCTTTTACTTCCTCTAATTTTTTTTCTTTCCATCTCTCCGTCCATTCTTCCTTTCTTTCCCTCCTTTCTAAACCTCTACGTCTTCTCTATATTTGAAATTCAAGTTTTTACCATCTAAGTATTTCTCCTATCCCGCAATTAATCCCGCCATCCCTTCTTTATCCTCTGCCATCAAAACTATATCGTCTGCGCATGCCAGTGTATATATCTTTTTGTTCCCTAACCTAACTCCGCCCCACCCTTTTTTCTTCATTTGTTCATCCAAGTCTGATATCAATATATTAAATAAAAGTGGGCTCAGAGGGCATCCTTGCTTTACCCCTCTCACCAACCAGAAACTATCTCCTACTTGCTCTCCTTCCTTCACCTTGCTTTTGGTCACTCTAAAAATTTCCGATACTTTCTTTATTAATCCTTCTCGTATCCCCTTTTCACCATAACTTTTTCTATCTCGCCTCGGTTCAATGAGTCAAACGCCGCCTTCAAGTCTTCTAGCACTGCTATCATTGTCTCTTTCTCCCTTTTAATCGTCTTATTTACTAAGTAGTTCAGAACATATATATTGTCCATTACCCCTATCCCTTTTCTAAACCCTGTCTGATTCGGTGGCTCTATCTTTTTCTCCATAACTTCTTTCTTCAACCACTCCAATAAAACAGTCACATATACTTTATACAGTGTTGGCATTAGTGTCACTCCTCTCTAATCTTTAACCTCCTCTCCTCTGCCTTTCTTCACAATTGGTATCACTACTCCTTCCTTCCATAACTCTGTACACCCCTCTCCTCTCCATACTCTATTGCACATTATCCATGCCCATTCCTTGAATTCTGTCCCCCCATATTTCCGTACTTCATTTGGAATTTCATCTATATCAGGTGCCTTCCCATCTCTCATCATCCCTATTACCTTGACTATTTCCTCTCTTGTAATTTCCTCCTCCTCATCTGTTTCCTACCATCTTTTCCTCCTTTCCTAACTTTCCTCTCTACTCCTCCTAGTAATTCCATACAATATTTTCCCCATTCTACCATCTCAATAACCTGGTTTATCTTTTCCTTCTTCTTCTACCTTTATTTACCACCTTCCAAACCTCTTCTTCCGTCTTAACCTTCTCCGCTTCTTGTTCAAACAATTTATTTTCCTCATCTTTTTTTTGATCACACAACTCAATATGCTCCTTTTTTTTCTCCTATATTCTTCTCTACTAATTCTCCCTTTTCTCCATTTTCCTAATACCCTTCTCACTTCTTTCTTTTTCTGTCTACAATCCTCATTCCATCCTTATCTATCCCCTCCTTCACTAACTTCTTTTTTGCTCGTGCACTCTGATACTTCTTTTATTTCTCCTACCATTATTTCCATTTCGTCGTTTACATTTCCTTTCCCCATTTTGATATTCCTGACTTTTTCTTTAAACTGTTCTTTACCTTCCATTGACCGATCCCCTCTTCCTGCTCTTTTTACTTTTGGTTCCTTTTTAGCCTTATTGTTATTACTCATTTCTTCTTCTACTGTCACTATTATGGGAAAGTGATCCGAATCTATATAGTCCCCCAACTCTAGTTTCTTAACCTTCTCTCTTACTTTGTCGTCCACTACCACATAATTAATTACCGTTCCCCTCTTCCCTCCTGAACGTGTATATTCCCCTTCCTCATACCCCTCCATACTTCCGTTAAGGATAAACCATCCCATCTCCCCAAGGCTCTTCAACAACTTCTTTCCCTCCCTATTCAGTATCTTGTCTTTGTATTTTTTTCCTCGCTCTCCATCCCATTCCTTCCTTCTCTATCTCCTGTTCTCGCATCAACATCACCTCCCATTATAAACCTAACCCTTTGCTTATTTTCTTCCATCAATTCTCTCATCTCCTCTTATTTCTCCTGCATTTCACGGATCACATAAACCCCTACTATCTTCCAGCTTTCTCCTCTCATATTTAACTCTTCTACTTTTAATCTTTCTTTATGTTCTTTCAACACTTTTTTATCATTCTCTGTTACACATTCGTGTCTTACTCCTATCACCATTCCTCCCATTGCTCTCCCCTTTTTATTCTTCTTCTTTGCATTTTGAACCTGCCATTTGTAATCTCTTGGTAATCTTCCCCTTACTCTTTCCCATCCCTTTTCATCTAGACACGTCACCATCATTACTATACTACATCCCATTGTGTCAAATTTCTCATAAGCTTCCTATCCTTTCTTTCTAAGCCTGCTATATTCCAGTAGCATATTATCCAATGTTCCCTACTTTCCTTTCTCTTCTCTTTTTGTTTCTCGCTATTTCTTATTTATTTACCTCCCGTTCCTTTCTCTCCTAGTAAGTATTCTCCCATATTTAACCCATGTTCTTTTTCCCTTTTTTCTTTCCTCTTCCGCTATTTTCCTTAACTTATACTCCATGTTCCTTTCCACCCATGTCAAAGCATCCTCTATTCTCCCCGAGCTTCCATATAACACCCTCTTCTTTGTCATCACTTCCCTCTTATGTTCCAATTTCTTTAGTTTCGCTAGTACCATTCTCTCACCTCATCGCTCTTCCCTTCCTACACTTCGCACTTCCTCTATCTCTACCTTAGCATCAATCCTTTTCAGTACTCCTTTCACTCCTTCCATCAGCTTCTTCCCCTCTAATCTTAGACCCTTTATCACTATGTTTCTTTTTCTTTCTACTCTCTCTCTCTCTTTCTTTTCTATTCTTTGTTCTATTTTTCTCAGCCTTTCCTTCTCCTTATTCCCACTCTCCCCACCTCCAAACTCACGGTTTAAGCTTTCAATTTTTTGTATCCTACCTTCCAACTCATCTACCTTTTTATTAGACTCTTCCTTCTTTTTTAGACTTTGCTCCAACATCTGCATCCTTTTCTCTATCTTTTTCCTGGCTTTTTCCCATTTCCTCATTTCTTTCCTAAATTCGGCCATTTTCTGTCTGATTTCTTTCCTTATTTCCTCCACCCTTTTCTCCTGCTTTTCTTCATACATCCCCATTACTTCTAGCATCATTTCGCGCGTTTCTTTCAATCTTTCCTTTTCCATTGGATCTTCATCCTCAGTTCTGTCTGTTTCTGTCGCCCTATTTTTCTCATCCATTTTTGGATTTTTCGAACTTGCCCCTATATCTTCCTTGTCTTCACTGCTTCGCCCCTCCCCTCTTTTCCTTTTTGATGAATGCGTCAATCGATCCCACGCTCTTCGCCCTCAATCTATCCTTTTCCAACCTTTTACTATACTTTCCCCTTGCCCTCCTTTCTTTGTCTCCCCTTTCGGTGTACTGAAAACTTCCTGATCTGAATCTCTGCTATCCTTGCTAGTATTTGCTCCGCTAGCCATCAATCCAATTCAAACGATCACGCCCTCTATCGTTCTCTCTCTCCATCTATTGTCGCGTCTACCTGCCTTGCCATTCTCCTTCTCTACCCTGCCCTGCTACGACCAACCTGGTCCTCCCACCCTCTCACAAACCTCAAACCCACCTAACCTCAACTTCCACACAAATCTGTCCTGATCCCCAAAAATATCCTCACCCCTTTTCTAATCTTTCAATCTCTCAATCAATCCCTCACAAACGAACCCCTCTGCATAGATCCACAATCCACTCACCTCAAATTTCATCACAATTATCAGAAAATCTCAGCACCAAATTTCACCGCTGCCAAACACTTTCACGCGGGAAACAGAAGTCAATTGGGGTACTCTGCCCTAGATTTGTTCTGTGAGATTTCTTCCATAGTTCTCCTGCATACCTTGTTCTCTGATTATGTACATTTGTACCTACTTCAAACTTATTCTCTGTTTTTGTGAGATTATTTGTTACTAGTTTTGACCTTTCTATACCTAGAAGCGTGCAAGTTTGATTTTTTAAAAAAAATTCAATCGTCGGATTATCCAGAGGTAATTTAAATACATTTTTGATTACTTTATTTTGTAGTCTTCCAACTTTTTCTATCAAGTGTTGAGAAGCTGATGCCCAGTTTATAATACTATATCTGAGATGCGATTCTACAAAAGCATGGTAAATCATCATCGTATGTTTTTTGTTTATAAGGTCTTTACATCTTCTCAAGACACTACTCCAAGATATTATTTTTCAAAATATTGATTGCAAATGTGACATGTACTGTTTTCTTCTCATTAGTTAATAACTTATTATATTCAAGCCATTCACAATAAATTACAAGATCCTGATTAATTACATTTTCTAATTTTTTACAATCTTTTTTCCCAAACACGTGCACTGTATCATTGCTTTTACATCTATTTTCTTATTTTCACAAATCAAATTGTGGTTGTTCAAAATAAACGAAGGATGCACAGGTCTGCCAAAACAGCCCAAATTGCTTCAAAAAAGTGAAGATGTAACCTGCTGAAACCGTAGAAGTGGCGAAAAGTGATTAATTTTCAACTCAAAAAGTGACTAAAAATGACAAATGTGCATCAATATCAGGACTAATGTTATTTTGAATTCAGAAGAATTCGATGAAATTTATGAGAATTTCGGGTGAATTTTAACGAATATAATTCATAAATACGAGTCAAATTAAGAAAACTTAAAAAATCTATGAAGTCCTACTGATTTCAGTAAAATTTGAGTGAATTTATAAGCATTCAAGGGAATTTGAAAGGATCTGACGAACTGCCCAGGAACTCAAGGTGAATTTATGACTTCAAGACGAATTAAAAAGAACTGATTTCTTTTCTAAACTCAACCAAATGAGTAGAATGATGTGAATTCATGAATATTTTGGTGAATTTGAAAGAATGAGGTATAATTAGGGAAATTTGTAGAATTAAAAAGATCAAAATATTTTATTAAAGAAATCATTATAAATTGATGAAAATTCAGGGCAAATTCTAAACCAGTTCAAATAAGTTGAAAAAAGCCAAAGCATTGCACTGATTTCATAAAAATTGTTGTGAATTTAGAAGAATTTAAATAAATTCAAAAAACTCTCATGCAATTCAAAATAATAAAAAAAATATGATTGAGTAACAAACGAAAGTCAGGAACTTTTCATTGAATTAAGTAAATCGAAGAATTGAAAAGAATTCAAGGTGAGTTTGAAACACTGCAGGGTGAATTGAAAGAACTGAAAAAAAGTTTCAATCCATCCAAATGAGTATAATTGAGTGTACTTCAAGGAATCTGAGTGAATTCAGGATAATTCACCGACAGTTCAAAAAATCAAGAGAATTCTGAAGATTCACGAATTTCTTCGAAGAATTCAGGATACATTAATAAGAATTCCAGGTGGATTCCAAAAATATATGTCAATAAGTTTTACAAAATTTGAAATATTCCACTGATTTTAGAAAATGGTTTTAAATTAAGAAGAATTCAGGAGATTATATTTATGAAAATTAAAGGCAAATTAAGTGACTTTAGAAGAATTCAAGTAAATTCAATAGAATTCAATGTAAATTCCAAAATTCGAAGGAATTCCGAAGAATTTATAAGATTTTAAGATAAGTTAATAAGAGTACAGGACGAATGCCAAAATCATTCAAATGAATTGGAAAATATTTCAGAAAACCAAAAAAGTTCCTGAATTTCCGTAAAATTTGAGTGAATTTAGAAGAATTTAAGAGAATTCGATGGAATTGATACGAAATCAAGATGATTCTAGAATAATTCAAGTGAATCGAACAGAATATTTGAAGTCCAAAAAAATTCTATAGAATTCAGATAGATGGGAGTGAATAGAATTAGTGAATAACAATTTGATAAAATTCATAAGAATTCAAGGTAAATTTAAAAGTCATCAGAATGTATGAAGAAACTATGTGTCTCGTCGTCCCGAATTTTTTGGGACGACTAGTCCATTCCCTTTCCCAACTCTCGAAATTTTTTGGGACGACTAGACGCAGTCATTTAAAAATTGAAAATCTGGAAAAAGTCTATTAATTTTAATGAATTTCAATTTAATTTCGAAGAATTCAGAATGAATGCAAAAGAATTCAGATGAATAAAAAAATCAATCTAATTTAGAAATATTCAAGTTCTCGGTTTTTATTTAAGGAAAAGAGTGAATAAAGTGAATTTTCTCATTTAAAAATTTACTATAGTGACTTTATCTTCAAGGAGTGATGAAAATGTGATTTAAAAAAATATATTAGAAGAGGTTCAAGTGACTGTATGTCAGCCCTTATTGCAGATAAATATATAAGCGTTAATTATTCACTTTATTATATATTTCTAAAATACAAAAGTAACTAAAAAAGTAGCTTAGAAGAAGTGAAATTCTGATACGGTAATGTGAGCGATAACTAGTTACTTTTCTCGTAATTATAATCAGTTCCTTCAAAAAAATAACTTATTCCTCCCTGAATACATGATTGAGAATCGGGTAAGCCCCCGGTGTATAGTGTGCAGTGCTGCCAACGCTATGACGTGGTACGCCTGTCATGTGTTTTGGAGTTCCCCTTTTTTGTAACATTTCACAAAGTAAATGTTTCAGACCGACAATAAAGCAGATTACTAAACCCACGCCCTTTTTTTTCATTAGAAGTTGTCAATTTTTCTTAGCATACAATCTGTTGAGAGTAAAATCCGGAATTATTTATTAAGCCAAGAATAATTTCGAGTTAAACTCCACTGATGAGCAATGTACTGTTCTTTCCTGAAAACGACTAAAGACTAGTTTTTCACGATTCCATTAATTCCCAGGCCCCACTTAAACTGAAGGAGGACCATATCAATATGACTATCATGTCCAAGCATTGGAGGAAATGGTCTTAAGTTATTCACTCTCCATCCGAATTCGTCGTAGGAGGACGCAGCAGAGGATCTATGTTCGCTGTAGTTTCGAGTGTGATAAAACTCAGAAAGCTCGTAAAAAGATCATAAAGGCGTCGCGAGGCGTGGAAAGGCCAAGGGGGAAACGACATGGCCACCTGTCGCGGGGTAAAACCAGTGGCGACGTCTTTGCTTCCTCAAGCCGCATTCGTCCACTACACAATATACATATATACATATAAATTACGCACATATACACATGCATATAATTTACACGTATACATGTTTTCCAAGGTACCTAGCTTCGACGCGAGAGCGTTTACAACAACGGAAATATTAAAATGCTCCGGCACTCGTCACATGACAATAAGTCTCTCTGCCTGCCCGTTCGCGTGGACGTGCTCTGGTTACGATCTGACTACTCTTAAAGCACGCATTCGTACTTTTCTTTCTTCTCTGTTCCTCCTCATTCTACTCCATCCGCTGCAAACCTCCGGGCGTATTTCGTCGGGGTGTCCCGGAATTGAAATGCAGGCTGTGCACATCCTGTCCGGGGAAAATTCAAATGAGTGAACAAGAACGAGAACCAGAACCTTCGAAATCTAATACATCTTGCAGCGAGCCACAGTGGGATAGGAGTTTAAAGAACTGGTCAAAAGTCCGTTCTTTCATACAAGCGATTGAAGTAGTTTATTTCAAAACAGAAACTTAAATGTAGTTGAGAGCATAGTTTCATCTCGAAATATAAAACGTTGACTGAAGAATCAACATTTTATGTTGAAAGTGGCACACAATTTTCTTTCAGTTCGATTTTTTAAATAGCTTCCGTTGCAACGAATATTTTTCAGTATTCAGGAAAGTGACTTCAAGAGTGTGCGAGACGCGAGACACGTGATAAGAATGTATTAGTTTAAGATGAAGGAGCTTTGACAGAAGAGAATTCACACAATCATTAAATTACAGTTTTTAATGGTTTAACCTTCAATGTCAACAGAATTATGCAAAAATCTGATTAATTTTTCAAGTTGAGGTAGAGGAAGGTGTGCAGCCATTTAAATTGAAAATTTTCAAGAAACAGATTAAAATTGTTTATCTTAATAGGCATTGCTAATTAAAGTTTATGTGCATTCTTTCAGTTTGTAAAATAACATCAATGTTTTCTTATTTCTTTATGAAAATAAATTCCTAAATTTTTCTTTCGTACGTGTTATTTCCTCTGGAAAACAACATAAGCTGCTGGGAGATTCCTCGACTCCAAGAGTTGAACCTGCTTGATTTGGAATGGATTCGGTCAATACTTGTTTACAGAGTTTAAGTAAGCGAGACAATGACAGAAATACAAATGTAAAGGTTCCATCTTGGAGAAACCAAATGCAAATATGGTAACTCCTGGAAACAAAATAAAAAGGTGATAACTCGCGTGGCGAACTTTCGAAGCTTCAAAATTCCGTAATATAAATTGTATCGGGGACAACAACACCCTCAACTCTGTAACACCTTCTCTTCTGGTCTCCACGAGTTAGCACCTGTCCATTTTCACAGTCATTTTCTATCATCATTTTTGGTTTCTAAATCATACCATAACACTATCAAACAATAAACCATCTGCGTTTATTTTTTACTCAGATGCTTTTGATCCAAAAAATAGGATCTTGACGAACCCGTTTTTTGTTCTGTGCTCGTATTGATGATGGTATTTTTTTAAATGCCATAAAGGAAGCATGGAGACAAGAGCGCAATTGCTCTACCCAAAAATTGAGATTCATTCTTACCTTGATTCTGTATTTTTTGTTTGAAGAATCTTCAGAAATAAACGTTAAGATTAAGTCAAGAATGAGTTCCATTAATGTACAGGATATCGCTCGCAGCTCTGACTTATTTAGTGAGGTATATCTCACAATCAGTAAGCAGTGGAGGTATTATCCACAGAAATTGGTCGGTGAACGTTAGGTCAGGAGTTCGGATCATCGCGGCGCGAGGATAGCGTGCAGAGCTGACTGCTCATCCACACTCATGTATTAAATGGTATAAGTGCCACTTATCCATGCGTCGTGGGATGCAGGTAGATATTTCCTCATAAGTGGAGCACTTATTCTCATCATTTTTGCTAGTTACAATAGATTATTTTGTTATATTTTTTACGTAAACTGCGTGATTCACTCAGTCCTTACCTTATAGAGCTTCAGTGCAATTATAGCAATCGAAGTATTGCACAAGAGCAACCTCTAAAATAAGCAATATGCAATGTCTGTATGCTTCTTAGTAAGGGTTATAATTCCATGTGTTAAGTTCAATAACGTAATTGGAGACTGAGGAAAAATAAAGTGAAACTGGTGTGATTCTCTATGAAGTTTTTTCATTAACTGATTACATTTTAAAAATATAGAGCGACTGTCAAATCACTTCTTCTTGCGTTTTACCCGCAAGTAATTAGAAATTCTTGTGAAATCAATAGTATCAAATGCTCAAGATGATCCACATGGTTTAGGAAAGGTCTTAGATCAACATTTGGTCAAACACCTATATTTAAATTAATGAAGCGTGCCTTGATTGAAAAATCAGTCATTTTCTCTGCCAAAACAGTTGTTTTAAAAGATAAATCAGTCAATATTGTTGACTGAATAAAATAATGAAATGACTGATTTGCAGCCAATATAAGCGAGTGATTTGTCATCTGCACTAGAAGCGTAACATTATTTCCTGGTTGGAATTCTTCATCAAATGTATACATTTTAATAAATGATTGAAATTTATCATCAATGACTGATTAACGCTTTTGAAATTCACGGATTAGATCAATCAGAATGACTGTTTTGAATAGTGATATTTGCTGGCTGTATTCTCCTGAATAACTAAGTTAATTAGTAAAAGTTAATGATTATATCAATTCCTCTTCATTAGTAGAAAATAATTCTTCTAGGTTCGAAATTTATCTTTTTATTTGAATTCCACTGGTTTTTAATTAAAATTAAAATCTTTTCCCGCCGAAATATATCGAATATTATATTTTTTATTGAGATTTCATATTTTTTTCATTGAAAATTCAAATATTTGATTGAAAGTTGAACTACATTGTTGAAAAATCATTTTTTGTTGTCAAATATGTATTTTTTTTTAATTCATCTTTTTGGTAAAAACTACTTGGTTCGAAATTCGTTTTTTTTTGGTAACAAATTAATTTTTTTGAATTGAAAATTGATTTTTTTTTTCGTTGAAAATTATCTATTTGCTTGGAGATTCAACTATTTTGCTGGAAACCCGTCTTTCTTCGTTGAATTTCGTTGTTTTTGGTTTAAAATAAAAATATTGTTTGGTTGAAATATCAACTGTTTTTGACTTAAAGTTTTAATATTTTGAGTTTGAAATATCAACTATTATATTTTTTGTTGAGAATTGATCTTTTGAGATTATTATTTGGAGTTGATATCTTTTAGTTGAAGATTTAACTGTTTGGTTTAAAATTCATATATTTTGTTGAAAATGCATCTTTTTTTAGTAATAAATTTATCTGCTTGGGAATAATTCTTTTTTTTTCAAAATTCAACTACTTGATTGATAGTATTGCTATTTTGTTGAAAATTCATTCTGTTGGTTTATGATTTATCATTTCAGTTGCATATTCATCCGTTTAGTTGAAAATTCAACTATTTTGTTAAATCTTTGTTTTTACTTATAATTAATCCATTTAGTAAAAAATGTAACTACTTGGTTGAGTGTTGAATAACTTTGTTAAAAATTCATTTTTATTGGTGAAGATTAATCATTTGAGTTAAGAATTCATCTCTCTGGTTGCAAATTTAACTATTCCGTTTTTGCTTGACAATAAATCTCTTTTAGTTGCAAATTCAATTATTTGGTTAAAATTTTTTTTTAATTTAAAATTCAAAAGTTAAAAACTATTTGTCAAAAATCCGCCTTCTTTTGTGAGAAAGTTAATCTTCTTCGCCATTTTTTTCATTCAACTTTCATCATTTTAGTAGAAAATTCATCCGTTCTGTTGAGAGTTGTATTATTTTGTTAAAAATTCGTTGTTTGTTTTTGGTGTAAAGTTAATCTTTTTAATTTGAAAATTGAACGTTTTTGTTCAAACCTTAACAGCTTTGTTAACCATCCATTTTTTTTAAATTCTACATTTTGTTTGAAAATTCATCTATTTTGTTGAAAATTTAACTTCTTCATTGCAAATACATATTTTTTTGTTGAAAGTATCATTATTTTGTGGAAAATTCATCTTTTTTGGTTTCAAATTTTACTACTTACAGCTTTGTTAGAAATTAATTTTTTTTAGTTAAAGTTTTATAATTTCAGTTAAAGATTCATTTCTTTTGGTAAAATTTAGTTTTGGTAATTAAAAATGTATCTATTGCGCTTTATTTCGAAAATTAACCTTTTTTAGTGAAATATTTCACAGATTGGATCATTTAAAATGACGGATTTCATCAGTAAGTCAAATTAACTGATTTAAAGTCACTCCTGATTGATTTGTCAGTCTTCAAATGCACATTATTCGAATCCGTCGAAATTGACTTCAATTTCGTCACATTTGCCTGATTTAGATTTAGAGTATATCAAGTGTTCTATCTCTTGCATGCAATTTTCAACAATTTCTCTAACAGTCTATATGACAAGGTCTTGACACGAGACCGCTCCCGATGGCTGGCGTCGGTTCTCCGTTCTCCAGGCGTGAACGGCTCATTTTCACCTGAGGATGCCTTCGACACACAATCATCCACCATTAGCTCGTCTGAAAAAATGGAAAAGGCCGGGAATATTCCTTTACTCGGTACAAAAGACCGAGTGGGTGCGCGCGTATAGTCGTCTGCTGGTCACGGGATCACGAAGCCGAGGATATGATCTTGAGTCTTAAGGATCTTGGTGCGAAACGCGAATAGAGGAAGATGATGAAGAGGGAGAGTATGAAAGACTACAGACTCCAGAGACGCTAGATCTCGAGCAGCGATCAGAGATAATCTCGAGTGTATACGTATATCCGCGATCCTGTTGATCCTCAGGCGAGGGCGAACGCCAGAGAGCGCTGAGCGAACACTAGGGCGCGCCGGAGCGCCAAACGTCGATTCGTGAACGCGAAGGCAGCCGCCGACGCCACTTCAGCCATTATCAAATTATTCACTCACACCGAGCGTCATCTATCTTCGACGGACCAACGCGATCGCAACATGTTATTATTTGATCCTCACTTTGTTAGCGATCTGACTCTAACTGCTCGCGATCCCTGGAAGATCCTGCTCGGAGATCTGGAGTACTTCTCACGATCTCTTCTCAACGCGCATTGCAATGGCTTATGGAAACTTCTCTCGCCTCCGGCAACATTACCACTTGGCACCTCGATCCTTCCTCCGTGAAATTACCGGACTTACCGTGCTCAATACTCAGTACTCAGTACTTACCCCTCTCTCAATTCTTCGTACCGATCTCGCCTTGGACATGGCCACGATTAATTTTTTCTATCGATGCTCCCGATCTTCAAATGCCACTCGACGTTTTCGATATTAACATTGACAAAGAATCCTCAGACAGACGGTACTTGGCAGTTAATTCTTAGGCTTTCCAGGCTTGTGGAATCTTCATCGTGAAAGTTATTTCAGGTATTGGGTAAGGGCAATTATGTGAGAAATGTAGAATAGTTCATCCTAGAAGAATACGAAATTATAGGATGGGGACTTGCTGGTGGTTTTGTTTTCAAGAAACTGTTTTTGATCTGAATTTTCGACCCTAATAAAAAATGCTGAATTTTGAGCAAGACGGAAGAAATGTTTTTTTTTTCAGGAACACTGGAAAAATGATTTTTAATTTTGAAAACCAAGTTAACTAGTTGAACAAAAACAATCAATGCAACTGCTCTTTCGATTAAGATGACTCATATTTTATATAAAATGGTGAATAAGATTTTACTATGGCTATCTGTAGTTTGAATAATCATAACGTACATTTTTCAGTTATTTAAAATAAATATAAGTTTATTCGAGAACGGATTCTGGGAGGGGAGCAATTGGATCCCCCCCCCCCCAATTTAGGACAAATTTAAAATTCGAAAATTTGTATATCAAGTACATAAAGTACTTAAGGCCTCTCCATTTCTTGAAAAATTGAAGCCTCATAATTATAATACCTAATTTTTTTCCTTCTAAAATTTTAAACCACGTACCCCCCTTCGTTAGGGTGCATTAGTTCATACACCTCCCGCCCCCTATCTAACGTAATATTTGCCGAAAATTTTCTTTTCAGTAATTATTTTTTTCATTATCTAACAACCAGTCGAACAGAATCTATAATAACGTAAGACGATTTGGGGGGAGGAGAATTCAGTGAAAAATTACTGTTTCTTTCGAAGAAATTTTAATGTCAAATCAGTAGCAGTTGAATTGATTTAAAAAAGAATAATTGCCAACAACATAATTGAATGCACAACAAAGAAAAATTTGTCAGTTAATAGAGAGAAAAAAATGTATCTGAAATGTAGAGAAGTAGAAATTTCAAATTAAAAAGACATGCTTTCTACAAAACAGTTGGATTTTGAATGAATTGACGAAATTGAAAACAAAACAAATTATTTTCAACTAATTAGATTAATTTTTTACTAAAAAGATGAATTCTAAAAAAATAGATACATTTTTTATCAAATAGTTGCACTTTTATCCAAGAAGATTAATTTTCTACAAAAAAAAAGACAAAGAAGAATTTTCAATCAAGAAGATCTATTTTCTATAAAGAAAAATACCAATTTTCTACAAAGAAAAGAAAAAATTTTGAAATATTACGTAATTTCCCAATCTAATATGTTGTTGAATTTTTGAACTAAGAAGATCAATTCTCAACCATAAATGAAACAATTGAACTTTTAATGGAAAAATAACCTGAAATGTTAAAAGAAAAACGAATCTTTTACAAAATAGTAGAATTTTACACCAAACTATTGAAATTTTAAGACAAAAAGACGAATTTCCTATACAAAGCAGTTAAATTTTCAACACAAAAATATAAAAATTCAACAAAGAAGTTCAATTCCAACGGAATTGTTGAATCTCAAATTTAAAAAATGATAATTTCTATCCCAAAAAAAAGGAAAGCTTCAACAATGTAGTTCAATTTCAAGAGACGAAATTTTCTACTGAAATTATGAATTTTTAGCCAAAAAAATGAATGGTTAAGAAAGAAGTTCAACGAATTGTAAATATAAGATGATGAATTTTGAATGATAAATATGCTCAACCCCCTCCCCCAAATAAACTCTTGAGTTCGACTGAGAACGATTGATAGGCCTCTGATCTATTTTTTTTTAATTTACCCTTGCAATTTTTGTTGATACTAGGAAAAAAACCGCGCTTGATTATAATTTTTTTCCGCTCATGCAATTTTCAAATTCAAATTAAAAATAATATAATTACTAATTATTTGTATTTCATAGTATCTAATATCTAAAATAAAAGACAAGAAAAGCAACGACAATGTTTTTGATAATTGATGAAAATTGATATCTTGGCTTCATAATTGAATATAATATTTTTTACAATATATAGACAACCAAACCAATAAATTTTTAATGGAAAATACCAATTCCCGACACAAAACTCT
This sequence comes from Andricus quercusramuli, assembly GCA_932178445.1. Taxonomy (NCBI): domain Eukaryota; kingdom Metazoa; phylum Arthropoda; class Insecta; order Hymenoptera; family Cynipidae; genus Andricus; species Andricus quercusramuli. Next base: position 278,584 of record CAKNXH010001142.1, on the reverse strand, counting down.
AATATAATCTAAAATGGTTAAAATCTGTAAGTTTAATTTTTGATGTTAACTGATTTATGTTTAAAATTACCGATTTCCGGTGAAAATGCTAGAATGCACTATTATTGTTGGAATATTGTAAATATTCTTGGAAATCTAGCGAGTTCCTTCTAACATTAGTAATTTTAAATTGTGAATCTTCTTTTAAACCTAATAACTTTTGTTTAAAATAACCCAATCACAGTACAAAATGTAATATATCATAAACTAGTTGGAAAATTGTAAATCTTCAAAATCTTTATCGATTTCCAGTGATTAACATAAATATAACACAAAATTGATCATAGCTTTTTTATTTCTTTGAAATCCAATTACATTTTATCAAAATTGCAGATTTTTGGCATGAAATGCCATCAGAACCAGAAATGGTGATTTTTTAAATGATAATCTGAAGAATAATCATAATCTGAGGAATGTTATGATTTTTCAAATTGAAAATAACAAATATATTCAGAAATTAATTTTTCCATTGTACCAAAAAATTGTCACCATTTTAGCCTTGGTCTATCGAAAAATATTTCCCGAGAAGTCAGATAAAAATAATTAATTAAATTTTCGATTTGCAGGACATCGCCGAAATGAGACTAAAATTAAACTTTTGTCTTTATTTTCGAGCTTGGAAAATTTTACTTGATAATTTTCATCTGACTCCTTAAGGCAATAGCTTTTGATAGCCAAATTCTAAAAATCTGACACCTCTTTGCTTCTATTGAAGAATGTATAGGTTCGGAAAAGGAGATACACGTTTAGTTTTCTTGAATTTCGGTTTTTGGTTGTTCTAACCATTTTAACTTACAAGGAATACACAGAAGACGTTATTGGATGCTCGTGTTTTTATTGCAAGAACAAGAATAAAAATGAAATATGAAAATTCATCAGATTAGACGGCAAAACTTCAACTTAATCGAAACTTTTGTGTGTTTGGGCCACCCTATTCGTCAAGAGCTGATGCTGATGGATCAGAAATATAACATATTTTAGCGATAGGTTCTATCTGCCATGATTTTTCTTCGCCTGATCCCATCATCCTTTTCGTCGAACAATAATTTACGTACGATCGATCTGCCGAACGATGAGTACAATTATCCGTATTTATATTGCCGGTATGGTTCTAATTGCCTTGCGTAATTCTCATAATCGTAAATACACGCGTCAGAAGGTGTTGAAACCTCAGCACGCCTCAAGGAGCTCGACCGATAAATAAATCACGGCCAGGACGAGATACGTAATCTAATTCTGCGATATGGGTAGCGAGAGGCGCTAGTCGAGCCGCGAAGCGCGAAGAACTTTGGAGAACAAGGACGCTCTCGGTGAATCACCCGTTTGCAAAATTATCAAGGCACTCTCCCACTGTCGAATCTCAGCACAGAAAAATCAGATAAAATTTATTTTATTTTATTTTCTGCTTATTATCAAACTTATCTGTTTCTATTTCCTCCACAATGTGCAATTTATACGTTTCATCAAAGGATGCAAGAAAAGTGGCGTGGGTTGAAATGGAAAGTCATACAGTTAGTACTGATAATGATTGCCGAAACGTCGAATGTAGGTGGAAAGGAATTTACGAGGTTTGATACTATTTCAATAGGTCGCTGAGCATTATGAATGAAAAAGCAATAAAGCGACTGTTAAACTTGTAAAGTAAAATGCAAATATTACATGAGCAAAGATTATTATTATATTTTACTATTTTTATTCGCTATTAAAATAGACATTGTTTCAGACTTTGTGTAGGTTGGTTAAAATTCAATTGAAATCTGTTGTAAATTAGTAACAAATAATAGCGCATATATTATATTATTGAAGTTATTGCGCAATTACCACTTGGTAATTTAGAATATATTGTATATGTAATTGAATTCAAACATTTTAAATACAAATTTTATCATTGCAATTCGCGGTATTGATTGCATTAAACCTTTTGGAACAATACAAAAATCGTTAGAAAAAATCTTCATATAAACATTGCCAATTTTTTAGAAACTGTACATAGCAGATTTAGAAAAAATTCAAAATGTATCATTTTTAGCAGTTTACTCGACCTGTAGCCTACAATATTCAATTAATTCATTCAGAACTTTCAGGATAAATTGCTAATCGAAACTCTAGTATTTTAGTCGAACTGTAACCTGCACTATTCAATCGATTCATCTAAAAATGTAACGATAAATAGACTAGATAAAGCTCTAGTACTTTTTATGAGAAAAATTTAATGCATTAATTATTTATAAAGTTATTACACTTTTGAGGCCCACAATTAATTTTTTTTAAACTTCAGTGAACTTTCAGCGTCTACAAAGTATAGAAAGGACTGCGGAGATAAAGCTCTAGTCCCATCTTCCAGAAAATTTGGATTAATTGATTTTTTATTTGACTCTTTATATCCAAATTTGATTTTTTTACAATAAGATTGACCTGTCGCCTACAGTATTAAAAAAATTCAAAATATATGAAACTCTCGTGACAGCGTCTAGGAACTTGGGATTCATAAATTATTTTCAGAGTTATTTCACTTTTTATGCCTAAGTCAAATTTTTGAGCATTTTAGTCGAACTGCAACCTAAACTATCAAATCGATTCATCTAAAAATTTGACGATTATGATTTTTCTTTGAATACTCACTCTCGAATTTTGGACCCAAAAAAATGGCTTCAACAGAATAGTTTGATTTTCAAAAAGTAATGAAACTTTAAACAAAATTGTTGAATGTTTTACCAATAAGCCGAATTTTCAAAACTTACGAAGAAAAAGTCTCAACATAGATAATAGTTGAATTTTCAATTAAGAAAGATAAATTTTCAACCAAATATGGGATTGTTAATTTTTAGCTATATAAACTAATAAAAAGACCAATGTTTAACCAGTTTAAGTCAATTGAAAACGACGACTTTTTTGAAAATATGGTTATGTCCTTAAACTACAAAGATAAATTTTTAACCAAGAAGATTGATTTTCTACCAAAAGAAAAATGGTTAACAAGTCTTTTTTCATAGAATAGTTGAATTTTTCACTCACCAAGGAAATGTCTTTAAGTTTTAATTAAATAGTTTAAATTTCTGTCATAGTATTTAAATTTTTAATCAAAAATATAAATCTGCTTCAAACAAGTTAATTTGCAAATAAATAGTTTGAAGTCTACCAACTTTTTGAATTTTTAATCAAAAAACAAATTTTCTACAGAACAGTTAAATTAAAAAAAAATAATTCTCAAGGAAACATGTTATCATTGATATTTAAACCAAAAAGATTTTCATTTGGAATAAAAGACAGTTGAGTTCAAGCAAAAAAAGAATAATCTTCAACCAAATAGTTAAATCCATAACTAAAAGAGATAAATTTTCAACCAAGCAGTTGCAGTTTTACCTGGAAAGGATGAATTTCCAACCATAAAGAATCATTTTCTACAAAAAAAGAAGAATTTTTAAAAACGAGTTTTCAGCATAATATTTCAATTTTTACCAAGCAGATGAATTTTATTCTGAAAATGATGAAGCAAAAAAAAATTTCAAGAAAAGAGCCTAAGATTCGAACGAAAAGTTCGTTTCTAGACAAGAAAATTAATTTTCCACAAAAAAAAAGAATTATCAACAGGATACATGAATTTCTAATGAAGTTGAATTTTGGAACATAAAGATGACTTTTTAACAGAATTATTACATTTTCAACTAAATAGTAGAATAGTAGAATTTATTGGTTGATGGACTGGCATATAAAACTCCATTCATATTTTGTATTGATTAATGAAAAAGAGAAGGGGGTCAGCTTTATTGTTCATATTCAAAGACATCGAATCTTAAAAGTTAAGTTTTCAATAGTCTCTAAAATAATTTTCATTTCAACTTGTCATTCACAGAAGCAACATGTTTTATCGCCAAAAATGAAAATAAGGAAGTTCTAATTCTTCCAAGAATATTTTTCCGATGTGATTGATAAGATATTCTATATGCGTACTTCAAAAAATTAATAAACTCTGTGGTTTGAGTTTAATTTCCGGGCCTTTATTTTTTCCTATTGTTTTCTCAATTTCTAAGAGTTTCTAAGCTTCTAACTAACTCTCCCTTTTATTTAATTCGCCTCGCGTTCAAGAAATGAAGGCTGCAACAACGAATGTCCGGTTGTTCCTCGAATTCGATCACGTAGAAATTCAACGCTTTACATCGTGCAGAGCGCGTGCTATGCGTAGATCAGGGTGAATTTGTGTGGGTTCATCGAGGCGATAAACTTAACATATAAGCGCCTTGAAGTTGGCTGCCTATAAGATCACGCATGCGGGTGGCAAGTCATGTCCGAAGTCTTTTTCAGAGAAATTCTCCCACTTCAGTTTTGGATTCACAGGAAGTAGCTATACATCCTCCGGTGCCAGCTGATTTTATAGGAAAATACAAAATCACCCCTTTTGTGATAAAATTTATGAACCTCATCAAAATCCTTTCAAATGTTCCATAAATTTGGATGATTCAAGATTATTGAATAATTTTTCACAGTATAGGGATATATTTCATAAGCCGGATATCATTTTTCCTATGCTCGAACATTAAACTGAAAATTATGACTCAGAATAAATTTTAATTTTCTTAACATCAACCATACCATAATTTCTTGAATTTTTTTAATGATTTGCCAACGATATGACCCTATTTTAAGATCAGTGAGAAAATGGTTTCTTTGATTGAAACAAAATTATTTTGAATCATAAAAATCTGTGCATTGCTGTACGAGTATGCGGTCTCAGAAAAGTTTTTTTCATTCAAACAAATTTCTTGGTTACCTCTCTCTATTCGAATCAAAGAAATAGATTGTTTTACCGCAATTTTTTTCAATTAGAAAATATTTTATAATTGTATTTATTATAATACTAATTTAATTTTGTTATATTCAACAAAGTGGCTCGTCATCCTGAAATATGGGATAAGTATCTTCTTCATAAGTTTGGCGGGTTGTCCACAAATTTCGGAATGGGTTGGCATCAAAATAACGAATTATTTTCAAATTTCCCAGGAATCTTGATAAAATTTGATAATTAACGTTAAGCCTTTCAAAATTCCTAAGAAGCATCAAAATTTCATTTAAAAATATTTACAAATTTGCAGTTTGTTTGATATATTTTCAAACGTTTGAAATTCATGATTCTTTACCATTTTTTATAAACTTCCAAATATGTCCCAAAATAAGTCGAATTTTTGATAAATTTTGAAAAATTCCTACGAAATTAAAGAAATGCCTTTGAAATATTTCAGATTTTTTTTCGATAATTTCGATGAGAATTCCGATCGTAATTTCGATGAGAATATCGTTGAAAATTACGATGAGAACTACAATGAGAATTTCGGTTAGAATTCAGATGAGAATTTTAATAAAAATTACTACAAGAATTTTCGTCAGAATTCCGATGATAATTTCGATGAGAATTCCGATAAGAATGACGATAAGAATTACTATGAGAATTCTAATAAGAATTACGATAAGAATTCTGATGATAATTTCGATGAGAATTATGATGATAATCACGATGAAAATTGCGATGAGAATCAAGATGAGAATTACGATGAGAATTTCCCTTACAATTTTGATGATAATATCGATGAGAATTCCCATGAAAATATCGATGAGAATTTTGAAGTGAATTACGATGAGAATTACGATGAGAATTACGATGATATTTACGATTGAAATTGCGATTAGAATTCTGATGAGAATTACGATGAGAATTCTAATGAAAATTACGATGAGAATTCTGATGAGAATTGGGATGAAAATTACAATAAGAATTTCAATGATTTCAATGCTAAAAATTTTAATGATAATATCGATGAGAATTCCCATGATAATTTCAATGAGAATTTTGATTAAAATTACGATGAGAATTACGATGAGAATTCTAATAAGAATTACGATAAGAATTCTGATGAGAATTGCGATGAGAATTATGATGAGAATCGCAATGAAAATAGCGATGAGAATCACGATGAGAATTACGATGAGAATTTACCTTACAATTTTGATGATAATATCGATGAGAATTCCCATAAAAATATCGATGAGAATTTTGAAGTGAATTACGATGAGAATTACGATAAGAATTACGATGATAATTTCGATTGAAATTCCAATGAGAATTCTGATGAGAATTACGATGAGAATTCTAATGAGAATCACAATGAGAATTCTGATGAGAATTGCGATGACAATTAGAATGAGAATTTCAATTATTCAAATGCTTAAAATTTCAATGATAATATCGATGAGAATTCCCATGAAAATTTCAATGAGAATTTTGATGAGAATTACTATGAGAATTCTAATAAGAATTACGATAAGATTTTTGATGAGAATTGCGATGAGAATTACGATGA
>CAKNXH010001142.1:82886-272182 GCA_932178445.1 Andricus quercusramuli | reverse complement strand
ATTACGATAAGAATTCTGATGAGAATTGCGATGAGAATTACGATGAGAATTACGATGAGAATTACGATGAGAATTACGATGAGAATTTCGATGATAATATCGATGAGAATTCTCATCATAATTTCACTGAGAATTAAAATGAGAATTTCTATGAGAATTTTGATGAGAATTACAACGAGAATTAAGATAAAAATTTGCATCAGAATTCTGATGAGAATCCTGATGAGAATTACAATAAGAATTCTGATGAGAATTGCGGTAAGAATAACGATGAGATTTTCGATGAGAATTTTGATGAAAATTGGGATGAGGATTTCGAGGAGAATTTCCATGAGAAGTTCCATGATGGGATAAGATAGGTGGAGATGGGACGGGTCAGGAGGCGAGGGGATGGAATAAGATGGGGTGGGGTGAAGTGGAGTGAGATGGAATGGGATAGAATTGTCAATTTGTAAACAGTTTCAGATTATATTAACATTTTTCACATGAAATCACTTATTTTAAACAAAAATCATTACATTTCGAAGAAGATTTATAATTCCGCAAAATTTCCTGTGATGTTATGTTAGTTGTTTTTGTCGTAAATTATTTGTATTTTTAATGAAAAAATCATTAGATTTCAAATAATATGTCTGATTCTTCGATATATTCATAGTCAGTAAATTCACAATTTTTATACAATTTTTGTTTTTTTTTGGAAATCGGTACTTTTGATAATGAATAATTGAAATATTGTTCAAATTCATAATTTCGTAACGGTTTTAGATTATGTTGAGATTTTTCATCGAAATTTGTTTATTTCAAATGGAAAAATATAACAAATGATTAGATTTCAAAAAATATAAACAATATGAATACAATAATAGTAGGTTATGAATGATATATGTTCTGTTATGTTTTGTTGGTAATGCCACAAAGAAACGTTTCATTGCTATTATCAATGAACCTAATTGTTTTGAGATTATCAGTCCATCCTATTGAACAATAATAGCAGGTCATGTGAGTATTTTTGTCAGAAATTCGGAACGATTTCTTAAATTGAAAGAAAACTGTTTTGTGAGTCCCTAATGATAAATCTTCGCTAAAAGACGTACAGCAAATAAAGAAGCAATACAAGTATGAAACACAATGACCTTCTTTCAGAAATAACCCCCAAGATAATGATAATGCAAAAATGCAAATGCTTTAAATTGAAGAAAATAAAAACGTGATTCCTGTCTTTTGTTCCACGGGTGCAATAAAATGTCATCGTCAATTCCGAATCGCAGTATCGCAGCATTGGAATAACGCACTCAGCCGCTTTTCATGCGACCTTCATGCTCATAGTACTCGAATTTGAGTCCTTAATCAAGAATTCATATGCACTCTCAAAGTTTATGTGGTATTACGTATTCCGGGTACGACGCAGATTTCACCAGCCTCATCTAAAAGAGAGATTCATATTCCCGGATTTCCCAGTGAATTTTCGAAAGCGTTTAACGTGAAAGAATTCTAATCTTACGGTATGCGCGACCAACGCACACAATATTTTTGCCTGTAGGAAAAGAGAAATTTGCATGCGTCGGTTTGAACTATGGCACAGTGGCTAACAATTCCTGGAGGAAGAGTTCACCAACAAGAGATAACAAACATTATTCGTGAATTAAAATATCTGTGAGATAAAAGTGGAATCGTTTAATTTCACCGGTGCATAATGTGTTCGTGCTGGGACTGATCAAATTCCTCCGATGCAAAAGTAACAGCAGCAATTTATTTCCAAAAATTACTTTATCGCTGAATCTAAGTAGAGAGTACATTTAAGTAGTAAAGGAATTTCAGTAGTCAGTGTCGTTCATGCACAGACAGTGTAATGAAGTGCCTATTAGGTGGTTCTTATTTATACTTGGTGACATTTTTTGGGTTTCCTAGTTCTGCGCAGAAAGCCTTATAGTTTCGGTCAGGTGTCCGTCTCTCCATCGTAATTTTTTCCAAGAAGGGAAGGGGAGGGGAACTCATAACTCGCAGGGGGTTGTGAAATAGGGGAAATTAGGGCAGGTAAAGTAGGAGAAGTGGTGGAAAATAAGAGGAGGGAAAGTAAGGAAAGTAAGGGGAAATGAGGGAGGTAGAGGAAAAAGTTGGGACAGGGCGTCATTAAAGGTTGAAGTATTGGGAGGGGAGGTAGGGGCTAGCACGGTGAGTAGGGGTGATTGACTTATTTTTTATTCGAATTTCTCTGTCTTCCCCCAACTTTTTCTAAATAAAATATTTGTATCCATTGACATGTTACAAATAATTTTGTGTTTCAGTATATTGTTTAGAATTCGTCAAGGAATAAGAATGACTCATAAATTCTGAGAGTCAATTACTTCAAGCCCCTTTAAGAAGTATGGGTCCCCGAAGAAAACTCCATAAGTTTAAATAATTTGAATTTGTTTAAAAATTTTTTTTCAGGCAAGTCGCGAAATGAACGTATTTTCTAGACGCTATGAGTTCCTTAATCAATTATAACAATGAAATAATTTGTTGAAATGATTCAAAAATCAATATTATATTCAAACAAAATAGAATTTTGTAGGATATAATTCAAATTCGTTTAAACATGTACAAATATTCTTAAAAAATAAATTGGCGCTTGAAAATATTGGAATGTGTCGGAAATTTGGCGAGATAAAATGTTTCTCCAGCTTTTTTTAGGTTAACTATATACTTGAACAAATAAGTATTTTTAGATAATTGTGAAATTCTTCAAAATTATTTTATTGTCATCACTGATTAAAGTGCTCATGAAGTTTATAAAATACGTTTATTTGGCGGTTTACTTGACAAAAACAAATGCTTAAACAAATTAAAATTATTTAACTAATTATTTTTTTTGGGGAGCGATAAGAGTGTTGCCCTTGAAATTTATGGCTGATTCTTATTCCCTGACAAAATCTGAACAATATGCTGGAATACGGAATTATTTGTAATACATTATCGCGTGCAAATATTAAAGTCACAAGAAGCTGATTTTTTCCATGTTAAATCAATGGGAAACTGGATTTCGAAAAAAAAAACAGTTCAGCAAGTTTTTTTCTTTCAAAGAAAATTCAATTAAAAAATATACAAACCTAATATTTATTCATTTCCTATGAAGATAAACTTAGTTCAATGTCCTTTACAAGATACAATCATTCTCATCCATATTCATGATACATGCAAATTCTCTATTTGTTTAAATTGCTGAGTATAAAAATATTGAACCTTATACTTCGTTTTCACAATCAATTACCTCTCTTCAGTTTGTTTGCTATTCATAAATTCCATCACAAATACTTTAGATATGTCTTTAACAATAAATTTGAAATGCTATAAGTATGTAACTTGCCAGCAACAAACATAAAAGTTATTGGATATAAGAAAATTTAAAGAAAAATGTAATATAAATATAAAAATTTCTATAAGTGAATAATATTAAAAACATTTTCATGAAATTCACCTAACCCTGTAGAAAATTCACATGTAAAAAATGCACTACATTTTATTGGCGAATATTGTCTACGAAATCTTAGCGAAAATTCAAAAAAAATGTCACACTAAGCTCATCGGGATGTCATGAAATAAATATAAAAGTATCTTATGGACAATGTGAAGTGTAATTTTTTATAACAAAGATGATCTTAGATTAAAATGATGATTTTTCTATAAATATCTTCGATTATCCGACCAAGATTGATGTGTGGAAAATTACTGTCTGCGCAACGAGACAGCGAATCGCGTTTACATCCGCGATTCGTATTTTACTGCGCCTTTTCTTTGGAAAATGGCAATCACGCGTGCATGTTAATTCCATAGCAAATTGGCACATTCGACTTTATCAGTCTGAGAACAAATTACGTAGTAAAATTAGATGAAGATTGTAAACGAGTGTGATTGATGTGCTTGATCATAAAATGTTCATTATTGTAAATTCTATCCATTCACGACTATTAATTACATATTGTATGAAACAGAAAAATTAATTTTTTTGATAAAATTGATAAAAAATGTATTCATTCATTCAAAATCGTTCAAGAAAAAGTATATGACTGATTTCGTATAAAATCGGGCAGTTTGACGCTGGTGATGTAACGGAATTGTTTGGGGCTGAAATAATTGTTTTAAGGCGAAATATGGGACAAGTATTTTTATTCAACAAAAATCTTTTTCCATCAAGTTAGGGCTACTCAAAAATTTAGGAAAATTCTGCAAAAAATCCCAAAAATTATCATTATTAATTATCAAAAATGATTATTATTTAATTGGGAAAAATTTGACATAATTCAATTTTCTTTGCGGCAACTTGTAGTGAAATATACGCTCTTCTAAATTCCTTATAGGGATTTGAACAATTTCAAAAATTACTCAAATGGCATACATTTTTCGAAAAAATGAGAAGTGAATATTTTAAAAAGGCCACATTTGATTCTTTTCTAATTTTTTAAAATTTATTGTAATGTTAAAGAGACATCGTGTGATATTTGCCCTAGCTATATTATTCCTTCTATACCGAAAATTCTATTTTCTTAAATGTGAAACGAATTTGTCGAAATATCAATCCCTCTTTAACTTTCTTAGTAACAGAGTACTCAAATGAAAAGTAGCAGACAAAAAAGAAAATGCAAAACTAGTGAAAAAGTAAAATTTATCAAAACAGATCAGCAAACATTATAATTTTCTTATTTGAAATGAAAATTCTGTACATCGACACTGTTAGAAATATACTAAAATGTACAAAGTTATAACGTTATAAAAGTAACTCAAAATTTACGAAATTTCTGATACTTTTGCTTAACGGAACCTCACATTTAAGAAATTTGTAACTGAATGATACTAAAGTTTTTATAAGATTACGTAATTGTAACGGAATTCTCGTTAATTTACCTCAAATTAAGAAAAATGTGTTGTCATTTTCTGTTACATTCAACGGCATAAAACTTCCGGTACTCGAAACATTAAACTTTGTTGTTACAATGAATGAATTTGAAATTTGCGGAATTTAAACTTTCAATAATTATAAATTTCAGGGATTCACTGATTTTGTGAAGTCGGCATTTCGGTTTTAAAGTTCCGGAAATTTGGAGTTTCTAGTTTTTCTAGTTTCATAATTTTTACTTTCGAATTATTCCAATTTCGTTGCTAAATATTTTTGGTACTTTTTTTTTAATTGTAATTTGAAGTTTCGAAAATTTTCTAGTTTGGTCATAATATTTTCAGCATTTTTCAAAATTCAGTATTATTTCAGCAAAATTATGCGTCATCCCATATATCTTCTGGACTCTTCAATGGAATATTTCGGGACCATGGCGATGTTAAATGAATTATTAGTAGTTGTATACAAATTGAAAGTTAGTAGCAGATTTCATCTTTAAATTTCAAGTGTCACTAACTAAAATCATCATTTAAAAGCCAATCAGATTTTCAACAACAATTAGTGCGAAATTTTCTAACAATTTTGTTGAAACACCTTTTTTAGGTGGGTTTTGATTAATCATCTTAAAATTTACCTGAGTATTCAAGTATCTCTTAGTTCATGACCATTTTTGTTCTGTAAGAAACAAAAAAAAACTACTGTCGTCCCACTTTATATGAAATCGGTTATACGTTGAAAATTGAATATTTAATTTCACTAGATAATATAATTATGGATTAAAATTAGAGTATTTACTTAAATCAGTTAGACAAATGGATATTTTTCTACCTTTCTGGTAATTTAGTTCATAAATTGCAATGAGAGTATGCTATGCAAAAATCGATAATAAGAGAAGGGGTTATGAAGAAACAAGTGTAATCAAGCGACGTTAAAAGTAAGTCAGTGCTAATTGCAGTGCAATGGTGTGTATTAATATTGCGCCAATATTTTGCACGTGTATATTTTCCCACTTTCCGACTGATGAGGACGACCGATTTCTTAGATCATCGGAACTGGCCTGGGAAGATATTTGCATTCTGAGAGGCATCGGTGATGCAACGTTTGATTAAGATCATTACAGGTGATAGTGAGTGATACGCAGATCGTCATCGATCGATCCGCCTTCAACGATTTACTCGAGAAGCACCGATTTAACGCCCGGATAAGATCAGTAATTTTTTTTAAAGGGAAACTATACTCTTTTTGATATGTAAATACGAACTCTGAATGCTATAAAATTTCGTAATTTGACATCACTCAAAATTAAACCTGTATTTTCACTCAAACATGGTACTCAATAATTGGACCATTTCCGTAATATGATAATAATGTTCTGACAATGGCTATAAATGATCAATGAAAAATAAAATAAAGTTGAATTTTGGGAAATTACTGCCTTGCCCGATAATTTTTTTCTATTTCAAATAAGGATGCAATATATTAAGATAATAATTAGCTTGAGAAGCTTAAATAACGGTTTGATGTAACATTGGATAAAAAGATAAGTAAGGTCAACAAAAAATGTGAGATTTTGGAGATAATTTGAAAGGCAGAAAACCAAATATTATTACGCATTATGTAATAATGTGAATCAAACTCAAGATTTATATTTTTATCGTAACGTTCTAAGAAAAAATGAAACATTGAGGTTTCCAGCTTCCAACTAACGATACTTCTTAGAACCAAAGATATAATTATTATCATTTAGTTGGATTGAATATTATCAATCTAAGGGCTGCTTCACTTCAGAACGGTGATCGAACAAGAAGCTTTGAACAATCTCACGTATTCAGGCAAAAAAGTTATTTAAATTCAAATTCAAACTCAGTTTGAATTAGTCACTTATGATGAATATTCAATTTTTTTGGTTTCAAACGACGCTGTAAGAAGTTTCTGACTTTTTAACAGTTATATTAATCATATTTACTCATTATTGTTGTTTTTATTGTAAAAACATTATTTTTGTATCAATTTTGATGAATGTACACCTGCTATAATTTGCCAAAAGGTTAGTTTAGATAAGAAGAATTGTTACATAATTCTCTTTTTATATTGTTCATAAGCATCCATAAATAAAAAATCTTTCCATTTTCTGCCTATTTGGGGTAAGAGATAAGTAAAAATGCTTCTTATTACAATTTTTTTAAAGATCGGAACGTTATAAATTAAATTTAATACAATATGGACACTATATTATTGATATTGATGATATTATATTATGGAAATTTAAATATTTAAACAATGATGGTTGAACAGAAAAAACAGGAGTGAATTTTTGTTGCGGGTAATTTTCAAGTAGATAAAGTTACATTTTTTCGCATCGAAATGAAACAAGATTCAATCGAGTTATCAGGGTAACCATTTCCCATGTGGTGGGTAAATCTTAACATGTGAAGTTAATTTTGGTTTCAGGTCAAGATTACTCTGAAATCGTTGTAAGAAGTACATTTCTTTTTTTCATTGTGAACAACTTCAACATATAAGATCAGAAAAACGTGTAATTTTGTTGACTTAAAATTTTTCAGACACGTCCTACTTGAAAATTTTCAATTCTATTCGCTTGATATTCAAAATCACAGACTTGAATAATTATTTATTTATTCTTAACATACTCAAATTCAAAAGTTTTTATTTTCAGATGTCAAATTTGGCCATCACATTCTGAAATTTTTATAGGTTTCAAATTGGAAATGGTAAAGTTTTTATTACTTTTGATCAGAAATTGATGAATTTCAGGGGGATTGCAGATTTACAATTTTCACACAGCAAAAATTCTTTAATGTAGTTGTGGAGTCAAAAATCAGATTTTACTCCCGTGTGGAAATCGGCCCAGCTTAGCCCAACTTATAATTTGGCGCCAATTGGGCCCCAACTGGGCAGCCCAATTAACAAAAAGTGAAATTAATTCACAAATTATTTTAAATAAATGATTACGTGGATGCAATCCCAGCCAAATCCTGAAAGTTTTCCAATTATTCCGAATTTTCAATTTTCAAAACTTATGTCAATAAAGTGGTCAGTGTTTAATTTTGTGCTTGGGCTTACATTGGGCTTACCCATAGAACGCCCAAAGTGGGCACTATCGGAGCAAACCAGTCGGGCCCCAATTGGGCAGCCCAATTAATAACAAGTGAAATTAATTAACAGCTTATTTTAATTATATGATTAAGTGGATGTAATCCTACCTGAATTGCTCCATCATTAGTAATATGTATTCTCTATTACACTGTTTACATGCTATTTTAAGTATTATGTACAATTTATTTGTTAATAAGTGAAAATACTTCAATATTTTCTCGTTTAGATTTACTAATAAAGTACAAAAAAATGTAATAGTGGATTTATTTCTAAAACTATACTATGGATCGTAATTAAATAATATTTTTCTTCTCTTTATTAGCATTAAGCTATAATTAGAGCGTAATACTTTTATTGGGATCAAAAACGAAAATAAGTTAACATTCTTCCCAATAAGCTTTCCACCAATTCACTATTACCAAATTTAAAAAGCGCGCTTCTGCATATAATCCAGTGCGGCGACGCGCCTGCGCTTATTTCATGCAACTGATGCAACCCGTCACGCTCGACATTTTGTGTTTTTTGAGGTTAACGCAATAAGTGGCGTCATTTTCTTCTCCTCAGTCAAATCAGGATTATCCTGAAGAAAAGCGGTAAGTGTATTTTCTTTTTATCTATAGAGAAAGATCTATTAATTTTCTTCTACCCTTTAAAAATATTTTGAAATCCCTTTTAACAATTCTTTGATCTTCCATCATATTATCACGTTGTTCAGGCACTTTAAGGTTAGATTTGATTTAAAAAAGAAAATTCATATTAAAAAGGTTTTTGAGAAATTATATAAGTAATTAGGTACATAATATTTGATCGGCATTACTTATTATTCATACTACTTTTTAAAATTTTGTTTTAAAGACATGACTTCCAAGCAAGAGGAGAGCGATGAGATGGATGGAGAAATTGATAATTTCCAATTAATTGAATTTATAAGCCCTGGAAGGAAGGGAATGCGGCAAGCAGATATTGTGCCATCTTTTTGGCCACAATATAACAAGAAAAAAGGAAGAATGGAAACGCAATTTCCACCACCCCCATATACAGACGAGGTTTGTCAAATGTTATTCAACAAAACTTCAAATACCTATTTTTAAATGTTTCATATTAAATATTTTTTTAGATGCTGTTCTGGAAGCACATGGAGGTGAAAATAATTTAACAGAAAAATCTAGTGTGGAATCGATTGGGAATGCATTGTCAGGTGCTAGAGATTGGGAAGGCGGTAGAAAGGAACGCGTGGAAGCGACGAGAAATAATTTATAGGCTCTCAAATAAATAGATTCGTTCATACATAAAAATCAAAGAAAAGCAATAAATCTTGTTATTGCAAAACCAAGTTCATTTTATATACTTAAGATAAAAATTAACCCATTTCAATATTTTTTTGTTAATTGGTCAGAAACCAGACTGCCCACATCCAGCCCAAATAATAACTGGGTAGAAAAAATATTGCCCAACTTGGGCCCAACATGTTTTCCCTAATATGGGTTTTAGTTGGTATGAGCGTTACAACCCAAAATGGGCCCCACTTAGAAATCCCAGTTAGGCCCCAGTTGGTACTTGGGCAAACTATCTGGAACCCAGTCTGGCCCCAGTCGACTTTTCCACACGGGCTACTGCAAAAAGATTCTATCACTACAACAAATTCTCTACAAATCTTCTCTTTCTAATTTTGAAAGTATATTTTGCTGTGGCTGAGATCGTTAAAACATTTTCTTTAAGAATCATTTTTTTGAGCAAATAAGTATATTTGAAGATCATTCACTCGTTTCCAAAATTTGGAATTGTAGAGAATCTTATTCCAGAATAAAGCCATGATTTATTATAATTTAATTTTTGTCTAATGTGTCAGAAACGACAGTAACAAAAAATTCATTCCCAAAAACTTTTCTTAAAATTATCATTTTTCGTAAGTTTCAAACTTTTTTCATAAACAATAATATTTTCTCTTCAATGAGACATAACTTTTAATATCATTGCAATTTTTAAAATCATAGAAAACTTTTTCTCCTCAGACCAGATTTTTGTGACGGGAAGTACCTTAAAATCTAAAGAGCTTTCCGTTTCGAAATTTTTTCACTTCATCGTTTTGAAATATGAATTTTCAAAATTTTGGAAAGCTTTTGAATCTTTAGGAAGGCACCGACCAGTATTAAGGATTTTTCCGTGAAGCTAACCAGTCAAGTATAGTATAATCTTCTTTTAATTGAAAATAGTTTGAATTTAAGAGCTAATTTAAGAATAATCATCCAATTTAAAATGCTTACACTTTTTATGTGTCCATTTTCAATGCTTTGAATCTGAAATTTTTACATTTTATGGTTTCTAAAACTTCTGGTTTTAAAAATGTGCGATTATGAATATCCTATTCAAAATTTTTTATTTTTTTGCTCTTGAAACTGTGAATTGCCTAATTATGAAAGTTTTCAATTCAAAAATCATCCACTTATAAAGTATTTCGAGTAAACATTGAGCAATCACCTTTTACCGCGTCTTTAAAAAAAATTAACTAAAAAATGAAAGTCGCTATTTACCAAAAAAGAAGAGGTAAGATTTAAATAAACAAGAAAACATGTTGAAACCCAAGTATTTGTTTTGAAGTTCTAGTGAACACTGTACATATAGATAACAAATATTCAAAAACTAGCTTTAATCGAAACAATTAAAAAATTTTGTTATAGTAAAAGAACATTGTTAATTTTATTTGAAAAAGAGTGCTCAAACGTGTGAAAAATTGTTGTTGTTAATTCACCATGTCAAGTCGACCTTCCATAATGAAGGACTGCTTTGAAAGAATGAAATAGAAATGGAAAGGGAAGGAGGAGCAGGTCGGAAGCGTGCTCTGATTCCCGAGTCCCGCACGTTGCGAAAATACGCGGGGCTTATCGTTCATTGCGAAAAAAAATAATAGTGACCTGTTGACAGACGGGTAATTCTAGTAATCGGCTATCGTTGTCTCGTGACCATTTATGGCTGCGCATACATTAGAACGGATCGTCTCGCGTTAGGTGCACGAGCTGCAATATCTCACAATAATAATTACTTAACTTCCCCGCGTACTCAATTCCAAAGGACTGACGGCTGCAAACAAATGCTCTTTCCTTCGTTCGTGAGACGATCATTTAATATCATTTTTAATCATACTGCTTCAGTCCACATTATGAAACCCTTTCACGAATTAAAAAACTTCATCTGTAATTTAGGATTATCAAATAAGACAAAGAATAACGTCATGTGGAAATTAATTCCTCGCTGTACACCGGATACTCTGGCACAAATCCGGGAATTATAGAATCTTTTCAAATGCATATAAATCCAGTCGGAGTCGAAATAAATTGAGTGAAAACGAATGGTGAAATTTAAGAAGGGAACAGGAAACACGTTGCAGCAGTGGCGGGATCGAAACATGGATAGAAAGAAATGGAAGGTGAATTCTGAGATGGAGCAGAAATTGACATGCATCCAGCATTCGATATGCCGGTCGGATAAAAGAGACACCCTGAGACAATAGCTGTCGCCCACGAACCCTTGCACATCCGGTGCGTTTTCATGGAAGCTTTCGAATGCCGTATCACATATCAATTGCGGATCTACTCTAAAGGCCCCACTTTCCACGAATAATACAAAAATTATGCATCCAATGTTTGAAAGAAAGACAAGTTACACTTTCAAAGCCACTTTTTGTTTTCCCTTTTTCTCTACAACAAAGGCTTATTCTAAGGATATCGTGTAGTTTCAAAAATCGAACAGTTCTCCTGATAAGTCGGTTTAGTTCCAAAGTAAGGTTTTCATTCTTCATTTTTGAGCACATGTAATTTAAAAATGTAGTTAAGCATTTCTCTGAATAATTTATTGAGCTGTGTATTAATACTGATATTGATATTTGATAACAAACTAATAGCAACGGACAATCACTATCTTGGACAAAATTCAATAATGAGTCCTCAGCATCGTTTACAAACAGCATTTGGCACCAGTCAATATAACCTTTATAAATGAATAATATAACTAATATCATTGGTAAATAACAACTCTCAGCGAAATGCAATAAAAACGCGGAGAAGAATAAATAATTTTTCCAGCATACAATACAAAATTTCTACCAACAGTCGATTATACCCATACAATCAGGCAGTAATAACATGACAACTCATAGATATTGGTAAATAACAACTCCTAGAAACGAAGAGTGAAAAAGCCCAAAAATTATTATTAAAAACCCTGATAATAGTAAAAAAACAACCCTTAAGAATAGACGATAACAACTTCTAGCAATGGTCAATAATACTGAAATAATCATTCAATAACAATATGATAACTTATAGCAATGCTCACAATGCTCTTCTAACAATGGTCTTCTAACAATGGTAGAGCTTCCAGCAATGGTCAATACTACCCACGTAATGAGTCAATAATAATTAACAACTTCGAGCAATGGTTAATAACAGCTTAGAAAGAAGAAAAAACATCATCTAACAATGTTCAATAAAAAAACTCTAGAATCGGTCATAAAAACCTAGCAATAGTCAATAACAACCCCTGGTACCAAAAAACAACAACTCTTATCAAGGGTTAATAATACACACAAGTAGGTGTGCGCATGGAAAGGCCCTTATGGCCGTTTCTAGTTTAGGAGATATTCGCGTTTCTCTCAGTCAGTGTAAGAATTATTTTTTTCTTTGGATTTGAGTTTCTCAGAATACTAGTACCTATGCTAAATCTATTGGCCTCATAGTACTTATTCCCGAAAAGCAACCAAAAGTGGGCGACTGCTTTTTCAATCTGAGGCCTTCTTCAATCAAAATCCTCCGCAACGGTGAATAACCCAATAGGACAATCAGCAACAGCCCCTAGCAATGACTAATAACAGCCCATAGCATAATATAATAACAACCCTTAGAAACTGAAACTGTTAACAAAAGTCCCTAGAAAATTAAAAAATTCTGAAACTCGTTTTTCATAAAGTTAAAGCTTTGTAGGGAACTGTAATTTAAGCGAAAAAACCTTCAATTCGAGACGCCATAAAGCGAATGCTCGTTTTCTACAACACCCTTTCTGATCTACAGCTCGATTACTCTTGATAGGAAATGTAACCTATCGTAGGATACATTCAGCAACAATGATTTGAGAAATAAGGCATGTTTTATTTGTTTGAGCAGTTTCATCGATATGGCCCAACAACTTGGCGATCGTTCGGAACAGTTTCGAACAGTTCTCTGGACTCGATTCCACTATCTGCGATCGCACTCCAGCAACCAATTACGTTTGTTGAACCGGAAAACGTCGGGTCTGTGATGCTCCCAGCCTTAAATTATAAATCAGCAGATAATCCTTTCTTTCTCGCTCTCTCTTCTTTCTTATCTGTGTCTCTTAGTCTCTCAAGTCTTTCTTCAACAGGCGAAGAAAGACCAGACATCGTGAGGGCTTTTAAGCTCGTACATCATTTAAGTTACGCCTCCAGTATTTGCTTAGTCGTGCTTGGGAGGCGCGGATAAGGCAGAGATGAAACAATTAATAATCTGCGGTGCGCGTGAGGCCACGAAACACCATCATGGGCCAGATGGTCGACCAAGGTGCATCGATGATATTTCTCTTCATGCTCTTATACCACGTCTCTCTTATAGTTTATTCGATAAATCCCTTTCGAACGTTAATGAATTTCCTCTAGAATGGTCATTAGTCAAGTAATTCAATAATTCCAATAATGTTTTTTTCAAGAACTGTCTCCTAAATATGATGAGAACGATTCTGCAACCTTAAACATTGAGAGAACTTAATTATCTTTCCTGATTTCATCATTTCTTTACGGGTGGTATAAAAATATACATTCGATATGAATGTCATGATATAAGTATAAATTTATTGGAATGATGTGATGTACAAAATCAATTTTGCCGCGAAGCTTTCACGAACTGGAATAATAAAGTGTAGCAAACACATGATTCTGGCATGGTGCAACTTATTTTTTTGGATCGCAGAGTTCAAGGAATACGAGAACATGCAATGTGCATCTGAAAAATGTGAACCCGTAGGGAACATCTCTCGGAGCTGGTCTGGATATCTTAATTGTCCAGTAGAAATTAATTACTGTAACGCCCATCGTGTTTCGTACAACGTTTTGGCCGTAAAAATCATCCTTAGGCGTTTTCATGGAAATGAACTGCCTTAGCCCACGCACATTAAAGGAGCAGGCGTTTCTTATTCAATAATATTTTGATTGCAAGGATAATAATCACTCGCGGTAAATTAAAAAGAATTCAACATGTTCGATAATTCTTGTGATTATATAATATATTGAGAAATATAAACTAATAATTATACATTCCAAGTAAAGCATTGATTGAGGCTTCATATCTTCCCGTTTTCAAACTTTCAATCTTAAATTATTCTTTTTTCAAATTCTTTAAATTCGATTTCAACCGTTCTCAATTCTCAGCTTTGAAAGGTTTGAATTTTATGTTTTATAAGATTATTAAGTCTGTTCAATTCCGTTGTTAATTCTTGAAATTTCAATGAAAAATGATTGAGTTTTGGATGCTTCTTATTGAACATAGTTTAAATAATTTATATTATGACCGAATCCTTTTTAAATCAGGCAGGTTCTACACTCGAAGTTGCAGAATTTCTCGGGGACTAAGCATGTTGTTTTCTAGAGGAAATTGAGAGAAACGTATTTTCCGATTTGTGAAAAAAATTGTCTACAAAGTTATGCATATTTGAATTTTGTGCTATGTTTTTCAATGAAACCCAATTTCTTTAAGCCTCTATAGCTTTTTATTAATTGATATATTCATCGTTTTCTTTCTGCGTCTGATATCGTTTATTATCTTATTTTGAAACTCGCCGGAAAATTCCGAAGAGGTTCAAAATTAACCAAATGGCTGTGGTTTTTTTGAAAATATTGAAATTCGATATTCTCGGAAAACTCACACTTATACTTCTTGCCAATTTTTGGTTAAATTTGTAATTTCATTAGCAAAACATCTTGTGAGTTTTATGCGGGCTTAATCAATTCTGTGGCCAGGATATCTTCCTTATGAAAGCAGAAGTTGTAAAAAATGATAGGTAAAAAAAAATAAAAAGTGGGGTTCACGAGAAAATCTTTCTTATTTTTGTCATCAAACTTTTAAAACAAGAAAAAATATTCTGTGGGAAATCCCACCTTTTTTATTCTTTTCGATATTTTTGAAAAGTTTCTGCTAATAGAAGAAACGCATTCTAACAGGTTAATGGCGACTCAACCAATTTTGAGACTAGGAGCATTTTTTATCCTAACAATATAATTTTTGAATTTTTCTCGTAAAAGATGCAAGGTCTTGCAAAATAGCAAGAGGTATTTTTCGTAGAACTTTTCTAAACGTGCAAACTTTTCCATATTTTTTTGTAACTTTCGTTCTTTGCGAGAAAAATGAGAACATTCTATTTCATGAAAAAATATCTTTCAGCCACAAGTTCTTTAGTCCGCATAAACCTCACAAGATGTCTTTCTGGCGAAAGAAAAATTTAATAAAAAATTTGGAGAAATTATAAGTGTGGTTTTGTTGAGAAAATCAACTTTCATTATTTTTATAATAACTGCTGCAATTCTTCAATTTTTTAATCTTTTGAAAGTTTTCTAGCGGATTTCAAATGATAGCCTCTATCTAAATCAGAAAAAAATAGTAAATATTTCAATTACGTCAAAAGTTATAGACTTTTGAATGAAAATGTGTAGTACATTGAAAAACAAAGTATCAAATTCGATTTGTAGAAAATTTTTTTTTCTGAATCGCAAAAATATCTGTCGCCTAATTCCCTTCAGAAAACAACAGATTACATTCCCGAGAGGTTCTGCGACTTCAAATGTAGAACATGTCTGATTTGGAATGGATTCAGTCCTATGCAAAATGTTTTCAGAATACGTCAAAAGATTTTCAATTATCTAAAGATTACAGAAAATTCATGAAGAATTTCAAAATTTTCATGGTTTTGAAATTCAAATATTGCATTAGTTCCACAGTGAAGGAAGAACACTGAAAATCGATACACCTTAACATTTTCGTGAGCTTAAGGTGAGGTGAACTTAAATTCAGCAAAAATTGGTTGGAATTGAAGGTCAATAACTGCATTTTCGAATTTAATTATGAGTTTTGTTACATTCAGATAAACTTAACTTGAACCCAGATGAATGTTTTCTTAATTTAACTTAACTGTAAGGTG
The DNA here is from genome assembly GCA_932178445.1 of Andricus quercusramuli. Taxonomy (NCBI): domain Eukaryota; kingdom Metazoa; phylum Arthropoda; class Insecta; order Hymenoptera; family Cynipidae; genus Andricus; species Andricus quercusramuli. The sequence continues at coordinate 255,999 of CAKNXH010001142.1, read as the reverse complement.
AAAAAATTTGTGAGTGTAAGAACGTTGAATCTTCTATTTCATTGTGTATCAAAGTTACTCATAAAATTAAATTATTAAATTGATGAGTAAAGATATCAGCCATTTGAAATTTCAAATTTATTACCTTAAAGCACAGTACAAAGCAACTTCGAAGTAACTGAAATTAAAATTACACGTTACTGCAAAAATCATAACTAAGTTATGGTACCATTTACTTTTCAAAATAATAACTAAGTTACGCTAAAAGTTACAAATAACGTAACTTTTTAGTAAGTTAGTTAGATGTAATAAGTTACTACCCAACACTCGTCAATATCGAATCATCGATATCCTCTGCACATTTTTCACGATAAAATGCTCCATAATCATGTGCAGATTAAATTTTTTCGGAAGCCACACGCTATCCTGTATGGACCGGAAGATTATGGAGTCCGTGGTTCCTGGAAGTAAGTATCGACACATGAGTAATTTTACTGATGGAAAAGGGGTTCAAGAAATCTCGGGGTGTGGGAGTCTTGAGTTTGGGTTCAAAGGTTCGCGATTATAACATTCCGGACATGCCATTTCGTGTTCATCAATTCGGTACGCCGCTCAGGCCGCGGCTTTGCTCTCGCTACAGAGCATTCTTCTACGCTGGATATGGTTTAGAAACAGGATCCACTCTTCTGAGTGTATTGATGTACCAGAATCTTCCTGAAAACCCCATTTCCTTAATCGCAACTGCCAATTTTCTTGCCCTTTAGAAAAATGTCTTGTCAAAACCGAGGAGGATACACTAGTGTTGCTAATGACCGGGAAATTTCCCGGTATTCAGGTAATTTCGATAATGTCTGGAACATTTTTCAGAAGACTTTTCAGAAATTAATATTCAGAAATAATGTGTGCTGGCTATAGATGATGATTTCACCGTAAATTAATACAAACTATACAATTAAACTTATTCAAAACAGGCGCTTTGTCTTACTTTCGAAAAACTGGAAAACACCTTCTGAAATTGCGGTTTAGCGGATGTGGATTCCGTGGACTACTCCGCATTATGTTAGATTACTCCTTGTCACATTGGTTTACTATCAAATATCCCTATATACGGAATGACTTCAGATTACAAGGATTAGTTTTTAACAAAATGGTTGAATTTTCAACCAAAAAGATAAATTTTGTACCGAAAAATAAGAATTTTTAACATGTACATGAATTTTCAGTAGAATAGTTCAATTTTCAACTTAAAGCGAATAATTTTTAACTGAAAAACATCAATTTTCAAACCAGAAGATTAGTTTTCTACAAGAAAAGAAAATTTTTCAACAAAATACATGTATTGTCAGCGAAGTAGTTAAATTTTCAACATAATAGATCAATTTTCAACTTAAATGTTTCACTAATAATTGTATGGTCTAATTTCCCGTTCAGAAATTAATCTTCAACAAAAAACAAATCTCCATCAAAATAGTTACATTTTCAAACAAAGACATGAATTTTTTAACAAGAACATTATTTTCCTACCGAAAAAGACGGGTTTTCAACAAAGCAAATGCATTTTCCACCAAATAAATTAAAAAAAAAGACATCGAATAATTATATTTTAAGAATGATACATGCATTTTCAACCAAATAATTGAATTTTCAAGAAAGAATCCTAATTTTCTATATAAAAAAGACATTTTGAAAAAGTACATGAATTTTCAACGAAATATCGGGCAGACTAGCTAAGCTCCTGAAAAATATATGACTTCTCATCTAGAATTTCGGGATGACGAGACACTTCGTTAATTTTTAGTCGAAAAAATTAATTTGCAACCGAAAATTTATTAAAATTTATTCGAGAAAATTTAGAAAGATTTTTGAAGATTTCAGATATGCCAAAAGAGTATCTAGGCTAAGAATTTTTTTATTTCACAGGATTTTCCAAAATAATATTGGAAATATTTTGTAATGTTTAGAAATCCTTTCAAATATACTATTAAAATTAATTTTTTTAAATAAGGAATTATTTGTTGAAATGACTCAAATTTTATCTAACATTAAAAAGAATGCTGCAGAATTGAGAAAGTTGCCTCAACATTTCTCAATATATTCTAGATTTCGAAATTCATGAAGAGCTTCCGAATTTTTTGTTCAAAATCTTCATGAATCTACATGTCTTGATCTACGTCTTTTTAAGTTAGAAATCATTTTTGCATCCTTCTAAAACTTCTAAATATCTCCTAAACTCATTCGAATTTTGGTTAAAATTTTGTAATCACGCAAAATTGAAAAACTTTTCCTCAAAACCTTCTCAATTATTTTCAGAAAGTTTTGAAAATCATTTGAACAGTTCTAACATCTTTCCAATATTTTCTTGAAATACAATTTTTTGGAATAGAAAATCAATTGAAATTTTCCCAGGAAATGAGTAGTTTAAAAGATCGTTGGGACTTTTTGACACTTGAAAAGAATTAAAGAATCTTTCATAAATGTTCGGAAATCTTTGAAAGTTTTAGAATAATTTCAATTTCTTCGAAATTACAAAAATTGCAAAATATCTTTCAAACTGACTCAAATTATTCCTAAAATAGTTTTAAGATCTTGCGAATTAATTTTGCAAAATTTTGGGAGTCTCTCGTAATTTTTGAAAACCTTTTTAAATATTCTAATAAAAATAATTTTTTAAAATAGAGTGTGACTTCCAATATTTCCAGGAATCTTGTAAACAAAGTTTCATCATCTTAAAATATTTCCAAATCTTTTTAAAATCTTTTTTAAACTTTTGAACATCTTTTAAAGTCATTTGAATTTATACATAAATTCTGAAAAGTTTCTACGAAATTAGACAAATTTCCCGAAAGTTTTCCAGATTCCTTTTTGACAATTTTGAAAATATTAGGAAATGATTCGAAATCTTATTTAAATATTCTCCTGGAATAAATGCTGTAAAATAAAAAATCATGCAAAACTTTCTGAGAAATCGTAAGACAATTTTTTTAATCTTATGAAACCTTTCAAAATTCCTGAAAAGCCTCTAAATTCTGGGTTCAAATTCTCCCAAAATTTAGATTTTACATTGAATAAAATAATTTTGTTATCCTTTCAAAACTTCTAAATATCTCTTAAACTTATTTGAATTTTTTCTAAAATTTCGTAATCCTGCCAAATTGGAAAATTCTGCTTTGAAATCTTCTACATTCCTTCCCTTAATTTTTCAGCAATTATTTGTCATTCTAGAAAATATTTTCTCCAACCCTTAAAATCACCCCTGGGGTCTTTTATACCCAGCCTTTTTTTAATCGTGAGTCATTTTTTCCATTTCATTTTAGTTTTTAATTTTTTTTCACATGTTCAAATTAAATATATATATATATAAATATATACATATATATATATATATATATATATATATATGTTTATATATTAACTATTTTTATCTTATGAAGGATATAAAAAAGTATATCCAAAAAAATGATCGTGCAAAAATATTAAAATCCTTGTTACTTTAAGTTCCTTAGTTCCTTGTTGCTTTAAGTGTCCGAAAAAATTTATAAATTATATGCTGTTGCCAAATTGTGGAAAAAATAATTATTTCCAAATATTAAAAAACATTCAAAATTAAAATGCAGAAATTTTATTGTCGGCTCGGGTAATGTTTTGTTATCTGTACGGACTATGTATACTCTTCGTAAATTAAGGTATTCTAAGTTGTTTTCCATAATTTTATTTTTCTCATCTCTTCGACAGTGTAAAAAAGTTTACAAATTATAGTGTGATCGCAAAATGTTAACAAATTTTTTTGTCAATATTAAACACATTTACAATTAAAAGGTTCTCTTTTATCAATAATTTTTAGAAGCATTTAGGAATAAATTATATAATCAAATGATATGAAAAGAAAATTTTAATTCACTAATTTGATGGTGCAGAAAATTCCTAATCTTTATGAATAGATACATACATATAGCCTCATTTAATATGATGAAGGGGTTATAAATAGAATCTTTTTGTCATTTTTAAAAAAGTTTGTCAAAAAGTTGAGAACATAATGGTTCCCTTCATTATCAAAGAAGCATTTACAATTCAAATTTACCCTCTTATAAATAAATGTTTAGAATTTGAATTCCTCATTCGAAAATTTCGATTAAAAAAATTCCAAAAAATTCAAAAGGACAAACTGAAAACAGCCACATAAAGCAATTTCACACACTATTCATTTAATCAGATAGTCAACAACAATAAGTGTGAGGCTGTTGAGAAATTTGTTACCCCTATTCTTTTAAGTAGGATATGATAAAATAGAGGGGATGTATGGAAAAACAAACAAACTTTGATTGTCCCTTGTGGGTCTGAATAAAAATAGAAAAAAATGACGTCAGATCAATTGAAGCCGGACAGAGTGCTTACGTTAGAAACATTGTAAACTAGATCACCTTAGAATTTATGGCACCATTTTTATCAGGGCGGGCTTTATTGCTCCATTGTCCCGTCGCATTTTGTCGAGCGAGCAATATAAAGCAGCACACTGCATTGCACATGCCACTCTGGTAGCCAGTTGGTGTTGCAATTTGTAATTGAAATTCGCACATCGAAAAACAATGGATTCAGTCGCCCTCTCCGTAATGTGACTAAAGAGGGCTCGAGCCCACTTCAATGGATGCCTTTTATGCGAAAAGGAATCTCAGTGGAGGTAACTTAAGGAAACTGGGTGAAGGAAACAAATTTGAGCACGTCGAACGAATTTTTATTGTATCATTTACATTTTAATCAATATTAATCGAAGATACACTACATTGAGGAAAAGTAGAAGTAAGAGAGAACAGGAAAATACCAAACCACTTTATTCTTTGCATTGCAGTTCAATTAGTACTTAACAGTTCAATTGTCGAGCGAAGAGATCAATTTTCAACTAAAATGATAAATATTTTTTGAAAAATAATACATTTTTAAGAAAAGAGTTCGACATTCAGGCAAAGACTTGAATAGCAGCATTCTAGCTATAACATAAAAAGATATGAGGACGATTGTTTAAAAATCTCAATAAGAAAATTATGAAAAGTTGGTGAATTGAGAATCACTGAAACGGGAACAGTAAATTTAATTTTTAATTATGTAATAAAATGTAATTTAAAGTAACGCTCCTCCTTCGCATCCGTAATTGGATCGTAAACTCAGGGATAGGGCTTTTACAACAAGCGGGTAAACCACATTGGATAATTAACGGACTTTGTCGATAAATATTACTGATTAAGGTTTGATTCGGTCACTTGGGAGTCAAGGTTTACGAACCAGATTCTCACAGAATCGTAAGAGGAGCGGTTTTTTAGAATGATTATTTACAAGAAAATGTAATGAGTGAATAAGTATAAATTATGCACTAAATGGAAAGAAATGATGTTCATAAGATCATATATTATAATATTAATTTTTGCATTTTATTATTATCACAGATGAGGCTAATGAATGCCGAATGTAACTCGAATATCGATGAGAGAAGGATTGTAATTTTCTTGGACATATTTCTTTGAGGCAGATGATTGTATTTGAGCTACAAGAAAAGTCAGTATTGATTTATGTTTTCAATCTATTGGGAAATAAATAAGGTAATATCAAGTAAGTATAATTTAATCAATAAAAAATCAAGCATGTTGCATTCTTAAGAACTTTCTGGAAAAATTGAAAAATATTCAGCAACAAGCGAAATATCCCAAAAATTTCCACTACTCTTTCCGTGACATTTTTTTGACTATCAGATTGATTTATGATCAAAGAATAATAAAAGTTAATGAAAAATGTCTGAACTTACAATATATTTTGTGAAGTTTGGCTACTTCAGATTTACATACTCCAAAGCTTAAAATGCGTTTGAAACAGGGAAAATAGGGCGGTTTTTCACTAAAATAGGTGAGTAATGGTGGAATAAATTATTTCTAATTACATTAACATAGGTCCAACAAAATAGATGAATTTTCAATAAATGAGTTTAGTTTTCAAGATAATAGGTCGAATGTTTCAGAAAACAGCTGAATTTCAAACCCAAAATGATAAATTTTCAACAAAAAGCTTATTTTTATTTAAAGAGGATTCCCATTTGGAATCGAAAACAGTTAAATTGAAACAAAAGAAATAATTTTCAACTAAACACTTGATTTTAATCGAAGAAATAAGAAATATTATTCAAAAGAGATGAATTTAAAAGAAGGCAATTTCCTACAAAATAGCTGACTTTTTATTCAAGAAAATATGAATTTTCAACCAAAAATGTTCATTTATAACCGATGAGTTGAATTTCCAACCAAATAGTTCAAGTGTCAACCAAATCGTTAAATGTTCTACCAAAAATATGAATTTTCAACTACAAAAATTAATTTCCTACAAAAAAAGAAACAATTTTCAACCAAAAAGAAGAATTCCCAATTCAAATTGTGAATCTTTATTTTTCAAGCATTGGATAAATTTTCAATCAAGCAGTTACATTCACAACCAAAAAGTTGCTATTTAACCCGCCAAGATGAATTTTCAACCAAATAATCGATTTTTCAAACGAATAGTTCAATGTACAGTTGCAAATTTTTTTGAACCAAATTTTGGAATAATGACATTTTTAACCGAAAGATGAAAATTTTACGAAATTGTTGAATTTACAAGCACAGAAGATGAATTTTTTCGAAGATAGTTGAATTTTCAACCAGGAAAGATGAGACTTCTACGAACAAACGAATTTTCAATCCAAAAGGACGAATTTTCTATCCAAAAAGCCAAATGTTAAAAAAAGAGTAACATTTTTGCACCGGAAAAGATGAATTTTTAACAAAATAGTTGAATTTTTCAACCAAGAAGTAGAATTTTCTATCCGGAAGGGCGTATGTTCAACAAAACAGTTGAATTTTCCGCCAAATAAGATGACTATTAACAAAATAGCTGCATTTTTAACCAAAGAGTTGAATTTTCCAAAATAAAAAAAGATGAATTTTCTACCAAATAATCAAGTTTTTCAACAAAAAATAATACAGTTCATCTTAACAATTTCATTTCCAATGATATAGTTGAATTTTCGAGCTAAAAAGACGAATTTTTCAGAAGCCAGTAAAATTTCAATTGGAAAAGTTTATTTTGGACCAATAAAGATGACCTTTCTACTGAAAAGGATGAATTTTCAATACCAAAGGACGAATGTTTAGCAAAAAGATGCCTTTTGAACAAAACAGTTCGATTTTCAAATCAAAAAGACCAATTTTCTATTCAAAAGAACGAATAATTAATAAAACAGTCGAATTTTTGACCGAAAATAGATTAATTTTCACCATATGAATACTTCCTATCGAACGATCAAATTTTCAGACAAAAAAGGAAAAAAAACTTCAACCAAAAACAACAATAGCATTCACAAAAAAGTTTATTTACATCCAAACAATATCACATTTCAAATAAAAAAAAATGCGCGTACGCATTAAAAAATAATAAATACAAAGACCGAAAGAAAATACAGAGACAAAGACATCGTTTGTCCAAAAATTAATTTTTGTATTTTTTAATGTTTTTTACAAATAAAACATTAGCAACGTATCCTACAGGAAGTGATTACTAACGATAATCGATTTTTCGGAAAAATTCAAAAAATTGTTATGATAATCTTATAGGGCTTTCAAACAGCAACGTTTTTCTCCTCTTGAGTTTTTTCCACATCGTTCGTTGTTTGGCTTAAAATGTTAAATTTCGTTTGTTTTCTTGAATTTTGAAAATGATATAACTTTGATATTTTTTTTCATCGATAAAAGTCATGAGTATAAATTGTTCGCGTTTTTGAATTATATTAATATTTGTACATAGAATTTTCAATCTTGAAAAAAATAGTCTCAAAAATTTTGAAATGCTCTAACTTTTCGAATTTTTCTCCAAAGTAGCTGGTTAACGTACTCGTTCTCTCCTTTTAAGCTTTAGAAAAGTGTTCCGAAACACGATCCAATCTGATCAATCTTTCGAAACTTATCATGCCTACACGATACTACAGACTACAGACAGACAGTCGGACGGGCAGACACTTTCGAAAGAATCGTTTTTTCTGACTCAGGGGGTCTCCAAACGTGGATATTTGATGAAAACCGACTAATTCGAATTTGACATAACACCAATACCTTCTCATTATGATGAGAATGTAACATGAATTTTCAGTAGCAGAAGATTAGAATAGAATTTTCAACCAAGAGTGATGATTTCTCAACCAAAAATATGATTGTAGAAGAGAGGAAAAGGGAAAAGGGTGTGAAGTCTGAATTTAGTTTGAATTGACTTCTATCTTGACATCCACAAGGAAGGCTTGATTCATTTGTTATCCTCTCTAATGTTGAATAATAAGGACCATTGCATTTTTACTATGATTAGACATTTTACTATCACATCAACCTCGTGACCCACGTCATATTTCAAGGTCACTTTAGAGTATGTTAATGCGACGTTCGCTTGGAAAAATAGCAATAGCAACAAGATAATCTGAAGACCGTTATCCGACAAGAGTCTCTTCCTTCAGATTTAAAGTTAAGAAACTTCAATTAACCGTTCTGTGCTTGCTGCCACACGGTAATTCTATCACACGACGACGTGACGGCAGAAATGATTTTCCATTTCAACGCAATGTCAGATGAAGAAAGTCCCATCGAATCTGCCTTGCAGTCAGGTGCCTCTATCACGCTGCTGAAACCGCCTTTTCTTGGCGGTTCAAGGAGCTGACGGGCGCATAAATAACGCGGAAAATGCACGACAGCGACAAAGCTGGCACTGATTTTGCTAGTAAAGCTCCTCTCATGTGCGCGGCGTACGAGCAAACGGCCTACCGAGATGGATTTATGCCAGCGTCATTAGGGATTAATTATACGCCTTGTCAGCCAGCTGATGCTGTTCTAGCGACTAGAGATGGTCCCGCAATAAGAAAGAGGGGTTGGAGGAAAAGAGGAAGAATGAGAAGGGTTAAGTTGTAAGGTGTAGAGGGAGGAAGAAAAAAAATATAGAAAATAAAAGATAGAGAATCTGAATTTTTAAGCTACGAAGATGGATTTTCAAGCAAGAAGCTTCATTTTCTCATGAGGGGCGAATTTTCAACAAAATACATGAGTTTTCAAACAAGAAGTTTAATTTTCAACTACAAAAGATAAGGTTTCAACCAAAAATGAAACAGTTAAATTTGCAGTTAACAAACTAATTTTCAATAAAGAAATGAACTGGCAACCAGTTGAATTTAACGAAAAACTACCAATTTTAACAAGATAGTTGGAAGTACATTCTTTAAACCAACATAAACTTTAAAAAACAAAACTGCGCAACAAAATTGCATAAGAAGACTTGAAACGAATTATATTCTTTAAAAAACAATTTTTTGAAGCAAATACTGAAGAAATTCAATTTATGCAAAATAATTGCACAAAGAGAGTTAAGATAAGAGAAACATGTTAACAAAAAACAATACGCATCCTTTTAAAAAGTGATTATTCAAAGTTTTGTTTATTCATAATTTTTCGTAGCTTGTGCCGTTTGACCAAAAGTTTTATTTTTTTATTTTTAATGTTCTTTTTTCTATGAATAACACAAAATCCATGTATCCTATCAAAAAGTGGTTCATAACAAATTTTTATCTCTTTTTTGGGTGAACAACTTTTGTTTATGAATTTTTTTTCATACCTCGCGTCGGTTTTCCTTATTTTATCTTTTATTTTCGAAGTTATTTTCTATGATTGAGACAAAAACTATGCGTCCTATCAAAAAGAGATTTATTGAAAATTTGTTAATCTTTTTGGTTGCACGAATTTTTATTTAATCATATTTTTTTTCGTAGCTAGTGTCGTTTTTACAAAAATGTTTATTTTATTTTTTATGGATTCAAACAAAAACTGCGCGTTTAATCAAAAAATGATTCATGAAAAATTTATAAATCTTTTCAGTGTTAACAACTTTTGTTGATTAATTTTTTTTCGTATCTTGCGTTCTTTTTCCAAAAATGTGATTTTTTTTGGTTTTTCATGCTCCTTCTCACAATTGAAACAAAAACTACATATCCTATCAAAAAATATATTAACAAATTCGTAGCTTTTTTTGGATGAACAACTTTTTTCTGAACACTTTATTCGTAGCATGTGTCGTTTGTCCAAAAATGTAATTTTTTAAAAATTTTCAAACGTTTTCTTTTAACGAATAAAAAACTACGCATCCTATCAGAAAGTAATCCACAAGAAATTTGTAAATCTTTTTAGCGTGCACAATTTTTGAAATTTTGAATTCTGATTATCTTTTTGTGCGATCAAAATTTGAAGTGTCAATTTTCCAAGACAATTAAAATGTTGTTATGGTACTCGTTTCTTTTTTTTAATTTTGAAAATGCTATAATTGATAATTTTCCTTGCATCAAAATAAGTTGTGAGAAAAAACTGTTTGACTTTCCGAGTATAACAAATAACTGTACGTAGAATTTTTGAATATTGAAAAAAGTGTCCTAAAAAATTTTGAAAATGCTTCAACATTTTGAATTTTCATCCAAAATGGCTGGCTAACGAACTTGACTTTCAGCGGAGGACACTTGAAAAATATACTAGAGGCAAATACAACCTGTCAATTATTTCGAAAGTTATCGTGCTAACAGACTACAAATCTGCAGACACATTCGCGAAAACATATTTTTCATCACACCGCCAACAGAAGTGTGATTTTAGGTACTGCGAATAATTCCTAAAATAGCACTTTTTAGCATAGGCCGTCAAATTTTTACTTAGGGTACTCAGGGTATTCAGGGTATTTATTTAGGGTACTTAGGGTATTTAAGGTATTATAGTATCGACTTCTTAACCCACGCACATTAGCGGAGTCCGTCTCTGGACCCTCTCGGTTTTTTAGATTAAGACTCTATGCAACCTATTTGCACTTATGATTGAATGATGAGATAAAAAAAGTGTGTGGCACTTTGCCTTGCCTGACTTGTACTACTCGTCTCGTCTGGGCTACGCTTCCTCTCCGACTTGTACTGCAACTTTCACACTGGGCCGAAAAGGTGCCACTTAGGGTCCTTGCATCACAAATAGCTATTTCGAGTTCAGAAGGTCTCAAAACGTGGACATTCGACAAAACGGGGAGGGGCGGTCAATTCTGTAATAAAGGGGAAAAGAGTTCATGGATGGCCCCTAATCTCTCACGTTAATCTTCCACCTAAGTTAATCTTTGAAATACACTCGGATCCCGCTTTACCGGAAACTGATATACCTGAAAGGTGGTCTAGGGGGGCGCGAGAGAGACGCTTCCAAGGTCAGCGGAGTTGTGCAGTTTAGGTTCGGCACCATAAGAAGCCACAAGTAAGAAGGAGAAGAAGAACATGTTGGAGAGTCCCGGTTTACCGTGGAGGCCATCGAGGGTACCCATGAAACGCCCAGTAAAGCGGGACCCTAGTGTATATCAATGTTTTTAAATTAAAAAAAAATCTGAATAATCTAATTGAAAGTATTTTCATACTAGTATCAATTAGCTTCAACTTATTATTCATTGTTCGATTGACGGTTATATAAAATTACATCCATACTTTGTATTTAAAAATAGGAGAGGGTTCAGCTTCAGTGTCACATGAGATTTCGTGTAGAGGGGGCTCACCAAAATGTCAAATATTTTCACAAAAAGTGAATAAAAAATCACTAAAAATAGCGTCACGTAGTATGTGGACGCTTCGTAAGCAAGAAATGACACTGGAGACTTGTTTTTGTTTTTAGATGCCATTCTGGAAAATTTAGATGGAGAATTGTACTTCTAATAATCATGGTTGATGGTAAAAAATAATATTGAATGTGTGAAATGATGTATACAGCTGTTACTGACGGGCGAACCCATCGACCTGAACCCGAACCGGACCCTTGCATGGTCATTATTATTATAAACAACTATCGGAAATTCTCTGCGACAAAGACCTTGTAACAAAAGAAAAACGCTTTATTGCCCACATTGTGACCGTATACGGTCTAAAAGAGTAGTGGAAAATCAGATGGTATTTTAGATTCAGATATTATTGAGTCTTCGGAGACCGAGGTGGGGTGGTGTTTGTTCAGTGGGTGAGGGTGATCCAATCTTCGCGCTGTAGCCGAAGGTGGTGTGATGGTCGTGTGGTATCCAACCGTGGTGTGGTGGTCGTGAGTAGTTCCAAGTAACATTGCAAGTCTGAATAGGAGGGTGAAAAGATCCTGACTTTCAAGGAATACCCTGCTCAGGTGAGGTGAATAGACAAAACGACGTTGTGGTAAAATAAAAGAGTGTTTGTTCTCGCGGAACATCTTTTCCGACGTCTGTGAGTCAAAACCACTATAAGGTTTGTAATCTCAAGGAATAAGGGCAAGGAATAAGGGACAGTGTAATATTTTTGTAAATTCAAAGTGGTCACTTCTCTGGATGCGCGCCTGCAGAGTGCAGATAGGAAGATAGAAGATGGAAAAGAAAGAAGTGAAGAATGCACACGTGAAAGAAAAGGAGAGACACTAATGATAAAAAGAGTAGCTGAGCATAGTGCCTACGCGACTCGTGATTTACACCTCGACTGAATCTCAAAGGCCTATAGGTATTCGATTCGATATTGCTGAATGCCCTTCTATATGCCTGCTTGTCTTCCTGCCTTCCTCAGTGAAGCTAGGGTTGAAAGATGGCATGAAGTGCTTAGTGCAACGAGCACGTCTGCTACATACACCTCCTTTGATCGCTCGAAGGAAAATCACAAACACATGACACACCTGTTCGAGATCCTCGGGATGCTGATGCTGATGAGGTGTCTGAATTGTGTCTGAAATCAATCACTTGTAGGTGATATTTCATCTACGGTTTATTCTTTCCATTCTTTGAACTTTTTAATATTATAAATATTCATTTGCATTTACTGAAGGACCCCGCACCATATATACAGAGGATGGCATTCAGTAAAAATTTCTAATTTAGAGCATGGCGACTAAATAGTTAAAAAGTTCAACATATCCTAATCGTCAAACAGTTCTTTTAAATCTAATAGTAGTAGATATTTTCTACCAAGTCGTGTGAAATTCTTTCGAACCCTCTGAAGTACCCTAAAAGCTTTGAAATCCATTCAAATCCCTTCAAGAACCTCTCTTTAAATTCTTTTGAGTTAAGAACCCCTAAGCCTGTTCCAATCCTTGGAAATTGATTAAATCTTTTAAATCTGTTGAAATTGCTAGTAATTCTATAAACATCAAGTAAATTCTTGTAAAAGCATCTTAAAATCTGTCAATAATTTTGAAATTCCTTAAAAAATGATGAAATGCTTGGAATACTTTGAAATTCCATAAAATCGGTAAGTCCCTTGAGATATAGTCCACTTTAAAATTGAGCAATTTTTAAAATGATTGATAAAATCAATACAAAAGGAACCAATGTTAAATGCTATGAATTTTGAAGAAGAAATCTGAGCGTGTTTTCGAAAAAAAATGATTCAGGTTTAAATTGTTTATTGAACAAAAGTTGTGTGGCTTTATGTGTTCTAGCTCTAATTTTAGATGAAAGTTGCAATTTTTATTCAATTTTAATGATCCAGGACTGAAATGATACTTTACAATTCTGTCTGTTCGGCTTTTAATGAAATCAAAATTTTTTTTGGAAAAACTTTGTTTACAAAAAGTATGACTCTATTATTTTTAAACCAAATTTTTTTAATGAAACCCAAACAAGTAAGGTTGCAAACTATCATTCAGGAAATGAAATGAGCTCTTAAACATTAAAATAAGGTAAGAATTGCAGTTTTTATTCCAAATCAAAGCTCAATCACAAATATCCTCAAGTCATTTGTTGAATAAACAATTTCAACCTAAGCAATTTTTTTTAAGGACGCTTAAATTACATCTTTAAGGTTCGCGAAAATTATTATTGGGTCTATATTTGTCGATAATATAAACCGTTATGAAGTTTGGATGAATTTTTGAGATTGGCGGTTCGTGTGGTGCCCTTTGAATCCTTTGAAATATTTTAAATACAATGAATTTTCTGAAATGCAGTATATCTTGAATTCTTGAATACATTTCAAAATTAATTCGAAAAGGTTTAAATGTTGAAAAATGCTCTAAGAGCCCATAAGAACCCGTTCTCTAGAAATTATTTGAGATTCCCTAAAATAATGTGAAATCTTCGAAAGTCTTTAATGACTGATACTCTTAAAAAAAAATTTAAAATTTTTTCATTCTCTTTAAATTTCTTGGAATTTTGTAAAAATACCCTAATATCCTTGAAGTCCTTTAAAATGCATTGACATTCAAAAAATTTCTTAGGATCTTGGATATCTTATAATATTGATTAGATTAAGTAGGCGATCATTTTCTTTTATTTCACTTTGAAGTCAATTTCAAATTCACGCCATTTTAAGTTTATAAACAAAAAAATTGACGTTTACTGTGATTTCTGACAAAAAATTGGAGTCAACAAAGGTAAATTGAAAATTCACGTGCTTGAGAACTTTGAAATCAGATGAAATTTCTTAAAATTCCTTGAAATCTTTGAAATTCTTTGAAATTTCTTATAATCTTTCAAAATACTTAAAAAATTTTTAAACCCTGTAAAATCCTTCCGAATCCCTGAACGAAGCGTCCTCCAGCAAGAAAAGTGTTTCAATTTGTTGAGGGTAGTTTTAACATCGCTTCAACATTAAAGCAAGGAAATCGACATTATATACCTTAGAACTAAAATCACTATTTATTTATTAAACTATTGAGGTCGTTATTAAGCTATGGAGGTGAAAATTCACTTCAAAATCAGTGCAGGAAACGTCTCCCACCAGTAAAAGAGTTTCTATTCATTTTAGGGGTCGTTTTAACACTCCTTAACAATGTGAGTAATCCGATCGAGTTCTTCTAATAATTAAAGCAACAACAAATATCTTTTTTGTTGAACTATTAGGGTCGGAAATCACATAAAAATAAATGTGGGAAATATATTTTAGAAGGAGAAGTTGCTTAAGTTATTTCAAGGGTTGCTTAGACATCTTTGAAGGATGTATGAAAACACTCTGCAAATAATTTGATAAACTTCTCCTAGTAGAAAAGGCTTTCTGCACTTATTTTGAAGTAATTTTCCATCCTAGTATATTAATAAAAGAATATTGCGTGGTTTTGGTTTTCGGAAAATGGTTATTTCCTTGCTTGAATTCTTAAGGGATGATAAAACAACCCTCAACATTAATTCGAACTTTGTCCTCGTTAGGCGATGTTTTTCGGATTTTTATTTTTTGTCTTTCTAATTCGAGCTCAATAGTTTAAAAAACAAATATTTGTGGTTTTGGTTTTTAGGAAATATCAATCTGCTTGCTTGAATGTTTAGAGGATTTTGAAACAATCCCTTTAAAATCTCCAAGTCCATTATTTTAAATTGTAACTATTTTTCAGTCCCTTTTTTACAATAAATTCTCAATTAGTATTCGCTTAGAGACCACACAGTTTTATATCTACTTCTTATGGAGGAAAAAATATGTTTTTGTACATTTGCAACATAATTATTGTTCATATCTGGTGTATCAGACTATACATACAATACTTTCTTTAAATATAATTCGCAGAATACGAATTACTAATTACTTTTTGTTAGATTTTGAGAACAAAATAATTTCGTAAGATAAAAACTTAAACATACCAAGAATTAAGTCCATCATAAGTAGATGTACCGCAATTCTTGTTCAATCTTATTTTTTTGTGGTTTCTTTTGCACAAGTTGTTTTTAAAGAGCAAGATAGTACTTTCTCCTGACATTTTTATGTTACATAAATGGCTTAAACAATTTAGTATTTTTAATAACAATCTTCTCTTACAATATGATGAGAAAATTGTGGTGTTTTTTACTTTCATCAACTTTTCTCTTGACTCTTCAGTTACAATGATATAATAATTACTGGAAATTACCAAAAAATTATTGTTTAATGTAATTCTGGTGTGATGGTTTTGACCAGGTTTCTATAATTAATTGTAATTGACGTGAGTTTCTTCTTTGCTGCATGGTCGTATAAAAATGTTTTTTTAAATATTGATTTTCATTTTAGGTTGTGAAAAAATTTCTCTCTAGAGACATCCTAGCAAAGCTAGAGAGGAATTTTTTCACAATTTGAAATAAATATCGATGTACAAAAACATTTTGATATAAGACCACGTAGGGGAAAGAATAAACTAAAATTTTACTTTTTAATTGTACAAAAATGATAATTGAATGAAATTCTCCTCCATAACTGTGTGAAACATTTTTCCTCATTATTTCGCAATCAAACTATAGGCGCTAATTTTTCTAAATTTTCAAAAACTGTCTTTGTAATTTACTTATGAAGAAATAAAAATCAATGAACTTCAACGAATATCATGCCAAATATAATGTCCAACTCTTTCTATTTCTAATTCTGCAGATGAAATATTTATTGTAGTCACAAGTAACGAGTAATTGCTCGACTGGATTAAATGCGAATTATTGCAGTCTTATGAAAATATTATTTTGATCAGAACTTATACATGAAACTGGAGCGAACAACCTTGAAAATAGAGTTTGACATTTATTTGACAGAAAGAATCGAATATCATTTGGATATTTATCCAGGAAAAAAGAACTCAAATTATAAAATAAAAACTATGATTGGCCCGATTCCCTTAATGTGTTGCAGTTAGCCCCGTTTCACGGAAATTCTGAAGGAAAATAATAAGAAACAATGAGTAATTCTTTAAACAGCTCTCATTGTTTCTATCTGTTGATCAAAATTTATGTATAACTAAAAGGTCGAAGAAAAGTTCAAGAATATAGAAAAAAATGCAGCTTTTTAAACTAATTTGAGAAAATATTATTACGAGCAGTAATAAATTGTTTGAAAAATTATTCTTGTTAATTTCAATGAATAATTATCTTATTATAACTAAAGATTGGATAAGAAGTTGGAGAATATTTAAGAACTGCAGATTTATAAGTTAATTTTGAGAGAAGAGAGTTATAAACTTCAATAAATTGTTTAGGCTATTTGAAAAAGAATTAAGAAATATTTGTGCTTTTTGAATACTCTTGTGCGGTTGAATTAAATCTTGAAAATTATTCAATGATTTCCAATTAATTTTCTGTTGTCATGTTAGTGTCTTTCGTCGAAAATAATTGCGTATTTGATGAAAAACTATTACATTTCTAAGAATATTCACATTTTTAACAACTTTGTGTGTTTCACCTGAAAGAAGTATTTTTACACCAAAATCATTCAATTTAAATCCAATGAGTTTTTTTTTTAAATAATCAACTTTGCAAGCTTGAACTTGAATTTGTGATTGTTTTTGTCAAAAATTAACATTTGCATTGAAAAAATCATTAGATTCCAGAGGAGATATAAAATGAATAAACCATTTCAGGTTATGTTCGTATTCTTTCACTGGAAATCAATATAGATTTCTAAGAAAAATTTACAACTTTGGAACAGTTTTAGGTGATTTCAACAGTTTATACGGAAAGTATTCAGAAAGTAATTCTGGAATTTTTGACAATTTTAGGCTACTTTAGTGTTATATTATAGTGTTATATATTTAGTGTTATATTATAGATTCATTCTGAAGTTCAGATATTTCTAATAATCATCAGGAATATTGTCCTTGTTTTTTATTTCTATTATTGTATGTAATAGATATTACAGAACGGACAAATTTTTAAGTAATATTCGTTTTTAATTCTAATTTAAGAATTGCGTAAGATAAAAAAAAAATAATGATAGTGTGCTTGTTTTTTTTCTAGTACATGGAAAACTTAATGGTCTTTGAGCAATCTCGGAATACAAGTTGATTTTAAATGAAAAAATACAAAGTTGCCACAGCATTTTCCAAGTTAGAACTGTCAAAAACATGCTCCTCGAAAAAAACAACAATCTAAATGACGATCAAATAAGGAGGTGCTTTCCATGTGATATACCAGAAGTAGGAATTGATTATGGTCAATTGCGATAATATCAACTTCAAATTACTCCCCTTTGGAAGCAACTAGCTTCTTTCAGCGATCCTGCCACTTTTGGAAGCACTCCTTAAAGTCACCTTTTGGAATATCTAACAGCTGCTTCCTCAAATTTTGTTTTATTTCCTCGACGTCTTGAAATAATTGTCCTTTCAGAGGATACTCAAATTTGGGAAGCAAACAGGTCACTGTTTGGAAAGCCAGTTCTGGACTGTATGGGGGCTGCTGAAATTCAAGGTTGTGTTTCACCATGAATTGCTGAATAAGCTGCGATGAATGGGCAGATGCCTTGTCTTGGTGAAGGACCAAGTCACCACTTTTACACAAATCAGGCTCTTTTTTGGCTAAAAATTCCTGAAACAATAGTTTTTGGAACTCCAAGGTCTTCCCCTATCTTACTGTGAAGCGAAGATTTCCATCAATTATTACTCGCACTTGTTCCACGTGTTCAGCTGTTTTGGCCGTTGTGGACCTGCCAGAGCGAGGGTCACTTTCCACTGAAGTACGACCACTTTTGAATCGTCTAAACGACTCTTTAAATTAAGTATCACTCATAGACTCATCACAATACACTTTCCAAATCATAATGATAGTTTCCGAACATGCATGACCAAGTTCTTGCCAAAATTTAAGGCACACTCTTTGCTCGGTGCATTCCATCATCCTGAAATGCGACACATACGTGATAAGACGATTACACAACTGCGTAATGTAGTCGACTGAAGATTTGCAGGCTCATGTTATTTATAAGGTGGTCTCAGAGAAATCTCCCCTAAATGTTAAATACATGTTTTTGAAAATGGCACAAACACGTATAAAGTCAGATCGCAAGGTTGGATACTTCTCGGACAGATCTCGTATTCTCTTTCGTTCATTCCCTAATACATAGTCCTTGTCATACCATGCCACTTGATACTATCAACTTTATACATGCACCTTTTTTGGAACAGTTTTAGAAGGAATTCATAAAATTTCCACTGTTCTTTAGAGTCTAAATAGTTGGAACCCAAAGTTTGTATATGACGGAGACCACACAAACCTTCTCGTTTGTTGTAGAAACGGAAGAGTCCGTTCGAAGGAGCACATCCTGAGCATTGTCGGACCGGGACCGACGAGGTAAAAGTTCACAATCTTGCGGAATCATATACGAATCTCGATCCTAAGAGAATCCACGACGGTGGTCGCGATCTACGACAGGAGAAACGCGAAACGAGGATGACGCGGGGGAGACGCATCTTGTAGCAAACGCACCCATAAGAACTGCTTGCTCTAGACTCACGTACTTCCTTAATGCCGAATGTACCATCCATTTTCTTGCCATATAAGTTTCTATCAAAGGCCCGGATCGTAATCCAGAAATCTTCCTCTTCTTTCGCGGTGACCCCATGGGAATATACCCGCGGTGAAACTACACGTACGACCTCTCTGGCGCAGAACATAAACGAAATGTCCGACGTTTACATCGGACCGCTACTAAAATCAAGGAATCAGGTACATATAGATGTCCTACTTCCCGATCCTTTCAACAATTATTCATCATTTCACTAAGAAGGAAACTTTGAAGTTTTTTCTAGAGTCAATGTCAAGAAGGACTAGGTAGTTTGATCCTATTTAGCCAGATTTAACGAGATTTTATTCACTTGCAAATAAATGCTTCCAGGGTGGGCGCAATACTTCATTTTCAAAATTCTCTGAATTTTCCCTCAATAATTTTTTTTTTGTTTACCAATAATCAATAAAGACCCCAATTTTAGTGTTATAGTATTCTTCCTATTCTTCCACCATTTTTGATTTTTGTATTTTGACTCTAGGTTCATAATAATCAGCGATCCACAAACCCCTTAAATACCTAATTTAGAGACAGTAGTTCATTATTCCGTTTTATTCCGCCATATTAGAAACGTCATTGCTTGCACTTCAAATTATTTTAAATCATGAGCCCCGGTTGGTAATCAGCGACCCAAAAAACTGCTCAATACCGATTTTAGAACAAATTAGTCAATTTTTCAAAGTTTGAGTTCACCATATTGGATCCGCAATTTGCATTTTTATATTTTAACTCTAGATTCATCATTAGCTATCCAAAAAACCCATGAATGCAAAGTTCAAGCCAATCAGTTATTCCCTTAGTTTTAATCCGCGATATTGTATCCTTCATCTTTGATTTTGAAAATTGACAAATTTTGAGTCCAGATTCGTAATCAGCGACCCAAAATATTGTTAATATCAGATTTTAGATCATGTGAGGGCAACATTCTTCCGTACATTAAGCTTTATATAAATAAAAAAACATTAAAATTACTTTTTGATATGAAGTTGCAAAGAATTTGGAGTGAAAGGAGTATTTTTTCAGCTCTAAAAGAAGGCTTCTTTTTGAAGGAGTTTAATTAATACCAATACAATTTCATCTTAAGAACAGAGATTTACACTGTCAGGTCAGAAGGTTAAAACCATAATGATATAACATGAATGAATATTGAAATATCTGAGATAAAATGTTTAGGTATTATTAATACACGTATAATGAATATAAATTGATGGCGGACACTTTCGTCTACATGTTTAATGTATCCAATAATTAAAAGACAATTAGCGGCTGCACATGCGATGCACAGGTCGATAAATCAACGAAGAGGTCGAGTCCTGCCCTTCTTTAGAATGCGAGCCTCCTACGAGGGATCGGCGAGCCTTCTCCCTTGTACTCACCTTCCTTTCAGACCAGATAAGTTTTCTTTACGCAAGCATACACGTGCAAATATAATAGCGTTCGCTTATTCCGTGTATAATGTCGAATAAAAAAAGCCATCCTGCAATCAAATTTGAATGAATGGGAATTAATTCCAAATCATCTCCGCTTTATATAAAAAAGGGCGGAAGTAATAGGACTTTATTTTACACATATTTAGTCCAAACATGTAATATTTTTTACCGTTTTGACTATGTAAAGCGCGTTTTTTCCTAGAACGGTTCATGTAGATTGACCCTTCCCATCACATTTTAGACCAAAAAGTTCCAACAGCAAAATACAAAAATTCTTCAAAGTAAGGCTCCGCGCGCATACAAACCATGATTTGTTAGCCTGCTAAAACGTTCATTAAGTCGTTAAAATATTTCCCTCATCTATTCCGCCTACATTCCCCATGTCTCCCACCTACACTTCAAAATTCGCTTTTCCCCCCTTCCCTCAACTTCTTTCTCATTCACTCATCCCTCTTCTCACTTCCCCAGCTATCTCTCCCCTTCCACTACTCCCATACCCCACATTTCCCCTTACTTTCCTTAGTTCTCCTCCCTCACTTCCCCTCCACTCAATCCCCTTACTTCCCATCCCTTAATTTCCCTTCACTTCTCCTACTATACCTCCCCTCATTTCCCCTCACTTACCCTTCGTTCTTTTTCATCACTTCCTCTCACTTCCTCTCCATGGAGAAAAGTGCGACGAAACGGACAGACACCCTACCAAAACTATAAGGGTTTCTTCTGGGGGCTACAAAGCCCTAAAAATTAGTCAAAGTAGACTCCATGCGCAAACAAAAAATGATTTTGTAGCCTACTTAGACGTTAATTAAATCATTCGAAACTCCTTTTTGTTTCCCCCAATTCTTCTCACCTTCTTACACTCACATCCCCTACTTCCCCTCCCACTACTTCCCCTTACTTCCATTCTCCTAACTTTCCTACCCTCTCCACCAACTTCCCCTTTTATCTCATCACTACCACTACTTCTCCTAACACCACATCCGCTACTTCCCCACCCGGGAAAAAAGTATGACGGACAGACGGACGGGCACCTGACTGAAACTGTTACCAAATTTAGGGCCTAAATGCCTTAACACTTGCAAGAAAAGAAAAAAAGTATTTTGTCAACTGTTTCGATAACAGTCTTCACATGCCAAAATGTTATATAAACAGGAGAAATAAGATGATTTTTCACGAAAGCAGGGAAATAAATTCTGCTAAATAAATTTAATTTGGATCATATAATAATTTCAATTTGAAAGGCTCTACATTCTTCAAACTCCAAGTGAAAATATTGCATCAAAGAAAAAATAAATTAATTTATAACCAAATAGTTGAATTTTAAACAAGAAAATTAATTCTCAAATGAAATGATGAATCTTCGATTCTTCAACCAAATAAGATTAACTTTTAACAAAACAGTTAACTTCTCAGGCAAATAGATGACATTCCTACTGAAGTGATGATTCTTCACCAAAGAAATTTATTTATTTTTAAATAGTGCAACTTTTAACCAAGTTGTTCCATCTTCAACCAAAGAAGATAATTTTGTCAACGATAAAGTAAAAATTGATATTCAAACAAAGAAAGATTTTAATTTTCGAAAACAAATAGTTCGAAACAAACAATTCAATAAAAAATGACGAGATTCTAAGAAAATAGGGTAAGAGCACCAATTATTGGCACCCCCCCCCCTTCCCCGACCCAATTTTTGGCACCCACTTCTCATTTTTGAGACAATACATTTTTTAGCATCTTCTGCCTCAATTAATTTAATTTCCAATGCATGTATAAAATATACAGTGCAATCAGTTATTAATTAAAAATTAAATAAATTCATTCGGCTTTTGGCATGCCAATCCATACTAAACTATACAGATGCATTTCTATAAAAAATGTGCCTCTTATATCGTTGAATTTGTTATGCAAAGGCGAAATTAACTATGCTTATCATTACTAAAAGTTTTAATTAAATTTCGATATTGTTAGGTTTTGATGAGCGTATCCACAACTATTTTCTGGAATTCCTGATGGAGAAACAATAGATCTGCACAAAAGTATACTCTGAAAAAAAAACTGATTTGAATCAAAGGAAATTTCTTTCGCCCGGATTGGAGAGTAACTTTGAACCGCTGATCCTTGTAAAAAAGCGCATCTATATTTTTATTTTATTTTCAAAGCCAAATTAATTATAGCTGATTCATAATATACCAGTTCTTATCCACCATGAATAATTATACAAATATAAATAATCTCAACATTTTAGGGAACATTGTGACGATTGTAACTGTTTAGCGATATTAGAAAAATTATTTTTTGTAAAATGGTTTCTTAGTGTTTAATTGTAAAATTCTGAGAAAATTTGAGAAGGTTTTAAAATACTCACTGCAAAGATTTTTTCGTGAATGAAGATAAGAAACAAATTCACTAATGTTGTTATGAAAATACAAAAAGTAAATTTTTTAATATATATTTTGTAATGCAAATAATAATTTCATCAAAGTATGTACACTCGTTTATTTTTATTTTTCATTTATACAAAGTTTGGAATGATCAACTTGATTACTTTTGTATTGATCATATGTTATTTATTCACAAAACGTAACAATCCATTGTAATTCAATTAAACTATAAAAAAAAACACGCGCGCTAGTTGCGCGAACATTTTTCTTTTTGTCTCACGCAAATCTTAAATGAAAACTTCCTAACGTCAAAATTTGTATATAATATTTCTATGTAAAGAATCAAACCATTGCATTTCTGTTCTAAAATGCCAATTCTTTACAAAAATACTAACATAATTGTCCGAATATCGTAAATATTCTATACATTCTAATAATTTTTGTACATTACCCTTTTTGGACAAAACATATCAACACGATATAAAAAACAATTATTCAAGATTGCAGATCTTCTTCGAAACCTAATGTCTTCTGTCTACAAAAATGATTCTCAGTAAAAACTGTTAACATAACCTAAAATTAATCGAAAATCGTGAATCTTCTTTTAAATATAATTTTTTATAATTAAAAGTACCATTTTTCGACGAAAAACACTAACATAACCCAAAATTGTTATAAGATTCTAAATCTTGTTCAAATGTCTCGTCCTGAATTGTTAAGAGTATTTTCGACGAAGAACGCTGACATAGTCCAAAACTGTTGAAATATTATGAACTTTCAAAATCGAATGATTTTGGATTGAAATTCCAATTTTGGGTAAAAGCGCTAACAAACCCGAAAGCAGTAAATTGTTGAAACAGTTTGAATTGTTACTATCTAATAATTTTTTTATTATGAATACCTATTTTTACTGTAAAATGTTAACATAACCTTAAATTGTTCAAAAATTGTGAATCATGATAATTTTGTCTTAAAAATTCTCATAATTGGGAAAAACTAAGACAACCTAAGATTTTCGGAAATTTTGAGTTTTCTTTTATAATTTTTTGATTTTGTACTAAAAACGGATTTTGTGATGATTAAACTATCAAAATATCCAATTCAAGATATAAAACATTTTGAAGTAATGGAAAGCCAATCAGGTTTTCAACAAACAATGATTGCGAGATTTTCGAGACATATGGTTACACCACTTCTATTAGATACGAACTGAATAATTTCATCATAATTTTATCATTTATCAATTGTTCAAAAATGGTAGATGTTAAGTTTCTCCATCAGGAAAGTCGGAGTTCTGGGAAGCTGATTTCTGACTCAGCAGCACATCTGCACAGATGTGTTTTTGAGCAAGGATTCTCAGCGTCTTTGTGCATTAACATCTATAACTGAAACAAATAATGTTTTTTTTTCTTTCGATAAATAGAGAATGTGCAATTTACCCAAGAATGGTACCGTTCTTTTCAAAAGCTCTCATACGTTAAAAGGTACGTATCTTGGTTCGCTCGACAAGCAGTTGTGTAATTTCTTTATCAGGACGGAAGGTTTGTGACCAGATCAAGTATAAATATCGTTGTTACAGCTCTACATTTTTTTCGTGCGAATGAAATTAATCCAAATCAAAGAAGTCTTCATACTTTCTGCCTTCTTTTCCTCTTCATGAAAAATCATCAGAAATCCTAAAACGTTCTAGGAACACCCGGTACGCTGGATTGTAAGGCAGGTGTAGCCTGCAGGCTATACAGGGAATGCTACATTGGTCCCCGTGCGTGGGCGCTTTTCTCAGGGTAGTTGCGATGCGTCTCACGCAGATCGAACGATGGAGTAAGGATAGGAGAGTAAAAAAGCGATGAGAGGAAAGTATACTAAAGGAAATATATCGAGAGGAAGGGATAAAAGTAGTCAAAGAAGTACGAGATGGAACACAAGATGAGATCAAATAAGATGAGATAAAATGAGAAGAGATAAAATAAGATGGAGGGAGACAAAATGAGATGAGATGAGATGAGATGGAAAAAGAGCTCTTGAGAAGGTTGGTTGTAGGCGAACTATGCTGGGTATCTAGGTTGAGGCTGGGCACTTCGTTGGCAGAGAACTGAACCAGCTGAGTTAACCATTCTATATCCTGAGAACAATCATACCTACCAACTAAACGCGTGGGCGACACCGCAACATGTACATTTTAACAAACGTCAATATAATTGTTATGTGATCAAATCAAAGAAAAAAATTAAAGCAGAATAGAAGCAGCAGCTCATAAAAACTGCCTATCATCCTATTTGATTACAAAATTGGGATGATTAGGTCTGGCAAACAGAACAAAGATTCCTAGCGAAAAAATATTTCTCGATTCCCTGGAACACTTCTCCCCTTTTAATTATGAGTACAAACTCGGATGAAAACAGATTTCAGTGGAAGATACTCATCAAGAAAGACTACCAGTTTTTGAGTTTATAAACAACTGAGAAAAATCTTCTATTCTCGTTATTTTTCATGAGATAGGATTATTAAAGGCAAGGACAATATTAAGAGTAACTTTATTCTGCAAAATGAAATGCTTTTATTAAATTCTAATTCACTCTTCATAATACGGGAATTTTTGTGACAGAAACATTAAAATAGAGTTATTCAGCTATGAGTATCTCATAGTTCTTATTTTTCTGGGATTTGTGTCATAGTTCCATTGGACGATGCCAAGAAGGACGTGTTTTATTGCGAATTTTCAAGTATTGAATCTCATCAAGATTTTTATTATTTAGCATTATTTTATTCAGAAATAATTAATTTCATTGACCTTCCAACTTTTCAGATAAAACCACTGAATCAAGAAGCTTTTCCCAAGCTATACTTCAGTTCAGAATCTCTATCCATATTTGAGATAAATATTATTTAGGTACATTTTTAGGTTTACTGCGTGCAATGATAAATAACTAGGAATTCTAAGAACTGCTATTTGTGACCCCTAATGGAACGAAAAATTTGACGAAAATCAAAATTATATAGTATTACAGATGTTGAAGAATATTTTTGTCTTGGACTCAAAATTCTGCGATTTTTCATGCCGTACTCTAGTCCAAGTCACGATTACCATATAAACTACACATATAAAAATATACATAAACTTACTGATGATATAATAATAATAAAAAATTAAAAACTATAGAGGGAGGTTTATTTTCGCTAACAAAAAAAGAGTTGATAAATATTGCATTACATTGAAGTTTGTATCTTAGAACGAAAATCTTATTTTCAGAGGATCATAGATAACATCGAAAGGTCAATCGATGTGTCATGTTGCAATGAAAACTTTTTAGTTTACAGTACTTCTAGATCCCCAAATTCAGAAAAGTTTTTCTCATATGAAGGAGGTTGATAATTTTCTTAGAAAATGAAAAATCGGTATTGGTATGTTATGATCGTTCATGAAAGTTTCTTCAATAGGTTAATCGATGCGTCTGAAAGACGTGAACAAATACATCAGCAGGATAGCCAAAGACTTCATTTTAAAAATTTTTCAATTCTTTCCTCATTTCGATCAATAATATTTGAAAACGGAATCCTAATTTTGTAACATTTTTAATATCAAATCTTTTTCCAAGGAAGTAAAAAACTTATAAATTAAGTTTATAAATTTTTCACCAATTATTTTCAGGGATGCAAAAGCAAAATGAGAAAAACTCGACCAAATTCATAATATTTCAATTAGAATTTCCAAAAAATCAAGTAAGATAAAAACAATCAAAAAATAATGAAAATTTCATTAAATTCAGTAAGTTTGAAATGAGTTTAGAAAAATTCAGGAGAACAAATACATATTATTCTGTTGAGGTCCCTCTGGTCCCGGCCAATGTTCTTTTAAATTTAAAAGAATTTAAAATAATTCGATTCCTGAACCTTCAAGGCAATTAAAGCTGGATTTTGAAGAATTTAACTGAATTAGAAAAAAATATTTCAATCCAAAAAATGACATCGATTTTAGTAAAATGGGCGTCAATTTAGAGGAATTAATGAGTAATGAGAAAAATTTGATTAAAATCGTGAAAATTCAGGGTGATACCGAAAAAATTTAAGTAAATTAAAAAAAATTCAGAAATATCGAAGAATTCCTTAGATTCAGTAAGCTTGGGAGTTTTGAACATTTTTAGGGATTTCAAAAGAATTTGATTAATTTCCCAAGAATGTGAGGTGGATTTAAAAGACATCAAGATGGTTTGAACAATTCAAAACAATTCAAAAAAATGTATAAGAATTCAGTATAAATTATTAAAATTTCAGTTTGATTGATTAAAATTTCATATAATCCCAAGATATTCTATGAAATGTGGTGATATGTCCTGGAATCCTGAGAAATATAATGAAATATATTGAGAACATTTAAAATCTTTCGGAATATCTTAAAACCTGACAGGACTTGTAAAATCGTTCCATATCTTCCTAAATTGTATATTTACAACCACATCAAATGGTATCAAATCCCTTGAATTCTTTAAAATCCTTGGGAATGCCTTGAAAGCTCTCTGAAATTCTGTAAATGCCCAAAAATATTTCAAATCCTTCAAAATGCTTTCAAGTAACTAAAGTCAATCAGAAATTTCTAAAAACACTCTGAAATATCTAGAAAAATCTTAAAGCTTTTGAAAATCCCTTGAAATTTTCCAAAATACCATAAACTTTTTTAAAATCTTTTGAAATTTGTTAAACATTTCAAAAATTCCTTGGAATCTTTTAAAATCCTTCGCAATTTTCTTATATCTCTTGAGACTTTTCAAAGCTCTTGAAAATTCCTTGGAATTTTTGGAAATGCCCTCAAATTATTTGACTTCTTTGGAATCCATTTGAGTTATTGAAATATACTGAACATTTCTTGGAATCTTTTGAAATACGCTAAAAGATTTTTGAAGATTTCAGGAGAATTCAGAAAATGGCACAACCCGTGGGTGAATTTCTTCAAAGAAAAGAGACTAAATTGAGATTTTCATTTTAGAAAGTGACTATAGAGATTCTATCCTCAAAATGACAAATTCCTTGACTCTCCTCAATTTCTACTTTTTCCCTAACCTGGGGCCACCCTACATCAAATATAGAATGCTTTTGTATGTATTTATTATTAGTTTTTTGTATTTTTTGTATTTGGAATATCAAAAACGTTATCCTCATTTAAACAAGGTGAATGTCTTTGTTTTCAAATTCCTAAACCCCAAAAAATCTTCTAATTGGGCGATTGAACTCAAAATCTTGTCAGACGTGGACATCAACTGCAGCTACAATTCGCCCAAATTTCATGCAAAACACAAATCAACGTGCCCACGCACACAGAGGGCATTTTTAAAAATGGTAATTTTTGAGTTTCTGGGTTGGAATTATATCGAAATATGTCAAAAACTTATATAGATTTGAAAATTTACGTCCTTATAAAGCTCCCTTTAAGGGAAAACAAAGTTAATCAAATTTTAAAAATTGCATCATATAAACTAAATCAGGGATACACAAACCTTAAAAATATCACAAAAAAAAAAAAACTTAAAATGGTTCAATTGTGAAGTTGTTTCAAAATAGTATCCACTTAGTTTTTCCCTGAATGCAACTGCAATGGTCTCAC
This sequence comes from Andricus quercusramuli, assembly GCA_932178445.1. NCBI lineage: Eukaryota > Metazoa > Arthropoda > Insecta > Hymenoptera > Cynipidae > Andricus > Andricus quercusramuli. The sequence continues at coordinate 227,340 of CAKNXH010001142.1, read as the reverse complement.
GAGCCGCTGCATGCATCACAGGGGAAACGAGTACAAACTCAATAATGAAAAAAATGATTGGGTTTCTGAAGGTAAACTGTAGCATTTTTTTTTACAAACAGCAACATTTAATACGAGTTTTATAATTGAGCTTACCTCCACTTGCTTGCAATTTTTGAATTGAAAAATTGAAAGATGTGTTTCTGACATGGCGATGACAATCTTTTTCGCTGACAGATGATAATTTCTTTGGTTCGATACTGTCTAATGATTAATTCTCATAATTGTCACCAGAAACATATTTATGGAGTTTTTATGAAAAGCGTCATTCGGTACGAGGTGACTCAATCGTTTACAAGTTAGGTTGGCGTATCAAAGTAATTTTTTTGCATACCCGAATAAAATTATTCGCAGTTTTTTTGTCTATCATAGTTGGTAGCAATGACTGTCATAAATGCATGTTGAATACGGCAACGTCCTTCGACAAATGTTTAGAAAGGGCTAAAATCTGAATATTGGAAAGTTTTATTTAAATCCCTGTACTGATTTCCCCTACATCTTGATCGAGAAGATGACGAGGACTATGACGATGAAGACGAAGAACACAAGAAGAAGACGTCGTTGAGAATAATAGGCCAGTTTTGCGGTCTAGTGCCTCCAGCATGGACTCGGTTGAAACTGCAGTGGTCGAGAGAACTCACTCTGAATTGTCGTCATGAGAAAACAGAAGAGATTACCAAAACCCACAGTTTAAATTAGAAGCGTACAAACTACAAATTGAGCTCGCAAATTGCATCGCGGTATACTTACTACCTGCTCATCGGCTCTTTTTTCAACCAATCTCAACCATCCGGAAGCATTCCACTTTTTCTGCCTTCCTCTTTTCTCTCACTGCAAAATTTCCATTCTGCATTTTTGATTTGTCTTTTTCGGCCGATAAAAATTCATTATCCCTTTTTCCTATCAGGCAGGGTGAACGCGATGTGTTTTTTCTGTGAAGGGGAAGTTTTTTGAAGCAAGCATGTCAAAAAATTATTAATTGAAGGTACAATTTTTTCTAGTTATGAATTTCAATTGGAAAAGTTTCGTTATAATTTAAATTGAAACTAAGTATATGAGTTACAGATTTTATTGCCGATGGACTTCCTGTGCAATACATTCTGGCAGCTCTTCTTGTTTCGAAAGATTTTCTTAATTATGGTATAATAATATGTGGGTCACTTGAAATGTAAATATCAATCTCGATTATTAATTGGAGGATGTTTCGTTGGAGAAATCGTTCTTTTACTTTACTAATCGTATACTTAAGTCTTCTAATGATCATAGAACTTTCTAACGGGGGATCACCGCTGATTGCCGAAACATGTCGTTTTGGCATGATGTGCCTTGATTATCGATACTGGTCTGTTAATAAAGATCTGCCAACCTTTCTCAGGAAGTCACCACATAGCATTTTCTCTAGGAATCGGATCACTAAATGCACGGCTTATCTTTTAATGAGCCGGGTGAACGTTTTGGGTCAGAGTCATTTTTCATGTTGTATAACCAGTAACCACGTTGTAAATTCCTCATGTACGTAACGCTAATTATTTTTCAACCCGTTTCATCCGATTGGTGTTATTCTCAATTCCATGCACTACTTAAACATTTCAAATCTAAATTATGAAGTTACATAAATTCAAGTGAAGTTCCTGAAACCCGATAAGAATAAAAAGTGTATTTTAATTAGAAATTTTCAGTCTGGTAGGTCAAAGTGCGATGATTGAGTATTTGCACAGGTATTAATTAGAATTGTTTTCATCATGCAAATTAAGGTTAATAAATAGAGGGAAAGGATCACATGACTCTTCTACTATGTGAAATATTGAAGTGATCAAACTGACCATTCTGGTTGCAAATCATTTCACGTGGAGAAACACATCAAACAAGGACATATAAATAAAAAGTACCATCCTGTAATAACTATATCATGTAAAATCTATATATTAGACTTTCATGTAATAAAAAATAATTTTAATATTTAATTGCGCCACGAAATTTTTCCACGCGGGAAATATACAACTGTACTATCTTCAGTTCTCATGATGGTAATGAAGCGATTTGAATGAGAGGTAGCATGTTGTGAAATTTTTGTAATTATTTACAATTTGAAAGAAGTATTTGCTACTTTTTCTCTTCGTGCAAATTGCGATATTTGAAGACAGTATTGTATACTAAAAAGCAAGTGTAAGAAACCAGCAGGATGTCTCTTTTCATGGGATCGTCCTCGACTTTCCTCAGCATGTGTTTACAAGTTTTCCTGAGGAGAGACGAGCACGATCCCATGAAAAAGAAGGCACCCCGTGGTTTTCTTACACTTGCTTTCCAGTAAAAGAAACTGACTTCAAATATCGCAATTTGCGCGAAGAGAAAAAGAAGCAAATACTTCTTTCAAATTGTAAATAATTAATAATAGTTTAACTAACTACATCTAATTTGAGTCACTTTATTATCTTCATTAGAACTGAAACAGTTGTATGTTTATATACAAAGAACAAACATTTGATTATATTCTGAAAATTTTTCAACAGTCGTTAAAAGCTGTCAATTTTTTTGACTTCTAATCAGATTTTCTGGTCTTCAAGATATACAATTTTTTCTGGCATATTCGTTCCAGGCTTATTAACGTACAACATTTTGACCTTTAAAATGATCCTCCATTCATTGAGCTACCATTTTTTCTTTATTTACTTTTTGAACGTCCAAGCAAAAGTACTCGAATTATCTTGCCGATAGTAGTTCTTATATTGTCAGAATCAGGTATTTACCATTTCAGGATGACGGAACGCATCGAGCAAAGAGTGTGCATTAAATTTTGCCAAAAAATTGGCCGTTCATGTTCGAAAACCATCCCTATGATTCTGAAAGTATATGGTAATGAGACTGTGACTGATATACAAATAGAGCTAGCTTAGGCGAATTAAAAGTGGTCGCACCTTAGCGAAAAGTAACCCTTATTCCGGCAGGCCCAAAAATGCCAAAACGCCATAAAATGTTGATCGGGTGCGAGTGTTTATTAATGGAAATCGTCGTTTAAGTGTAAGAGAGATAGAGGAAGACCTCGGGATTCCAAAAACTATTGTTGAGAAAATTTTTAACCAAGAAACAACTTAATTTGTGGGAAATTGGCGACTGAGTTCTTTACTGCGACCCATTCGTTGCAGCTCATTCAGCAATTTCTGGTGAAACACGGCCTCAAACAACTTTGGCAGTCCCCGTACAATTCTGACCTGGCACCCTGTGATTTCTGGCTGTTTTTAAGATTAAAGTATCCTCTAGGAGGAAAATGATTTCAAAACGTGGAGGAAATAAAGCAGAAAGCGGCGAAGCAGCTGTTAGCTTTTCCGAAAGATGACTTTCAGGAGTTTTTCCAAAAATGGGAGGATCACTAGAAGGAGGTTGTGGCTTCAAAAGGGGACTACTTTGGAGAGGATCCCATCGCAATTTACCAGAATGCTCTCTTACTCCTGTTATACCACAAGGTCGGATACTTTCCGGACAGACCTCGTATCTCATTAATTGAATGATATATATGCCACTTTTAGTGTTGAAACTCATTTATGTTTCGGATAATAATTGTATGTAGCGATTTTTGTCTTTTTTGCATTTCGTCCTGTTTAGAATTCTTTTATTCTTTTTTTTAGCACTTTGCAGTGATTCACTACCACTAATCTTTATTTAATTTTATTTTTAGAGACGTTTTCCGTTTACCGTTATTTTCTCAATTATCTAATTCGTTACTCTATCACAATTAATGGTGCTAATTTAAGAACGGAAATTCAGCTCACCTATAACAATAAACTAGTTTCCAATAGAGCTCGACGTGAGCTATATTATACACCTACGTCCTACGTGCTACGTGATGTAAAGCCGAGAGGAAACGCCATTAGCTCTCCGTGCCTTTCTTTAATTTATGACTTAATTTTGTGGTTAACTCAGCGCTAAATGCACCTCTTCGGAATAGAGCGCTCCATTGCAGGTGGCACACGAGTGTCTACTCGTCTGGGAGTTGGAGCGATGCAATTCTCGAAATCACAAGGAAATTGTCGTCTTACTAATTACAATTGCAACAGAACCAGTTGCACCACATTAAGAGACATTTTCAGACGTACTCGAGCAAGTATACGTTGGATCTATTTCAACGACAAATTGCCATATTAGCGCAACTCCATTTCCCATTTATAAAACGGTTTTTTAATCGCCGTTGTTTCCTTATAGTCTTATACCGTATCCGACATCTAGCATAATTATTTCGTCTCCTCGCTCGTAATCGGACAAACTGTACTAGAATGCGACAGTCTCTTAACGAACGATTTAAATTGCTTCGCTCGTTGACCTTCTTGAGCAATTACTTCTTTCGACAAAAATGTTATAATCAAATCTTGATGAAATCCGTCCCAGATCTCAGAAATCCAACTAATCTTTACGCACGTTTCACTTTATTCCTATCCATTTCTCCAATTTTTTCCTGGTTACATCTTTCAATCAGGAAGCGTCCAAATATTGCGTGACGCTATTTTTGACATTTCGTGCTTTGACATAAACATATTTTTTTGAATTAAAAACATCAAACACAAAATGAAAAAGTTCAAGATCCTATGATACCAATAGAACGTCTTGTTTACAATTTCGGTGAACAGCCCCTCAAAATATCACGTGACACTGAAGCTGACCCCAACTGCTATTTTTAAAAGCGAAATATTTAATTTTATATAAGCGCCAATTTGAGAATGAGTGATGGGTTTAAATTATTTGATACTAGTCTAAAAATACTTTTAATTAAATTATTTGAACTTTTTTTTCGTGTAAGAGGATTCAAAAGATTTGTAGATTGAGTTAGACGGCAGATTAACTTGACAGATTGGGAATCCATGAACTACGTTATTGAAAATAAAAAAAAAAGTGAAAATGTAACCATTTCATTTTAGGTCTAAAATTGATCTTTCAAATTGAAAATTGATCATTTTCAGCAAAAAACTGCATGTATTTTGTTGAAAATTCGTTTTTTCTGGTAGAAAATCAATCTCTTTGTTTCAAAATTCACCCTTTTTGGTTAAAAATGTAATTGTTTGGCTGAAAATTAATTTTTCATTTTTCTCAAATCAAGTGTTTAGTTTAAAAATTAAAATGAAACTAATTATATGAAAATTCAGCTGTTGTGCTGGATTTTTTTTCTTTGTTAAGAATTATTGTTCTTATCAAGAATTTAAATATTCAATTTTTGATTCGAAATTAACTTTCTATGAATTAAAAATTCAACTATTTGGTAGAAAATTCATGTATTCTGTTGGAAATTTATCATTTTGGTTAAAGATTCCACTATTTTGTTGGGGATTCTCTGTTTTTAGTTAAATTTAACTTGTTGGAAATCAGTTTTTAAACTGCATCCTCTTTGGTTGAAACTTCAATTCCTTGGTAGAGAATTAAAATGTTTGATTGAAAATTAACTTTCTACTGGAAAATTTGGTGCTGAAAATTAAACTACATTGGTACCTATAGAATTAAACTACTAACTTACTACTTTTTTTGAAAATTCGTTCACTTGAGTAGAAAATTAATTTTCTTTGCTAAAGATTTACCTGATTGTTTAAATTATTTAAACTTATTAAACAGTAATTTTCCAAGCTGAAAATGTAACTATTTTATTCTGGGTTAAAACTTATCTTTTTCCTTAGTTGAAAATTCAATCATTCTGTTAGTGTTCAATCATTCTGTTAGTGGAAGATGAATCTTTTTGGTTGAACATTGATCTTTTTTTGCTCAAAATGAAGTTTTTTCATCGCTAATTTAACTTCTATGGTTGAAAATGAAAATGTCTTCTGAGACCCACTTTAGGGGCCGTTCATAAACTACGTTTCCAGTATTGCGCGAAACAGGACATAGGGTGATTTTTCACAAAAATAGGGAAACAATAGGAATATTATCCTTTATTATATCAAATTAATTTAGGTATCATATTGAATTCAGTATGAAACCAAAGTCATCAAATAAAATTTTTTACCGGAAGAGACGAATTTCCAAATCACAAAGATACATTTTCAAGATAATAATTGAACTTTTCCTAATATAGTTCAATTTTTACCCAAACAGCTTAATTTTTGAACAACGAATATGAATTATCAACCAAGAATACTTAAAAAATCAACTGAAGATGGTAAGTTTTTCAAGCAAAAATGAATGAGTTATTACAGGTTCAAAATTGATTTTCAAACAAAAATTTTCAACCAGTTCAATGTGAGGAAAAATGACGAATTTTGAACAAAATAGTTAATTCCTCAACGAAATAAATACATTTTTAACAAAGATGATTCATTTTCAACAAGAGAGAGTTTCAGAGCTAAACACTCGAATGCCTTAAAAACAGTTCACTTTTAAAGGGAAAAATATGAATTTTAACAAAATAAATGAATTTCGAACTACAAATTTTCATTTTTACTTATAAAGAATACTTTTTCTACCGAAAATAGAGATGTCAAATTGTTGTACAAAAAAAAAATTAGTTTGAATAAAAAACGAAGAATATGAATTTTCAATAAAAAATTTAATTTTATATCAAATCGTTAAACCTTCAAGCCAAGAAAGAGAACTGTTTTTACAAAAAGTTGATTTTTTTACCCGCAAATACAAGTTTTCGACAAAAAAGTTCATCTACAGGAAAATAGTGAAATTTTTAAATAAAATCATGCATCTTCAAACAAAACAGAATGAATTTCTTACACAGAAGTAAAACTTTGGACCAAGCAGCTTTCACCAAATGGACTTAATTTTTTTACAGTAAAATGTTATAATTATTCATTCATATCAAACAGTCTTCAAAAATTTGAAACACATTGATTTATAATAAATCTTGTTTATTTTTAAGTCATTTTTTTAGCGATTTCTAACATGCAGACGCACCTGCACCAATCGATCGATTTCGATGAAACTTTGCATAAAACACAGAAAAATATGTATAAATTGAACAAAAAAATACTAAGAAATTGAATCAACGAAATTGAAATATATTTGAAGAAAGTAATTTCTGTTTTTGAAACAGTCAACTGTATCCCCGATTCATGAATTTTAATATCTTTGAATTACTTATGTGATTTCGCGAGTTTCAAATGTCATACAAAATTAAAATGTCACGTAAAATTTTTTGGTTACTAAAAAATACAGAGAAGTAATATCAGTTTGTGTCCTAGTTTTTGGGAAGTATATAAACTCAACAACAAGTTCTGCTAATTATTCCACTCATTTATTTTTCAATTAGGCCTTTTTATCTGTATCGTTTGAACGTATAAAGTGAAATTAATTATAAATTTCCAACAAGCTGTATAATATAATTGTTTTTACGATCTAAAAATGTGTTTCATTTATAATAATAGTCAAAATGGATTATGCTGAATATTTTTATTTGGAAGATTTCACCAATATCCTTAGTTGATTGTCAACGATATCTGTAGCCAGATGTAGGATAAATATAGTTGGTTCAGCAGGGTGGCTCAAAAATGCACAGCAAATTTTTTTTTCATGCTAGAGAGCAACGACCCCCCTCCCCAATTCATTCCAAATCCGAAAAAAAATCCCCAATTTTTGCTTTTTCGTTTTTTTGATTTTAACTGCTGCCGGTTTTGACTTGGAGTTTCCCATGTAAAATGCATGTGGAAAAATCACCTTTTTCAGTTTTTGAAATGATTTTGTAGGGTTTGAAAAAATGTGGGCGGAAAGTATAGAGACTTGTAGAGAATTATGCAGCGAAGAAATCTATGTATCGGACATATGGGTTTGACACCCCTAACACACTCCTACGAGGCTCCTGAAAACTACCCTTGAAACCGAAAATATCAATTCTCCATAAAAACAATTTTTGGGCACTGTATTCTCGCTTGTTCTTTACATAAAATTATTTGTATTGGTCTAGTGGAATATTTATGACCATTGCTTAATTAATTTTCAATTATTCAAACAAATGGAATTAGTTTAAATAATTGTTTTTCGAAAATTCGTTTTTTTCCTAAAATTGATTACTATTGGTCTACTGGAATATTGATCAATAATCATTTCTTAATTTTCAAATATTTAAGGAAATGGAATTTATTTAAATATTGTTTTTAATTCTCTTCTTTCCTAAAAATTATTTCTATTGGTCTACTGGAATATTTATTAACAATAATTTATTAATTTTTAATTATTTAGAAAATTGGAACAGTTATAAAATTATACACAGGTGCAAGAATTTCTGCTAATGATAAGCCCACAGGTATACTCGAAAGTGTCGATGATATCTCTTAGGAGAAATATTTTTGGAATACGTTTCAAAACTTATTCAAATATTATATGTTCCTGTTAAGAATTAAGACTCAATTGTTGAAAAAATGGAGCAAAATTTGCAAATTTTGTGGGAAAATGATTATCTGACAAATTAAAGGTTGTTGAAAATCAATAATAATTTATTTTTTATAGAATTGGAAAATATTTTTCAATAAATTTATGTTATTAAATATAATAAACTGCCAGCTCGACAAAAACAAACGTTTAAGAAAAATTATTCAAACAAATGGAATTTGTTTGAAACTTTGCAAATTAATTAACAAATGTTGATAAACATCCCACTGAAGAAGTGATAATAGTGTTAACAAATATTCTACGAGAACAATTTAATAATTTTTAGGAAAAAAATGATTTTTCGAACAACATTATTTAAAACAAATTCCATTTTTTAAATAATTAAAAATTAATTCAGCAATGTCAATAAATATTCCTCTAGACCAATATAAATAATTTCAGGTAAAAAAAGATGAGAATACAGTGCTAAAGGATCGTTTTTATGAAGAATCGATATTTTTAGTTTTAAGGGTATGTCAGGGACTCGTAGGGGTGTGTTAGGGGTGTCAAACCCATGTCCGATACATGAAATTCTTCGTTGGATAATTCTCTACAAGCCTCCAAACTTTCTCGTCGAATTTTTTTGAACCCAAAAAAATTATTTCAAAAACTGAAAAAAATGATTTTTCCCCATGCATTTTACATGGGAAACTTCAAGTCAAAACCGGTAGCAGTTAAAATCGAAAAAACGAAATAACAAAAATAAGGGATTTTCTTTTTTCGGCTTTGGAACAAAATGGGGGGAATCGTTGCCCTTTTTATGAAAAAAAAGTGTTTTTGAGCCACCCTATTGGTTCAGCTTTAATTGTTTTCCGTATAGAGAATAAGGTCTTCATATGCCGTTTTGTCAGAATTGGGTGATAAATTAGGTTTGAATTCATCCAAAAATTTACTGGTTTTAATATGCAGGCGCACTTCCAGCCAGAACCAATGCAGTGATTTCGATAAATCTTCGCATAAATATAGTAAATAAGGTATGCATATGTAGCTTCTTCAAAAGAAAGTAATAAATCAACTAAACCAAGGTTGCTTAGTACTTGTACTCCCGTTCTTGAATCTCGAAGGGATGTTGAAATCATCCTTGCAATAATTTCAAAACATCCTCTCATATATGTTTTCTACATTTATTGTGAATTGATTCTCAACCCCAATAGTATAATCGAAAAATCTCCTGTGGTTTTGGGTTTTTGGGAATGTCGGTTTCCTTGTTTGCATCTTTAAGGGATGTTATAACAATCCCCTAACAGCTTGTATACACCAAATCATAAATCTGTCTAGTTTATAGGTACTAAACTATCGTTTCAGTTGTTCTGATCTACAAAATATATTAAATCTAGCCTTATCCAAAAGAAAGTTTTTGAGAAGAATAACATTTAACTCATAGACAAACTTTTCTATTAACAGACATGTAAACATTGGAAGTTTGGCATTGGTATGAGTGAAAACTGTCCATTTTTCTGATAATTTTCTTTCGAATCAATAATTTGCAGGTACAAAATTACAAACAAAATTATAATTAGACGTTTCGACAAAAAACCAGTTTCCCTACATTTGATGCAGGGTCCTTCATATTTCTCACAATCTACTCGAAACAACAAGTAAGACAACAAATAATTAGTAGAATATTTTTCCAAGCAAGTTGGAATGGAATCGCTCATGAAGCTCGTTGAAATATCAAATTCTTCAATTCACCAATATATTTTCCACATCATGATGTGGACGAATTATTGCTGGAGCAGTGTATTGAGGTATTGATCCGAAAGGAATTCTCGAAAATCTGGCTTCTGATAGATGCAAATTAACGATGGGGTTGGGAACTATATAAACTACAACCTTATGGCCTCCAGCATCAAATACCGGACGAAGCTTATTATTTATAACTATTCCTAAAATGAAACTATTACGTATTCCTACTTCAATAAGTCCTTGTGGTATGGACTGGATATGACCATCTGCATCTTCGTAGGAAAGAATATGAGGATGCAGGGTAGGCTCAGTATGTACCTGTGATCGCTTCTTGGCCTGTGAACCTAATTCTGTAAGCAGACATAAAAATAGATGAATTTCGTTATGTACAACAATTAATATAATTCAGTTCATAGTTAAGTTACTATAGGGTATTGACAAATGACGAACAAGTGGGAACAGTACCTATCCAATTGAAGCCCGAACAGTTATTTTAAAGATAGCCGTTTCTCCCATATTTCATACTTCTTAACATGTCACAATTTTATTAAGATGGTACTCGTATGGAAATGATAATTTGTAATATAATATAGAAATAGTACGAGCTTCGAACTGTCTTTTTTAACATGCAACGATGACTTATTTATTTTTATATTGAAATTTTTATTATATATCTACTGTAGGTTGCAATCTCTATTCTATAGGCTAAGAAGGCCCCTATGTTAATTGAAAGTGAAAATTTGAATAAAAAAACCAGTGTTACATGTTCTTTATAATTATTGTATGTAATGATCTACCATTCATTTATTCAATATGACAGTCTATTAGTATACGCCAGTTTTATATTTTATAAAATTCTCATCAAAATGAAGTTGTATCACTTGCATCAAAATTATTTTCCATTGATTTTAAAGTTATTAATTTTGTACTTCAAATTAAAATTTGTGAATTTTTGAAAGCATTATGCACAATTTGGAAATTAATCATTCTTAACAACTTTGTTTCAAAATCCTAAGCATATTTTTTTCAAATTTTTTCTAGATTAGTTATACTTTAAACGTTCACAATGTTTCAAATTCTTCAATTTTGAACAGTGAAAATAACAGTGATTTTTTTTTACAGAAATCACAATTTTCGGTACAAAAATACATCCAATCACTTTAAATGTCATTTGATAATACATGATATAACACTGATTAATAATACATTTATCATATTTTTGAAGATTGAAAGCCTTGAGAAATATTCGACTAGTAATCCCGAATTTCGGGACGACGAGACACTTAGTTAATATTAATAATTCAATTATTTTGAATTAAAAAATCTAGTATTTTTAGTAATTTAATTTCAAATTAGCCATATAAGATTTTGAACTCAAGTAAAAAAATACACAATTTTGAAATGAAAGGCTTAAAATTGTATAATTTTGAAAACTGGAGCACGCCTTAAATTAAGAATAATATAATTTCAATACTTTACGATTTCAAATAATCTAATTTTCAAAATTCTAATGTGAAATGGTTAAATTCTTTGAATTTGCTTCGAGAAATTATAATGATTATTGGCTTATTATTAAGAGGATTATTTATTATTAATTTAAATCTTCTTTATTTATAAACGAAACAAGTGAAAATCCTTTTTATTTTTTTTCGAAATATTGTTCTTTTTTCAACATTTCACTAAATCTACTATTGTTTGGTATGCAACTTTTTCAATGCGAAATAAAAAAAAAACATTTTCATTTCAAACGCTTTCAATTCAAAATTCTTAATCATTAACGTTTCTTAAACTCCTTATACTGAAAAAATGGTTCAATAATGCATTTAAATTTTTTATATATTAATGTTAGGAAATAAAACCTAGGGACGTAAAAATGCGCTAAATATTAATTAATTTAAAGAACCAAACCCTTGACTCATGAAAGAGGCATAAGTACTCTGAAGAACGAATTCATTTATGCAAACAAGCGTAGTTCAAAATTTGAAAAATATTCCACTCGCCCAAAACATAACACCATGTTTGAAGAAATTGTATTAATTAAAATACAACATTTTAAAGGTTTCATTTGTTCTGGAGCTTAATGCAATAATAATTTCAATAACTATAACTAATGTAATATTATTTTAATAGTAATATTTTTTATTCTCACCGGGTAAACGGAATATAAGAAATTCTTCAACTAACCAATTGGATAAAATTGAAAAGCAATACAAATGATAATTTGAAAAATTTCCGTGTAAAAAAAATCCACTGGATATATAAATAAATATGCCATGTCTGTCAAAATATTAAAATTGTAGCCTGTAGTCCTTAAATAAACTATGTCATGTAACAGAGTACATCAATATATTTTTACATCTTAAGCAAATATTCTACGAAAACAGACTTTTGGCGATCAGGCGTTATCTCTATACCGAGGCTTCAATTACACTGTTAGAAAAATATTAAAAATTCAGTCATTTTTAATGTACGTATTGAAATTTTTTTTCATTTGCATACAAAAAATTCAAGTGGTCTTATATTAAAATAAAAAGTAATGTAACATACTTTAAACGAGGAGGGATTTCATATGAATTAAAATAATCGGGAATAATCATGTATTATTTCAAAGAGAATTTATATGAATTTAATAGTTATGAATATCCATTTTCATGAATCTTCTTATTTTAATAGACAACGTGGAAAAATGAATGATTATGCGAGAAGAAATTACACGAAATCACAAATTGTTTAATATTAAGACTAAATTGCCTTTAGAGCAGTAAATGTGATCTTGAATACATACGAAACAAATGTACTAATATCGTCCATTTTATTTCAATTTGAACAAAATTTCGAATGAGAAATACTATACTGCAATTAAAAATGCAATTGCATATTAGAAATATGAGCATAACAGTGTTATATTTACGAATAGAATCAAGAAGTAGCACTGAGGTGAAAAGCAGAGTGCCAATGCGGATCTTCATACTCCCCGAATGAAGGATGCCTTGTGGAAAATTTCGTCAAGACTGACTGATAAATATTTTTAAAGAAGTTTCATTAGAGTACTATCTCATTCATCATTCTAAATGAATTACGATTCTAAAACGTATTTGTATTTCTCTAAGATATTTGTATTTCATGAATATAGAACAATATTTAGAAGGTTGAAAAAAATGTGCTACGTAATGGGAAATCAAGATAATGATGTCAAACATAATTGCACGTTACATCGTCAGATATTTACATTGTCAACGGCATCATTTGCTTCAAGAATTTTTGACGGCTTCTGGATGACTTGTCGTTGCAAACAATTGCAATTTTGTATTTCTATTCGCCACGAAATTAAGTCATTAACATATGCTTTTGTTTCTGCGAATCTGATCATCTTTTAAATAAACGTGGAAGAAGTGATAAATTGTCAATTTCAATCTAAAAGCTTCAATTGTAATCTGGTAAACCTGAATTTTTAATTGAAAATTTTTTCTTTAATCTCAATAAATAAACACTTACTTGGATGGGTGACCGTTCGGGAATACTGCGTGCTGTTGGCCCGTCGTGGGTGTGGTGGGCCCAAACTGGTAATAAATATATCCACCTAGAAACACTACTTGAATCGGACGCATTTTCAACCAAATGGTCAAATTTTCAAACGGAAAAGAATTAACTTCAACTACAAACAGTTGAATTTTTGAACAACTAATCAAATCTTCAAAATAAAAAGACAAATTTTTCCAAAGACAGTTGAATTTTTAAGTGAGGACTTTCCTATAGAAAAAGATGAACTTTCAATCCATAAAAGATAGAATTTCAATTGACCAAGTCGAATTTCCAATAAAGCAGTTTATTTTTTTCAATAACAAAATTTCAATAAACTAGCTGAACTTTCAATAAAATATTTATATTTTCAACAAAATAGTTGAATTTGTAACCAAGTGGATGAATTCGATTGGAAGCAGTTACGTTTTCAACCGAAGAATTAAATTTATATGCCTCATAAATAATTTTTTTCAAAATTCCAACCAAATGGTGCATATTAAAAAAAAACAAGTGAATTTTCAACTAGAATGATATATCTTCAACTAGAATAATTGAATTATAAGTTTAAAAATTAATTTGTAACAAAAAAAAAATGCAAATAGTTGAACTTTCTACGTAATTGATGAAACTTTCAACCTACTCTCATTTGTTATTTTTTTGGGATGAAAATTAATATTTTTTGTGGAAAATCATGTTTTTGGTTGAAAATTCAACGATTCGGTCAAACATTAATCTCCTTGGTAGAAAATTCAATCATTTTGTTCGAAAATCATTTTTTCGGTTGAAAATACATTTGTTGAGTTGAGAATTTATCTTTATTAGTTGAGAATTGAAGTCCTTACATGGATAAATGTTGAACTACTTTGCTGAAAATTCATTCCTCTAGCTAAAGATTCTTGATTTTGGTTGAAAATCGTTTGGTACAAATGTAAGTACTTTGTTGAAAATTCTTTTTTTTTGGTTAAACATTATTCCTTCAAACTAAAAATTAAACCCTTTCCGTATTGTTGAATTTTATTAGGTTGAAAATTCATGTATTTTTTTAATTTCTTTTTTTTTGAGAAAGTTAAGATTCTTGCTTGAAAATTTACCTTTTTGGTTGAAAATGGAACTAGTTTGGTGAAAAGGTGAAGTATTTTCTTGAAAATTTGTTTTCTTTATTTGTTGAAAAATAAATTTTCAAACTTGAAACCTAGCTATTTCATTTTTGATGATATATTTTTTTATTTGGAAATTCTACCATTTGCTACTATTCTACTATTAGTTACTGGTCTTTTCTGCTAGAAAAATTGATCTTCTTGGTGGACAATTATTTTTCCTTTGTTTGAAAATCAATTTTTCCGATTGAAAATGTAAATATTTCAGTTTTTGTTAGAAATGTGTCTTTTTTAGTTGAAAGCTGATGTATTTCTTTTTTAAATAAGTAATTTTTTGTCCAAAGATTCTCCATAATCTTTATTTCAGGTTGAAAATTCAATTATTTTGTTTTGAAAATTCGTTTTGTTTTTTTATTGTGAATTAATTTTTTAAATGAAGACTGAAATATTCGATTTTCAGTGGATATTTTTTGTGATAGTGAAATTCGACTGTTTGTTTGAAAATATATATTTTTTAAGTTGAAAATGCATCAGTTCGGTTAAGCGTTTATATACTTTGTTCAAAATTTGACAATTTTGTTAAAAGTAATCCTTTTTAGTATAAAATTCAACTTTTGTTTGACATTTAGCTTTTCGGGATAAAAATAAGTCTTCATTAGTAGAAAATTAAACTTTTTCGTTAAAATTTTGTTCCGTTCGCTAATGAATTAACTATTTCATCAAAACTTCGTTATTTTCGGGTAAAAAATTAATTCTTCGAATTAAAATTGTAACTATTACATTTTTGGTTCATTTTTTTTTGCAGCTCAGGTAATTCGTTGAAAAAGTCAATTTTTTGGGAGATTCTTCATTTCAGTCAAAAATTTATCATCTTGGTTCAAAATTCAACTATTCGGTTGAGAATTAGTTTCGTTATTTGATTAATATTAATTTTTCAACTAAAGATTCATTTGTTCCATTTTTAGTGGATATTTTTTATTGACAAAGTGAACTATCTGACTGAAAATTCATCTTTTTTATTTGAAAATTCAACAGTTTTGTTGAAAAGTAATTCTGGAAATCAGGAGTAACCTCAGGTAATCCAGAGTATGTATGTATGTATGTATGTCTACCATGAAGCCATTTCCCTTTCGGGGTAGGCGTGACACTACCCGATTCGGGTAGTGTTTCTAAGTGGATAGTTTCTTGTAGTAAAGAACTACAAGTGTGGGCTAACCAAACTCACGACATGCCAACAGCACGCAGTTAGTAGCTTTCCCGAACGGTCACCCATCCAAGTACTAACCGCTCCCAACACTGCTTAACTTCCGTGATTTAACGAGAACTGGTTTTTTCAGCGTTTTATGGCCGTTGGCCATACCATAATTTTGTAATTTGTAATTTGGTATATACATGTAATCCAATGTAATGCGCTCCAATCCAGGGTAATTCATTTCCGCTAAACCGCATTTTTAGGAGTTGTTTGCTCTTGGCCTCCTGGGCCCTGGGTAGCCAGTTTATATAAGAATTGCAGATATTAAACATGAACAATCAAACTTGATCAAAAATATAAATTAAATAGCAAGTGGTGAAGAGGCATCAATAAATTTTCGTACCTCCGCGTCTGAGAGGCACATGATTATCACTTATTAACTTTGAGACTGATTAAAACCAGGCCACTTTCTGATTCGTTGGAATCTGTTATAAGACCCTCACCCAGTTTCAGATTAAGCACCTTGTCGAACAAGACAAATGCAGGCCTCCCCTTTTTAATTTGAGTGCATTCTGATAATTTTCGTTCTATGCCCAGACGTGCCACTCATCACACCAAAAATAACTTCGACACACCGAAACAAATCGACATGGGCCCAATAAACTATAGCAAAGTGTTAATACGGCCAATCACGCCCAAGTCTCGAACCCTAATTTTCCCGCGTAAATCGCCAGTAATGCATGACGTCATCGTACATCAGGCCCGCAACGCTGATTGGGTGCGAGAATTGGGGCCCGCCAATTACCGGGTGACCCGAGCACGATTTATGGGGTCGGTCGTAACTCACGTCGTGGATCTGCACTCCACTCCAACCTTTTCCATAACTCGGCACCATAATTCCTATGGGGCTGCCTTTGCATTTCCGTTGCTCGTGCGAGCTGCAGAAAAAGATAGCGCGGGGCAAGGCGTTACAAAGTGCGCCGTGATAAATCGACGACAAATTGAAAATGTCGAAAGTCCCGCAGTTCAGGGCTCGTTTATGCGCACATTTACATCCAACTTGCGCACAAGAGACTTGAATTCTTTCTATGCATAAATCTAAAGGGATTACAATTATGCGCCTGCCTCCAATATATCTTGAATTATAAATATGCTCATTATTCGAATTCATTACTGGGTTTAATTGCATTGGTATTAATACCTGCGATGGTTTACATTTACTGGTTATTATCATTATTATTATTACAATTATTGTCTTGTAAAGCTGGCCCATTTGAGTCCCGTAGCGCTGCAGTTAAAACCTATTGTACTATGCCTCTTTATTTCAAAACCCAGGTATATACAATACACGGGTCATCTTCGTTGCTGAAGTATCATTCAAATCCTTCAGAATGAACTTCCAGACAATTCTACTTTACTTGGTATGGGCCTGTTAACATTTTTCTTTACTAAGATGGGCTTAGAATCACTGTATGAATTTAATCACAATCAGTAATAATCCACGACTACATTAGCTTTTGTCAGAAGTACTTGGATTTGCCTGAAAGTTTGGCCAGGAGAGAGGAAAACTGCAGAAAAGCACATCTTGAATTTAGCCGGTTTTTCGGCAGTCGAATTCGAAGGCAGACATTCGACACTGACAAACTAACTTGTTATATGATTCTTCAGATTCGTTCACTCTTTTTTGGAAGTCAATTGCAGGTTCATGAAGAAATGGCGTCTGGAATGTCCATTAGTTCCGTTAGGATGATTTTCAAAATTTTATAACACCTCTCCCCTATTGTAAGGACTCGCAAGATTTTTGTTCGTCACTCCCACCCATTTCTTACGTAGGATTTTATATTTTTAACTCAAGTACTATCATAAATCGCGCTCTATAAGCGAGTGTAGCTTTTCATTTTGATAGGAAAAATACTTGATACGAAATAAAAATTTCGAATAAATATTTGTGGTATTTCAGTATGATCTACGACACATGATGACTTTTCGAAACTCTTTGCTTGGGGTGATTTCTAGAGAGATTGATCAGCGACTTGGGTCGGAGCAGTGTTGCGGATCAAACGTGATATTTACATAAGCAACACGAGAATTCTAGATTGATCTGAAAAATCTACCCCAGTACCACCCTTATACCTCCTTCAACACTTCTCTCTCTCCCCAGCTGTAACCGAGTGAGTTACGTATACATCGAAAGTGATTCGGGTCTTTGGTATAATGATAGTAACTTATTTTTCAATTTAATTGTTTTTGAGGTTAGACACACATAATTTTTGTAAGATTCTTGAGAAAATTCGAAAAGATTTCTTCAGAATTCAGAAACGATGAATTAAAATTTCAAGAAAATAGTGAAGTTTGAACCAAACATTTATCCGTAACCAAGAAAGATAAATTTTCAACAAGTTGCATTTCAAACCAATAAAAATGAATTGTTTTTCAAAATAGACCAAATTTTTACAGAACAGCTCGATTTTTTAATCTGAAAATATGAGTGTTTAACAAAAAAGTTAATTTTGCAACAAATATATGAATTTTCTATCAAAAAATACAAATTTTCAACCGAATATTTACATTGTACATTAAACCGAATGATATTGATTTTCGACGAAAAATGTTAAAGTTAATATTTTGGTCCAAAAAGTATTTTCATTTTGAATAAAAATCAGTTGGATTTATAAAGAAAAGACGAGATTTCCACAGAATGATTAAATGCTTAACAAGAATGGATGAATTTTCAAACAATAAGATTAATTTCCAACGGAATAGTAACATTTTCAATCAAAGAGATTCTCGAAAAAGTAGTTCAACTTTTAACCAAATACTTGTATTTTTAACCAAAAAGATCAATTCTCGACAAAAAATGTTATAGCTGATATTTATATTAAAAAATTTTTTCATTTTGAATTAGAAACAGTTGCATTCATACAAAAAGTCAACATTTCTACAAAATATTTAAATGCTTAACGAAAACAGAATTATGTTCAACCGAAACAGACGAACTTCAAACGAAATAGTTACATTTTAACAAAAATAGTTATTTTTCAACCAAATAGATGAATTTTCATCTTATGTAATGAATCTTGTACGAAAAAAATTATTTTCAAACAGAGAATCTCAACTTTTAACCAATTAGTCCAATTGTCAACCAAAAAGACGAATAAGCTAAGAAAAATGTAATAGTTGATCTTTTAATTAAAAAAAAATTCTATTTTCAGTTAAAAAGAAGAATATTAAAATATAACAAACAAGTATGATTTAATTTCAGATCTCCTTCTACCCCTCTATTGTAATATTTTTAATTTGATGTAATATTGATGAAGATTTTAAAGGATTTTCACGGATTTTAAGAGATTTCAAGGGGTTTTGATTTTTTTTACGGAGTATCAAAAGATTATAAGGGATTTGAAATAGATTTAAAAGCATATTCACGAATTTTAAAGGATGTCGTAAGATTTTAAAAGGTTCAATGAAATTTCAAAGGATTCCTGAATGTTATAACGAACTTTAAGGGATTTCGATCAATTTTAGTAGATTTTAAAAGATTGTAATGGCTTTTGAAATATTTCAAGGAATATCAAGAGATTCGGTTAAGGGATTTTGAAGATTTTAACAGATATATTATTTCGAAAAACTTCACATAATTTAAGAATTTTTAGCCGATTTTGAGAGGTTTTAAGGAATTCCCATGAGTTTTAAAGAAATATAAGGGATTTTGATAAGACTTTTAAGATTTCAAGCTATTTCATGGATTTCAGACGATTTCGTAGAATCTAAAAGAATTTTAGGAAATTTCCACGCAGTTTTTGAAGGATTGCAAGGGATTTCAGAGTAATCGCTTTGAAGAGATTTCAAAACATTATGTAGGTTATCCATGTAATTCAAAAGATTTCAAAGAAGTTTTACATGACTTAAAAAATGTTGAGGGATTTACAACAGATTTAACAGAACTCACAGTATTTCGAAGAATTTTTCACGAAAGGATTTTTTTTAAAGGACGTCATGGGATTTTGATGAGATTGTCGAGATTTTTAGGAATTTTTTAAGATTTGAAAAGATTTTTAAAGATTCTAAAGGATTTATGAGGTATCAGAACGGATTTTGAATGATTTTTAAAGATTAAAAAATAACTTTAAATTTTAACTTTTCCAATCCCCTTGTATCGAAAAATTGCGAAATAGACATTTTTATGTTAGATTCATGCTAAATACGAAAGTTTTCGGAACTTTTTCAACTTAATTTTTTGTTATTCGATAAGTTACAAGTTTTGAAGTATTTTTTGACCATCGAATCGTGAAAAGTTAATAATTTTTGAGATAAATGATACAGTTGATGAATGTCAAGAGCGATATATCTTTTTCAAAGATTTTTGGTAATTGTTCCAAGAAGTTTCAATTGTTTAAACTATTTATTCTACTGTAAATCATAAAAAGTTATCTTCTTTTAGAATTAATGACATAGTTAACCAATTTTGAGAGAAAAATATATTTGTTAAGGATAATTGGCAATTATGGAAGAAATTTCTTATTAGTTTCAATAAATAAATGTTCAGAGTGATATGCTTTGTGAAAGACAGTTTTCAGTTATTTGAAAAATTGATATTCATTCACTTGCGCCTTTTCCTAGAAGAGGCCGAGAAAACTCTAGTTTTTGGTATCTCTTTCAATCTTGTCGTTCAAAATTTTTTTTACATACGTCAGGGATACTTATGTTTTCAGATTGATTTCGTTTAGATGAAAAATATTCAAATAGTCGAAGAGATTTTAAGTGATATCAATTGCTTGAATAAATGTAAATGGTCTTTAAAAAAAATATATCTATTAACATTCATTCACTGAGTTATCTATGCCAGAATATGCCAACTTTTCGAGCTTTGATAAAAACAAATTATACAAATAGAAAATGATTCAAAAATTGTAAAATATGTTATTCGAAAAATATCATTTTTGACATTCATCAATTATTAATAGATTTAATACTTTCACGATGATTCATTATAATAAATTTAAATATAAAGGTTTTTTGGGTTTCGAGCGTTTGCGAAACTATGAATGTTGCCTGTAATAATTTATTATCAACTATATACTTAAGCCCAAAAATAGTACCTATACACGATTTACTGAAAAAATATTGTTTATGCCAATTATAATTATTTACAAAATAAAAAATTAGTTGAAAAAATACTTGAAAACTTGTCATTTATCAAATGAAAATAATTAATGTTGAGAAGAAGCGTCTTCAGCCAAAATTTACATGAATTTGCCAACCTGGGCAATTTCGGACACATCTGGAAAATTCGTACATTCTTAAATTGATAATTCAAATTACTTAAGGGGTTTAGACAAGAATCTAGCACCAGTTAAGGCTTTATCATGACTTGAAGTGGTTCTTGATTGTGGTCAAAACCCTCGTAAGTAATTTAAATTTCCAATTTAGACATGTCCGAGTTTACCCCATATCTCCGAAATTATCTTGTTTGACGGTACTCCTTTTTTTCATTTTTTTGAAACAGACCTTTTCCCATTTAAAGGTCCATGTTAATTTCCAAACTCCGTCAGCACGGTGTAATGTTGACCGATTCGAAAAAAGGGAAATTTCTTTTTCGGGAAAAGGAACAAATTGGGGTGAATCAATGACCAACAACCAAAGTTGAATTTTTGGACTACCCTCTTAGAGTAGAAACCAAAATGAAATTATCTTTAGAAATCAAGCCAGTAAGTGAACTACTGCATAAATCAGTACTGCTAGTCTCGGATAAAGAAAAGAAGTAGAACATAGTTAAAGCTTAGAAAAAAGTTAAGGTCAACTGCAGATGTCACTTGGACTTTTAAGTCATATTAGGTCATTGATGTCCTCAGAGTTAAAAAAAAAAAGATAAATCCCAAAGGTGAGGAGGATCATCCTACCAATCAGGAACGACTTCCTTCAAGGGAATTATCTGTGCGAAGGTAAGTTTAACTTTACCCCGGAGGTGATACTGAACTTGGATGTACGCAGGCATGTCTGGTGGAAGGAAGTATTTTTGCAGTAGGTACGAGTTTGCAGGTTGCGCGGAACGGCGTGCGCGCGATCGGTTCTGAGCTGAGCGGGTGACCGAACTTCTTTTTGCCCTCCCCCCTCCTGTCCTTCACCACCGGATCCCCTCCGGACCCATCTTGCCCCTTCAGGCCCCTGTTGCCCCTGGCCAAGCGCTGCAGCGCATGGCGTCCTCGTGTGGGCGAAGGGTCATAGGTCGCAGACACACTACAGTGGTTCTCAAACAGTATTCACCCTTCTTCAACGTAATGAGATAATATATTCAGGGTGACCCCAGGTCAGGAAAAACCACAAAATCAAGGAAAAGTTAGGCAATTTTGTTGGTCAGAGAAAGGCAAGGATTTTGGATGAAATGGTAAATGCCAGAGAATTTTTGTAAGAATCACTTTACCTTAGTTGTCGTGCCAAAAATTTATTATTACTAATTATGTAATTTCAAATAAAACCGTTTTTTTATGATACATTATCAAAACTTAAAAAATGTTATTCTCACAATGTTTTCAGCATTTAATTTTTTTTCTATTGCTTTTCACCAATTTTTGAAAAATTGTTGAGTTTTAATGAATGATGGCTTATTCGTTCAAGGAAATCATTCGGTGTAACTACTGCTTCCAATTTTGAAAATAAATATTTCTATGGCTGAAATTGTTAAACGAATTTTTTAAATAAAACATTGGTAGAATATTGCGCTTTTTCCTGGAATTTTCAACTGTTTGTATATTTTTCATTGGGCGTGACTTAATAATTAATTAGATTCAGAAAAAATAATTGTTTGAACAAATCATTATTGTTTATGAATATCTTCATCTATATCAATGCCTGATAGTTGTGGTTTTTCGGCAATGTTCACCTTTCTGTCCTTTTTTTCACTTAGTGAGGTGGTAATTGATTGAAGTTGTTCAAATAATTCAATATTGTTTATAACTATCTTTTCTTAGATAAGTGCTAGAAAGTGCCGGTTTTTTCTGAAATCTTTAACTTTGCATTGCCTTTTTATTTAAGAACAAATAATAAGTCAACCACAACAAAAATGATTTTTCGAATGGCATTGTTGTTTTTAATTTTGGGAGTCCGGAAAATTTCGATGAGACGGTATTAGTAAGTATTAATTTAAATATTGTTAAGCTGTCAAGTTTTGAGTCTTTTAGAAGGTTCTTTATTTTGCTGACTATTTTCTTTTCGGGGTCTTTTTCAAGTTTTTCAGATGTATCTTCAGATTCTTCAGTTATAATGTAATACCTATTTCTCCTTCAATATCCAATTCTACAGACAAACCTCAGGAGCAACAATGAGATCTCCAATCTCACCGCTAATAGCCAATATCTTCATGCTACATAGCAATTAAAATCTTCAAACAATACAAGATTGAGCCGGAAGTTTGGTGTTGTTAAGTTGACAACACATTTGTCATCTGAGGACATAGACTAAATGAACTACGTAAGTTTTCCGATTCCATTAAGCGATTACATCCTGACATACAGTCAGTCATCAACTCCCTTGTATTTAGAGCTGTCTCCATAACAGATAAAGAAAACACACAAAAGGAATGACAAAACGTCAAACAGATCTTAATACGGAATGATTACACTAACAAACGAATTGATAAAGCAATGAGGAAATACTCAAGAAAAATCAACAAAACCTACTAAAGGAAGAGAGAGAAAAACTACCACCATCCTACCCTACATCCAAGGTATCACACAACAAATGGGAAGAATTTTCAGCAAACACAATATCCTAACCATATTTCAACTATCTGCGAAAATGAGACAACTTCTAAACAACCCGAAAGATTAAAAGGCACCTCTTGTGGCAAAGTCCATATTGAAGAAACCGGGAGGGCGATTAGCCAACGTGTGAAGGAACATACGATTAAAGTCAGGCTTGAACGTTTCACGCAATCAGCACTAGGATCATCATATCAAAACAGGACATAGCATTTCATCTGAGAAAACAACCCGGGTTTTCAAGAAAAAGACTTGATTGGCCAATCAAGTTTGACCATTTCCCACCATGGGGCACTCTGGCCAATCGCAGGCATAGTCGATAATACATACAAGAACAACATAACCTGAAACTTCAGTTTCAGGTCAGCCCTGAAGAAGTGAAATTCAATGTTCACGGAACGTCGGCAAGATTCGTAGGTTCGCACACGATTGAAACCCGAAAAGCATTGAATTTTAAATTTATTATAACGAATCATCGTGGAAGCATCAAATCCATTTACATTTTTTAGATGGCAGTTGCTCTTAGTGGGACCCTGCGGTGGTTGTTTAACTCTTTTGTAGATGTAGATGTAGATGTAGATGTAGACGTAGATGTAGATGTAGATGTAGATGTAGATGTAGATGTAGATGTAGATGTAGATATACTAAATATGAAGATAAATCAGTCAAGTTGCTCCTGTCAGAATCTTCGACAATCAGTCTTTGAAAACTCATTCTTTTGTTCGGTATTTATTAATATTAAGTCAAGTAGTCTAAAATACGAGATCTACCTGCTGATTCATCAGTCAGTCTGTATGATTGCGGGTCTAAAGCTTGATGCATGAAGCCTTTTTAATGCTCTCTACTTGAGCTGATTCCTAGGAAGATTAAGCGCTGTATTTTTTTCTGGAACGTAGCGTCTTTTCTGGCCTAAATCTGAAAAAGGGAATTTTTAGGTTGATTCCAGGCAAAAACGAATTCTCAGACCAGTCGAATATTGAAATTTACTTGTTCTTAAATATTTTCGATCGAAAAGTGAAGGAGAATTGCTAAAATCTCGCTCATATCTAAACGCGGAAGAAAATATGTTGAAGATCATGAGCGTTTTGCACTGGTCAGGCGACAAGGTGAAGACAATTTGTCCTAGCGATTACACATTATGTACTATCTCTTCGCGAAAGGGCCCTTGATAGCGTGAGAACAGGGAAGATGTAGTGAACGCAACCAGCTTAGAAGCTGAACCTATATCGTTCAGTTATGAAGGCTCTCGTTTTAATAATAATTTATTCGGAAAGTGTTATAATGAATATTATTTTATATTAAGCGTTCGTTGATTGAAGTTAAATGCAATACTGCATTGAGGAAGACTATGGTTAGAGCAACAATTTTTGGTGCCTTTGCTCAATTAGGGGCCGACCATAAACTGCGTTACCAATTTTAGGCTATCTTTGACACTCTCCCCCAAACGAAAGTAACGCTGCCGCTATTTAAAAAGGAAATAGGGTGATTTTTGACAACAATAGGTGAATCATAGGGGATTGTATTGTTTAAATCTAAATATTGTAGATACCCTACTGCAAACAAAATGAAACTTTTGAAATTCATAAGATTTACAGTCAAAATATGTTGCATTTTCAACAAAATAATTAAATTTTTAGGCAGAAAAGTTTTACTACTAATAGAGATGAGTTTTTACGATAAGTACCCCACGAAGACAAATCTTCAACAAACAAAATTGATTTCTAACCAAAAAGTTGAAATTTCAAGCAGAGAAGATGAAGTTTGAAAAAAAAAACAGTTGAATTTTCGAACAAAAAAGATAAATTTGATAAAATCGTTGGATTTCCAACAAATAATCCAATGTTGACATGATAGTTGAAATTTTAACAAATTAGTGGAATTTTGAACCTAAAAATATGTATTTTCAACCAAAGGGTGAAGTTTTCAACAACAACATTTAAATTCAACACAAAACGATGGCATTTTCTTCGAAATAGTTCTTCATTTAAATCGAGAAAAATAACTTTTCTACCATAAAATAAAAAAAAATAGTTGACTTTTCAACAAATAAAACGAATTTTCGAGATTGAAGGTTAATTTTCTATTTGAAGAGACGAATATTCAAAGAAAGATAGTCTCAATCTGAAAAGTTAAATATTTTAGAAAAAACTTGACTCTTAAATCCTTAAAGATGAATTTTCAACAGGAAATGTAATTGATAGTCAAGAATGACATAGTTTCAACCAAGAAGCTTTTTCCTTTCAATGAAATTCTTTAATTTAAAGGAAAATATAAGCTTTCAGTCAAATGTTCAAATAAAAAAGATTAATTTTTAACCAAATGCTTGAATTCTCCACTAAAATGATGAATCCTGCACCAAAAATTAACCTCAACAAAATTGTGGAATTTCCTACAGAGAAATTAATTTTCCACAAAAAGAGATAAACTCTCAATAAAACATGTAATAGTTGATATGTCAACCACGAGGGATTTTAGCTTCTACTCAAAACTGTTTTTAAGCCAAAAAAAGACGAATTTTCATCGAAATATTTGAATCCTCATCAGAACAGATGAATTTACAACAAAACCCATGAATTTTCAATCAAATGGTTGGCTTTTCGAATAGAAAAGATAATTTTTCAACGAAGAATTGAATGGTTACATGTCCAATAAAACAATATACACATATTTCACAAAGAAAGACGAACTTCCAAGAAAACACATTAATTTTGAACAAAAAACTTAATTTGCAACGGAATTGATGGCTTTGCTACCAAATTAGCTCAATTTTTAACCAAAAAAATCAGTTTTCCACCTAGCTTTTCAATTTTCGAGATAAACTTTGAAAAAATATATGAATTTTCAACTAGTTAACAGATAAATTTCCATCTAAAGAAGATACTTTTTTAACCAAACATTGAAATTTTCGAATACAAAAGATTCATTTTCAACCAAGAATTGAATAATTATATTTTCAATTCAAAACATACAGTTTTTACCATAAGCAAAATAAATGTTTAACATAATAGTTACATTATTAACTAGGGATATGAATATCTAACAAAACAATTTATGTTTTATCAAGAAGATTAATTTTCTAATAAAAAATACAAATTTCCAACGAAATAGATCATTTTCAACCGAATAGTCGAATTTTTAACTAAAGAAGAATAATTTACAATGAAAAATATAATACTTGAATCCACAGTCCGAAAAAATTATTTTTTAACAAAATAAGACACACGTTCAACCAAAAAGAACAATATTCAACAAAAAGGATGAATTTTCAAGTCCGAAAATTAATTACTGTCAGAAATGGAATCGTGAAGTTTTCAGTTGAAAAAATTCATTTTTGATAAGAAAAATTTTTTGAAGAAAATTGTTGAATTTTTAATTGAAATAGTTTAATTTTCTGCCAAAAAATAATATTTTTCAACAAGATATATCAGTATCCATATCTATATATATTGTCAACTGAAATGTGAATAGTTAGAGTTGTAGTTAAAAAAATTAATTTACAAACAAAATTTCAAAAATATAGTTAGATTTTCTAGAAAAGTATATTCTTATTTCAACAAAAAATTCAATTCTCAACCAAAAACATGAATTCTCAACTAAGAAGATGAATTTTCTGCCGAAAAAGACAAAGTTTTAACAACATACATGAATTTTGAACTAAGAAAGATCAATCTCTAAGAATGAAACAAAAAAGTAGTTCCCAAATATTTGGATTACCTATGTAAATTATATAGTCCATCGAATTACCAGGGTGGTTTTTCCCTCGGTACCAAAAATTAAGGTGGTGTCTAGAATTGGTGCTCTTACCCTAGATATTAATTATAATGTTAAAATAATTCGTATTTTTAATTCCTTCGATTAAAAGCTTGATCAACCTTGCACTTCATGACCCTTCATCTGAGCCCTAAATATAACTGACCAAACAAAAAAGTCTTGTTCTTTGGTTTTTTGTTTGTTTCAGTCATATCCAGGAAGTTGACATAAGAATACGGATGCTCGATCTTTTTCACCTGTAGGTTACGACTCGGGACTTCCTCCAAGGCATGTTGGGGCGGCACGCGAGAGATACGATCTTTCCACGGAGAAAGCAAATTGAAAAATTATACGGAGCCACGATTTTGGCGAAGAGGCAAAACAAAAGGTTGAAGATAGATGAGGTCGTTCGGAAAGGGTAACACCCGGATGAGCAGACCGAACAGACGTTATCTTCATTAATCTTGAAAAAGGAATGGGTGGTTGACAGTGACTCTTGTATAAATCCGTTAAAGTTTCGTTCCTTGATCTCCCTTTCTAGATCTTTGCGTATTTCTCTTCGAATATCATTTGAGATGAACAAGAACGATTTCAAGATTTTGTCACAAAACAAACGAGTGCAAAAATAAGAAAAACTCAAAATAGTTATTTCGTTTACAAATTGTATAATTTTCGATGAAATTATTCAAAGCAGAGTCATTAATTAGTTGAATGAAAACCGATCTGTGAAGGTCTTTGAGAATAAAATTAAATGAAGGATGTCAATCTGCATTAATGGATTTGTAGATTACAAGGGAAAATCAACTCCTAAAAATATGGTCCACTGGATGAGGATTACTCCGGATTACATCAGATTACGCTGGATTACCTATATACACAGAATTACTCTGGATTACCCGAGATTACTCAGTATCGCATAGACCTGCTCTTGATTACATAGATTAATGATGTATTATTCCGCCTAAATTATAGATTCACGCGAATTTTCGACCAAAGAGGATTACTTTCGAACAAAATCGTTTAATTGTTAACAAAATGTATAAACCCTTGATCACGTTGTTAAATTTTCAAACAAAAAATTGAATTATCAACCATGAAGAATAATTTTCTATCGAACAAGACACTTTTCAAACAAATTCATGAATTTTCAACGAAGTAGTTGAATTTTACACTAAGAAGATACATTTTTCACTGAAACCTGAATAGTTAAATTTTCAGTTGGAATTAAATTTTAAGCTAAGAGAGAACAAATTTTCAATAAAATAGCTCAATTCCCAATAAGAAAACAACAAATTTGCTCTTAATTATCATAATTTTTGCAGAAGAATAATTCAAAATTATTTTTACTTATAATAAATTAGAAATTGTAATAGAATATCAATGAATAACTATTTAACATTTTTCGCAAAAGGAATTTCTGGAAGTAAATTTAATTACAGTTTAGGTATCAAAAGAGACACATTAAAAATAATTTCAAAATTATTGAATAATACATATGTTACAAGTTACAGTCTATATTTTCACTGATTTTGAGAAACACTAGTTTTCAATAATTTTGTACATTTATTGCCGCTGCAATTAACCAAAATATTAGAAAATTTATTGTTTCAGACGAAAGTAAACATACAGAATATCGAAAACCAGTCAATAAAAAAAAATGTCGATGCGATATTCAAGGCCAAAATGCATTGGAAAAATATAACGTCACTGAATGTCCTAACATTTTTTTTGAATTTGTAGACTGGTAACATTTATTTCTCATAAAGGATTTATTGTTTTTGAAAAATAATTATCAAAACTATATTTTTCGTGATATATTCATATACGATTGTATTATCTGCATTATTCTGCGTTTTCTTAAATAGATCCAGAGTCAGAGATCTATTTTGTTGCGGATTTGTAATTATTTAGTTTCGTCACCATCTAAAAAATCAAAATGGAGGTATTTTTGGCCTAGCGATCCACTAGTTTGTCGTTAAATATTATTTGATAAAGTATCTGGAAATATTTTAAGATTATAGCATTGAACAAAGCAGAGCCTATGATAATGTTCTCATATGAATATTGCATCATTCTCTCAAGTGTACAAAAAAGACAAATAAATGCATTTTGCGTTACAGGAAAGGTTTCTTTAAATTTTTTTTGGGTGAAACTTGGAAAGATGATATTTTACATAACATTTTGTGAATATATACGTATAATAAAGTAATCATAGCATTTTCGTAAATCGATCCAGAGTCAGAAAACTATTTTATTGCGGAATTAAATTATTGAGTTTCGTTACCATCTAAAAAATTGAAATGGAGGTATTTTTGGCCTAGCAATCCATCAGTTTGTTAAATATTATCTGAAAAAATTGTATGATTATAGCATTCAACAAAGCAGAGCCGATAATAATGTTGTCATATGTATCTTGCATAATTCTCTCGAGTGTACAAAAGTGTCAAATAAATGAATTTTTTATTGCAGGATAGGTTTCTTTAAATTTCTTTGGATGAAACTTTTGAGGTTGACATTTTACACCGGTGCAGGTGGTGCTGTTGCTTATCATTTTTACATTATTTGGTTTTAGGAATCATTGCGAGCAGTTAAAGGCTCTCATTTGTGTTTTCTTCATTTCGATAAGAAGACAGTTGATTCTCTCAGATGTTCAGAATATCGTAAGTATTATCGCAGTTTCTAAAATTGAAGTCTAAAATCAAACAGTGTGCATAATAATTCACATCCAGAATTAGTGTAATTCTATTTGAAAAAATATGCTAATCAGATACATCAAAAATAATGTTGTCATCAATTCAAAGTGAAAATGCTTGGAAGCTCCTTTATCTATGTTCTTCTGAATGTTACTTTCTTCGTAAGGACTTTCTTGAATAAGTTGACTCTCTGTCCCACAATCATTACATGTTATTTTGATACTGACGAGAATTCCTCCGAATTTTCAAGATGAAATGAGATGAAAAAACAAATGAATATTGCAAATCTCGTATTGAAAATTGCTCGTAAATTTGAACAATCATCTTGTATCGTTATGCACCACTATTTTTTATGTACATTCATTAATTTCGTTCACGAATTATAGCTGGTGCAGTATATTTTGGCATAACCCCGAATGGAATCCTCGAAAATTGATCTTCTGTTAGTTGCATATTAACGAGTATGCTGCGACCTACATATACTACGATTTTGTTGCCGTGAGCATCAAATACTGGACGAAGCTGATCATTTATGACAATTCCACGAATATATTTGTAATGTATTCCTACTTCAATGGGTCCTGGTAGTATTGGACGGATCTGACCACTTGCATCTTCGTAAGAATGAATATCAGGATACAGAGTAGGCTCAGGATGTATTGGCATCCAGGGCTTGCTCTCTGAACTTGATTCTGTAAGAAGGAAAAGAAATAAATGAATTTTGATAACCAATTCAATTCAATCCATACTAAAGATTATATATCTGTGTTGATAAATCAAAGTAAAATTAATTATTGCATATTCTCATAGGGTAGCGACATCAGTTACTACGTGCAAAAAATTCGCCAAGTATATGGATGATTAGGATCTGATTATATTATTATTTTATTATCATACAAATTACAAGAGTAATTGGGGGATGTGTAGAAGGAGGGATGAAGTTTAGATCAATTGGGGATTCCGTGCTGCTTATTCAGAAAGCACGTTCGTTCCGCAAAATCGCTTATAAGATAACAATAAGAGTGATAAATTACGTAACCACTCAAGGGGGAGGGAGAGGACAAGAGATGTTGTTACGATTTGTTACGGTACCGCGCCGCGAGGGGGATCCTTCATTCATGTACGGAATTTTCGGAAATTCACAAATGAAACAAGTAACTGGAAGAAATTGTACAGAAATTTAATATTCATTTAACTTTACGCGCCAAAGAAACCTGGTGAGTGAAAAAAGCAACCTGATCCACAACCACTTTTTAAAATGTCTGGGATTCAGAAAAAAAATCTTGTAAAAGTCAGGGAATTCATACAACTTTAAATATCTGACAAGCAGAATAAATTTGAAATTGTTTTTTTACGCTTATAAAATGTTCTAGGTTCAAAACTTTACAAATGTAATAATCTGGTCTTTGAATATTATTGGTCAGGGAAAATGAAAAATTGGCCATGGAAAAATTAGAGAATATTTTAAACTAAGTTTTGCGGTAACCCCGATATAACAATCTTGTTAGTAGTTTATTTGCTTTGTATTTATATTTCTTCTTTCACAGCTGCTTCCTCCTGAGAATTATCTTTTCAGTTGTAAATTTTATTATTTGCTTGAAAATTCCAGTATTTTGTAGAAAATTTACCTTTTGAAAAAAATTCATATTTTGGTGTTGAAAAATCAGTTGAAATGTTTTTTGGATGAAAATCAAACTATTTTTTTGAAAATTTGTCTTTTTGCTTCAAAAATTCATCTGATTTAGTCAAAATTTCACCTTTCTTGTAGAAGAATGCAACTGTTTGGTTCAAAATTCAATAATTTTGTTGAGAGTCATCCTTTTTGATCGGCAGTTTCAACTGTTTTGTTGGAAAATCACCTGAAATCTTCTTTGTATGAAAATTCGACTATTTTTTCTTAATATTCATCTTTTTTATTTAAAAACTCATCTGTCTGAGTAGAAAATTCATATTTCTTGGATAAGAATGCAACTGTTTGGTAAAAAATTCAATCAATTTGTTAAAAAGTCATCCTGTTGGTCCAAAAATCCACTGTTCTGTTGAAAATTAAACTATTTGGTAGAAAATTTACCTTTTGACAGAAATTCACATTTTGTGTTGAAAAATACCTTAAATATTCTTGAGATAAAAATTCAACTATATTTTTTAAATATTTGTCTTTCTGATTTAAAAAGTCATCCCTTTTAGTAGAAAATTAATCTTTCTTGGATGAAAATGCAACTGTTGAATTGAAAATCAAATCATTCTTTTAAAACATTATCCTTTTTGTATGAAACATCAACTGTTATTATTGAAAATTCGTTTTTTGGGTTGAAAATTAAAGAATCTCTGTAGAAAATTCACTTCTCCTTTAAACAATTTGGTTTGCAAATTTTATTTGAACCACTTTGTTGAAAAATCATTTTATTGTTGGAGATTCATATTTTGAGTTGAAAATTCATCTCTCTGGTTAAAGTTGGACTATTTAGTTAAAAATTAAGTTTTCCTAATTGAAAATTCAACTGCGTGTTGAAATATTCTGTTGAAATTTTTTTTAATGAAGCTGTATTTCTTTGGTCAATGGAAATTTGTCACTTGTGCAAAGTAGTACAAATCGAAAACAGGGATTCACAATCAATATAATTTCATTACTATTTGAAACAGGCAACGAATTGAAACATTTGACTTCTTTCAAGATGACTTGAACTTATTCCCCCTAAGATTCTGCTAGAAATGTCTCTCCTGCGGACCTTTTAATTGCCTTCACCACAGAGTTTACACTCCTTGAAAATATCACACCTTTCCTGTCTTCAGTTTCCTCTACTTTTGATGGTACTAAATATTTTTTTGACATAGCGCATGAAACCATAATCAATAACTTTTTGAGTTCTTCAACACCAAACGCGTCCGCGGGTTGCAGATATGTGGTCCTCGCACCAAGAGTTTCTGCTGAATATGATTACAGTAATCAATAAGCAGTCGGGAACAATTGTCCAGGGATAGTCCCAAAGGAGTCACCCCTAAGTGGAGGCGTAACAACCGTGCCGAAAGCTGAATGACATGTGGGTGAGCTGTCTCGAACGGTAACTCTAGGATACCAGGTGACATTTCGGACTATGCAGCCTTAACCACGAATGCGGGGCTCTACGAGGACGGACGAACCCTTTCCTTAGCTGGAAATAATTTAGATGAAAACACGACGACGAACAAGCGAACTTCCCACATTGAGTGCCTATCTCTGAGAAAAAAGATATGTACGCGGAACGCTTCCCCAATCACTGAACAAGCTGCAGACAAAGATGAGGAAACGACATTAAGACCATCCGCCGAAAGCAGGGAGCTCCCGAATGATGATAGTGATTTCAGGACAAGAAGAAACATTGACATGCAGGTTCCTCCTAGCCCCCAAGATTAAATAGATGCCTTCCTTCGTGAGGATATCTCGGAGGAGTCCTACCTCTGGACCATCAATTTTTTAGATTATGGTGCTGTAAGAGCTTTGGCTGATTCGAATCGAAGGCTGAAACCGACGATGTCGAGTTCGAAAGTTTGGCCAAGAACTGAGAATATACTATCACACACTGAACAAGTCAAAGCTGCTGAAAATCGAGCAGCATATTGTTGACCCAATACGGGTGATATATGATGCAAGGATGAGAACATAGAAGAGGAAGAGATGGGTCAGGGGGAATCAACAGTTTCTCGCTGGCCCACCGCGCCTTTTCAGCCATCACCCTGTTTCTGTCAAAAATTCACCAAAGCCCAACAAGGTAGACACTTTTTGGAGAGAGGTACACAAGATCCCGAAAACACTGGAGTAGAACGAATATACTGATAATATCATTCGCGTCAAGGAGTTTTGCGACCTCATAACATCTGAGGAGGAATGTCCATCATTCACTGCCGAAGAGTTGAAAAAAGCACTTTGGGGTGCAAAGAAATTTTCCGCTGCAGGATCAGATGGTATCAAAAGCTTCTGGTGGAAGAAGTTCACTCCTACACACCAACATTTGGCCTGCATATTCACCTCATATATCAAGTCAGAAAAGCCCATTCCATAGTGGCTGGTGTTAGGGCGCAATATACTCCTGCCGAAAAAGAGGCAGCTTGTCTAATCCAGAGAATTACAGGCCAATCACTTGTTTGAATATACTGTATAAGATCTTTACAGCTACCTTGGACAACAGGATTCTGCGAAAAATTTAGTCTGTGTGAAGAGGGATGTACAGACAATGTGGCTTGAAAGAAGTTGTAGCAGGCTGTTGAGAGAACTTGCTAATTGACCGGTGTGTCTGCAAAGACACAGCAGCCCATCAGCACGTTCTTTTAATGGCCTGGATTGACTACCGGAAAGCTTTCGATTCGACCTCTCATAGACTTATCATCTGTCTGTTGGATAGCTTGAAGGTTGATCCACACATAGTGAGATGCATTCAGAGATTCATGCCCCTTTGGAAATCTACACTTACTATTTCATCTGGAAATTATTTCTTCTCTCTTGCATCACACTTCTGCCTCTATCTCTCGCGCTAGAAAATTCTGCTGAATACATGTGCGACGGAACTAATCATCGCGGGCATGAGATCACTCATGTATTTCATACGGATGACCTGAAGATCTATCCTTCTAGTAAAAGCAAACTTCAGAGTGCTTCAACTATCGTCAAGAAGTACATATGAAAGATTGGTATGGACTTTGATTGGACATTTGGACAAGTGTGTCAAAATTCATCTGAAGCAAAGGAAGATTATCAGCGTTTTCAAAGACTTTGAGCTTTTGGATATAAGTGTTATTAGACATCTTGAGATTGGCGAGACCTATATATATCTAGGCGTGCCTTGAAGTCGCACTCAGGACGTAACATCAGTGAAGGGGTCTCTCCGAAGCAGATACAAGCATCTTCTTCGACAGATTTGGTCTTCAAATCCTTTGGCGTAAAACAAGGTATCTGCAACTAATATACTTGCTGTCCCGGTTCTACTCCACTCATTTTGGGGTGTTTCAATGGCTTACGGCCCTTGTTATTGAAACATATAAGATCGTGCATATGCGTAAGAGCTTGCATATGAATTTGTGCGTTTCGTGATTATACATCTCACGCCGTCAAGGCGGACGCGCACTTCTAAATCCCAAATGTTTTTATAACCGAATTCTTCTAGGTACAGCTCACACCGTTGTGAATGACAAAGATCTTCTCCTAATAATGGTTGAAAAATTACGCCAACTTTTACAGAAATGTAGAAAAACAGTCCTTTTCATAGAAGCAAACTCTTTCTCTCCTCAGATAATCAGGGCTTATAATTCAGATTCAGAGGGTTCCAGCGATAAGTGTAGAGTGTGTCATGCACACGCTGAGTACCTATCACACATATTATCCGGGTGTCCCACTCACGCGGGAACAATGCAATCCAAGTTTCAGGCCAGGCATAACAGACTTGCGGCATCACTAAAAGTATGTTCTGACCGGTGAATGGATTAAATCGCTCAACCTCCCAAATATTATTGTTATATGGTTTGAATCTCATTTCAGTAATAATTCTGAAAAAAAAAAAAATCAGGAATGATGAGCTATCTTGTTGGGGGAATGTTCAAAAGTGGTATTTCTCAGTAATCCGCGTTTGCACCCACTCTATTTAATATTTATACCTCAAGTCTCGGTAGCAAACTTGGATACTGCAACTACCGCAAATGTTATAACGAGTTTAGGCTTCACTTCTCAAGGTCTATCACCACTCTCCGTAGCCTCATTCGAAAGGTTCAGGAGAATATTGATCTGATAGTGCAGTGGGCCTTGACAAGTGATCTCACTTTTAACCACAGTAGAACTATGGCTATAATCATAGGACCTTCTTCTTCATCACCTAAGACAATTGTAACCATACCTCCTCTCTTGATTGATATGTGCACCTTCTTAATCTCTTTCGTTTTATGGATAAAGATCAACCAGCATATTTTGAGATCCGTGAAAGGGAAACAGTACTAAAAACTCAGACACACTGCACTCGTAATATGCAAGGGTGTCTTATTATTCTTGATGTTCTTCATAAGAACAAAGTACCTATACAAATTAGAAATGCACCTTCATTATATCAACTTGGAAAACTTCCTTCCCCTCTCGGTGAATACCTGTTTCAAATTCCAATCGTCAAATCGATAGCTGTCACATTTTATTCGCAACATGTACCTGCTGTATTTTATAAAGCTAACTAGCCAAATTTGCACGAATAAATACAAATACACTTAGCTTTCTGATTCTACTCAGGTTCATATTCGACGATTTATTTCATTTTCATATTTTGCGTATACATGCATTGATTTCGTTCATGAATTATTGCTGTTGCAGTATAAGTTGGTATACTCCCAAAGGTATTTCTCGCAAATCTTTCTTCTGATAGTCGTATACTAACGATCATATTGGGACCCATATATATTACAACCTTATGGCCTTCAGTATCAAATACTGGACGAAACTCATTATCTATGACTATTCCACGAATCATTTCGACATTCATTCCTATTTCAATAGGTCCTGGTGGTATTGGATAGATCTACCCAGTTAAATCTTCTCAAAAATGAACGTTAGGATACAAAGTAGGCTTAGGATGTATCCGCCGCCAGCGCCGTGAACTTAATTCTGTTAGCAAATATTAATGAATGAATTTTGATATTTGTATTTGTATTCATACATAAAAAGTTCCTGGGGCTGGATAACCCTCCGAGAAACAGGTGATACATATTACACAATTGAAATGTGGCGGTGATCGATTTGACGATTAAAATTAAAAATAGGTATTGCACAAGAGTAAAGAAATGATATATAATACACATAATTAAATTTGGTCTATTAACAGTAATACCGTGAATGTACCAAAGAGGAGTTGTCTATTGTAATATTGTGGAGGTACATTTCTCATTTTTGTAGGTAGTTTGTTCCAAAAACAAGCACCAAGAATAATGAAAGACATATATATATTGGACAGGTACGGAGCGGCTAAATTTTGTGTACTGTTTTTTTCACGGAGTTTGGAATGTACCAGTTGATCTTTGTCAATAAAATGGAAGAGGTCAAATAGATGGTGCGGAGCTTTAATACTGAATAGGCTATGAAGCAAGAGACCCATACAAAATTGTCTTGTTTTGGCAACGTTGAGAAGTCCAGCTTCTTGGAATGTTATATATGTACTGAATGCGAAAATTAAGAGTACGCTCAAGCTTGGCATTCAGTTCATCAGTAATATCGTCACATACCACACTGCCGTAGTCAAAGATAGCGAGGATAAGGCTTTTAATTAGGACGATACGCGTTGAAGTAGGTAGTGATTTTCTATTCCTGTTCAGCTGTTGAATATGTATAATAATTGATTCAATTGAATTCATAGATAAGATAGTATACGTGTTGTTGAACTAATAACGGGACCCCTTTCACAAGTGAGTTTCCTGTTGCCAGAATTTCCTCAATATCAAAGGTTTATTTTGTCACAAGAAAATGGCGAGTAATCGCTCTGTATAATCTATTACTTAAGTGGAAATGTGAGTAGTGTGCCTGATTTTAGCAGCCATTACATTCATTGTGAAAATTAGGTGTCAGATCTAGAAAAAAAATAAATACAATTCCAACGTTAATTCTATATTTTGTCACCAAATATCGGAGAAGATACTCGACAAAGCTAGCTTTATTCGTGTTCAATCTATTGAATCCGATTTTTAAAGATTATGGAATGCCAAGCTAGCCAGCCTCACTGTTAGATTTGTCATAATTAAAAAAGAAGTATTAGATGGAGCTAGGTTCGAATTCTAATCTTCTTTGTTGATTAAATATGTTTACTATTGACTTCAAGCGTGTTTCAGTCATGAAATTGAGTTGTTCGCTGATAACGTTGAAACATATTTACTTACAGTTCTACATATATAATATTTCTAGAGGTATTTAAGCGCTATGTGTAGTCCTAACCTTATAGGTGGCTCACTAATTGATGTCATTACCCTATGATAGTGTTATATTTACCAGCAGAATCAAGGAAAAGCACTAAGGTAAAAAACAGAGTTCCAATGTGGTTCTTCATACTCTTCAAATAAAACATACTGCGTCCTGTGGAAAATTCCGTGATGATTGCAGCTAATGAATATTTCACAAGGAGCTTTGTTATAGGTCTTGTCTCGTTCCTTATTCTGAATGATTTATAATTGTAAGAGTCATTCGAGCAGTTAAGTTTATTTTTTTGAGATAATCGTATTGTATAGATTCATTGCTTTTATTGTTATACATTTCTCATTATTTATTATTTTTATATAGTTGAATGTTTTTCTTCAGCGAAATTCTAAAGGAAGAACAGATTTATTCACATTGTTAACGGTATTATTTGCTTTAGAAATTTTTGACAGTGTTCAAATGCTCTCTGATAATATCATTATAAATTATAGTACAATATTATTGTAAAAATGGTAGAAATTGTACCATTCTAAATACTAAAATTTAAGACGATCAAGGATTGGAGATCGCTGTAAAATTGAAGTAAGATTTCTCAGAACGGACCATAAATGAAGTTGATTATGTATTTTTCCATTACGGTAATGTAATTATGCCTTAATAAAAATTTCATTAAGATTGTTAGTCATAAATGTGTTGCAAAAAATTTTATTAGAATACTGTTTCATTTTTCATTTCGCATTCTGAAAGAATCATAATTTTAACAGGTATTGCAGAAATATAATTTATTATTTTATATTTAATGCAATAATATAAATCGACGTAACAAATTAGACAACTATGAAACTAACCGGAAAAGCCTCTGAAAATAACATTTAATGAAGGAGATCAATGTGAGATAATGGGTTTGTAGATACCCATACAAGATGCTTCTTAATTTACGTTGATTTTTTTTCTCTTTTTTGGCAGTCTTATCGTAAAACCCATAACTGATCCTGCTATATAATTATGTCCACTACATCACTATGGTAATATCAGTTCAGTGCATTGTATATATCTAACTGTATTAACTGTTTTGGAATAGAGGTTCATTTAACTATAGAATGCTATATAATTCCTCCTTCAATTTATTATGGCATTCACGGAACGCTAAGTAATATTAATCTTCCCTATAAACATAGTTCCTTGCTTTCATGGTTATATAAAACAATCAACATTTCTGGATAAGTAAATTTCACACTTATTTTTTCGCTAGGGTATAGTAGAAATTAAAAACTTTTGATATTTGAAAAAAAATTTACGTTGTAGAACATTCAAGTACCTACATTTCTAAAATACCTCGCACAAAATGCATTAACTTTCAGTGAAATTGTCTTTCACGACTCTTACTAAGTATCACGTAAATAAGTATCAGAAACCTGAATTTGACCGAACTTTTATATTTCTGATAAAATGCCAGGGTGACGAGGTTCCGAACTTGGGAAAAGAAGTTTCTTACAAATTGTGAGGTCTATCGATACTTCATTAAGCTCTTTGAAGTATAAAAACTGTTCGATTCAATAATATATTTTTCTGATTAAGAAGTACCTACCGTAAGCCAGGGCTAAGCAGCGCATTTGTGGGAGGGCGTCGCAGCCTTGATTTCGAATTTCTGAATGTAGGATTTGCTTCTTGAAGTTACAAAATATATATTATATACGCCACTCAGCCCCAGTTAACGATATCAATTGTCATCAAAAGGCGGATTAAGGCAACAACTTATGATTCTGGACAACAAAGTATTTGGTTAATCCAAAAAAATTCGTTGGTTGGTAACATTCTGTTGATTATAGCATATATTTTGGTTGATCCAGTGAATTTTATTATATATATATATATATATATATATATATATATATATTCTATTTAATTTAAAAAAGTGTTTTTGCTGGTTCAAGTCCATGGCATTGTGTTATTTTGTGTGAATTATATGTATAGAAGTTTATGAAGCTACTAAACAATTTAATATCACAAGACGATACAATTTAAAGGCAAGTCATTTGCAATATAAACTGTGCAAAATCTTTTGTGTATATGATTCAAGAAACCGTTCTGTTGTTTCATCAAAAACTTAATAACGCAATCTTAGGTAATCACACAGATTCCAGTAATCTTGCGTATTATTCACATGACCACTGAATTATGTAATTTCAATAAGAATATTTATGGAATTATGAAGTGAATTTTTGTCGTACCAGGCAAGGCGTAATAGAATAAATATACAAAGGGCGTCATCTCGTAAGGAACCCCTCTGGATGTATGTATTATTTCATGATTTATCTTAAGAATGATTGAGAAGAAAGTTCACTTCTCAAGCAACAATCAATTCTGTTTCTGGATCAATTATTTTGAGGAGGATCAACGAGATGCAAACGGATTACATTTTTTTCGCTACGTTACGTACTGTCTCACGTGGACTGTCGTCTTGGATTGGAGTACGCATTCGTATCAGGTGTGCATATGTCCTTAGCTTTTGAAATGCTTTTGACAAAATATTCTGATTTGAACCAATTAAATCTTTTGCTTGATTCTAGTTAAGTGCTCTTTTAAATTATTTGGTAGATTCAACCAGAAAACTGTTGAATCAATAAAGCATTTTCTCAGACCAACAAAATGATTCTGTCAGAAACTGTGACTGATTGAAGCAAACGAATTTAGTCAACTAAACAGAAATTTTATTTATCTAATCAACATTTTTTGCGAAATCCACCAAATTCGGTGACTAAAGAACATTTTTCTTAGGGGTGTATATTGTAAAACTACATTAATCATTCTGATCCCACTTCGAATTATATTTGATATTTAAGTTAAGTTTCATGTTTGTCACATACTTGAATTAATTGTGTTCATAAAATAAGGCTGTTGCAGTGCATTGATGTGTTTTCCTGAAAGAGATTCTCTTGAAATATTATTCTGATTGTCGTACATTATAGATCGGGTAGCAATAATGGGTAGAATAACAATATAGAATAAATAACATGACCCTTGTAGCTGGTGGAAGGGTTTTGAGTGTCTAGTGGGACTAGAGACGTGGAGATGGTGAATCAGAGGGACTGCATCGCCCCTAGAATGTCGAGAGCACTATTTCTCATACTCCGAAGCTATGATGTGATCTGTGTCGAGGGCTGAATGACAACAGGGTTGTCAAATCCTTGAACTCTTAGACTTGACACTCTCAGTCGAGACGGACACGCCAGAATCACGAACCAGTCTCTGCAGGTGGTATCTTTTATTTCCGTAGCTACTCGTTGGACCAACATGGCATACGAAAAGAAAATAACTGAAAATGACGAGGAGTGCTCATATAACAAGATCTCCACAAGATCTCCAAGTGCTCCACAAGATCCTGGCAAAAATCCCGAGACATGCCTCGGGCTCATAAGGCTCGATAATGGCAAGTTTGCCAAAAACTACTTGAAAGGTTTCCCGTGAACAGAAACCGACCGAGAGAAGAAATGCTTGGGCTAGGAGAGTGAGAAGGCTGACTGGAATTTTGTGGCCAAGGTATTTGATATTAAGAAGGTGGAATAGGTCAGTGGGTCCTTCTGGCCTCCCAAATCACCGAAGGTGGCATGGAAGGACAGCAGAGTGGCCTCTATTTCCAAATCTAGGAAGGAGAACTACTCTGCTGCTAAAGATTTCCGGCTAATCAGTTCAACGCCCTTCATTCTGAAGACGCTAGAGAAACTGCTCGGAAGATACATCAGGAATGAGGTGCTTTCAGGGGTGATTTTGAAGTTTAGCTTCTTTCAGTGCTCTGCAGAAATTGCGCTTCATCCCGCCGTAGAAAAATTGGACCAGCAGCCGGAACAGGATGGAAATGCGCTGTACGCATCTACTCGGTCCCTTCAGTAATACCACCCACAGAAGTCTTCGATCAAGAGGCTTCAAGGTGTGGCTTACCAGACCAGCTAGTAAGGTGGATACAAAACATGCTACACCGGAGGCGACTCGAAGCCAGATAGAGCAAAAGCCTAGTCAGTAGCACCAGGGGATGTGCACATATGTCCACAGATGTCCTCCTGTGATGCATCGTAGTGGACGGCTTCCTTTGAAAGCTAAATGAGGAAGGGGTTAACAACCAGGAATGCGCGGATCACCTTGTAATCTTAATTGAAGGGGCTCATCTGGAAACGTTAATGAGTCTTACAAGGTCGGCGCTGTGCAATGTGCATCGCAGACCTCTGGTGTGACAGCTTCGGGCTCTCGGTAAATCTGGAAAAGACCAGCCTGGTCATTTCTACGAGAAAGTGAAAAATGTCAGAAGTAGACGCTATAGCCTTCCGTGGTAAAAGGCTTATGATCTCAGACTCAGTTAAGTATCTGAGGATAATCCTAGATTTTCTGGGGCCAAAAGTGCTAGCGTGACTTCACTCT
Organism: Andricus quercusramuli; assembly: GCA_932178445.1. Taxonomy (NCBI): domain Eukaryota; kingdom Metazoa; phylum Arthropoda; class Insecta; order Hymenoptera; family Cynipidae; genus Andricus; species Andricus quercusramuli. The sequence goes on along the minus strand of CAKNXH010001142.1, from coordinate 184,936 downwards.
GCTGTCCTTAAACCAAGGCTTCTATACGCGACCGTGGTCTGGTTGCCACAGGTGAAACTCAAAATGATGCTGGACAGGCTGCGACGTTCAAAAATGCTAGAGTTCAGGGGCGTGACAGGAGCCATGAGGACTGCGCCCATAGTGGCGATAGGTTCCATGCTCTGTGAAAAACTCCTGCACTTTGCGATAATCGTTAGGGTGGCTTACGTGATGGGCCGCCTGGCAGAAGCGAATAGATATTCTTGGGGGGAAAAACACGCTAGGCTCCCAAATGACATCAACACACTGCCAATTCTAGAAATGAGGCAAGACAAAAAATAGAACGCTTCTGCATCACCAAGACTTTTCTTATCTGTATCCTAAGCAAGATCATGTGAAAAGCGGATAGTAACTAGCTCCCCCAAGAGAAAATTTGGTACACTGACTACAATGATTACAATGAAAACACTGATTACAATCTGTTCGGACAGACAAGCAACATTAACTACAATTGGAGAACTATAGACTTGACATCAGAGCTGTATTGGGAGTGCACAAGGGCATTAATCCAACTTGCAGGAGAAAACACCGTGACCCTTATATGGCTTTCTGGGCAGACAGAGTTCAAGGGCAACGAGAAAGCGGACCAGTTGGCGAAAAGCTGCACAGCGAGTGAACACATAGGATCGGATTCGGTACTGGAACTAGCGTCTTGCTGCATCTGGATGGGCTTCAAAAGCTGGATCCGGACAAAGCACCGTCAATACTGGGAACAAACCCAGGATTGCCAAAAGGTGAAGGCCATCCTGGGCAATACGTACAGGATGGACAGACAAAGAAAAATCCTGGGATTACACGAGAAAGAGTTGAAGACAGTGATTCAGATGCTCACAGGGCACAGCAACTCGAACTATCGCATGCACAAAATGGGGTATGAGTCCACTGCAGAGTGCGGAAAATGCGGCAGGGATGATGAAACATAAGATGATGATAACATAATCTTATGCTAGCACCCGACATTAGCTAGGTTCGGGCAACAAACCCTTAGGGCCCACTTCATGGGATCTATTGAGACCGAATAGTTAAGGGTGTGGCATAATAGGCTTCATAGCCTGTGCCTTGTTGCAGTTGTATTCAGGTGTTTTCCCAAAAGTTTTTCTTTCAAAATATTGTTCTGATTGTCGTACATTATAGATCAGGAGAAAAAGTATATAATATCCGTATGCAGAGTAGGCTCAGGATATTCAGGCTGCCACTGTTCGCGCTGTAAATTTGACTCTGTGAGTAGATATAGAAATGAATGAACTTTGTTATTTATAATAATTTATTACATTGGATCTATATTTTAGATACTATACGTTTCAGTGAATCGAATTGAAATTATTTGTTTTACGTATGTGGTAACGACATCAATAACAGAACCGCCTTTAATAGCGGGTCTCAAGCTCATATTTTTGAATTAGAATAGAAAATGCAGGGAGAATTATTGATGTCACCTATAGCCTAAATTGCATTAATATGTCAGAATAATTTTTTCAACAGACAAAAGCATGCAATGGCTTTCGACAAACCATTGTCTCAGTCGACAGGTGTGCAGTGCTTTTGATTTTAGCGGCCATGAGATTATTCTCAAGAAGAAACTAACAGTCATACGCAAAGAGGCTACAATAAATTAATAATAATGAAGGATGCGTATGTTCAAGTATTGATGCTGTGAATATATAAACTCTAGCTGACCCTTTCAGATACTATAAAGTACAAATATACATTTAAAATACAAACATGTCTTTAACATCCCTTGAAGTGTAAGTGAATTTACACCAAATGGAGGGCTAAGTCACTCAATCCTGGAAAAAGTAAAAAGAAGTGCTTGGGAGGAAACATTTCCAGAGAAAATAATTATGTACAAGTGTTATGATAATCTTGAAGCAAATGGAGTAACGTAAACATATGGCAACGTTAAATAATCTAATCAAGAAATTTCTTACATTTTGATTGTTATGAATGGTATGTTTGATCTCTCAAGTGAAGTCATTATCAAGGGAACAATTTTTGGTTTGGTTTATAATAAAATACTGTGAGCCGCTTTCCCCCATGCGAATGAAAATTCTTACAATAATCATTCAGCAGGACAATTGATATATTTTATTTGTGTCAAACTTTCTTCTTGTTTGGGTGCTAGAAAATATAATCCATTGCAGACATGTCCACAAACTTCTGTTTGTTCAGTCTTTTACCATTTTTGGAAATAACCTAACCGAATTTCCAAAACTAAGAATTTCATACGAATGCACTTTTTATTCTTCATACCATATAACCAGTGTATGTAATTTTTTCGAAGAAGATACTGATACAGTCACTTTTAGTTTTGTTTTGAAAAAAATTCATACCCGCTGAATAGAAGATACTGTCCTATATAAATTTTCAGGAACATATTAACTGATGAATATTCTGTAAGAAGCTTGATCTCATTCCGTATTTTAAATGACAAAATTGGGAACATTCAATTACGAAATTGTAGCACAGCACCGGGATTTTGAAGAATGCCCAATCAATGTCCAAAGATATCCTCTGGATATCCTACAGATTACTTCTGGATGATTGCTAAATATTCCAGAAAGACGGCAATTTCTATATGCTATGTAAATAAACCCATAACAACGAGAAAATATATCCCAGGAAAAAATAGATCCGTCCTTACATTTTCTATTCTTGTATATTTTATCAGAGATGAATTCTTCAACTTATTGAAATGAACGTATAATTTTTGGAATTCTTTAGATACCCGCAGACAGAGAAAGTACTTCAACAATGAAATATGGCGGAAGGGGCAATTGAAATCCAGCATATTTTGCCGGAACGCGATACTCGACCAGTACAATATCCCCTGCTGCACGGATCAAACCAATCGGGGTTGAAAGATGCATATGAACATTGCGTTGAATATTTTCTTCACGTTTTTGAGACCTTCATTGTTAAATTCATAACTTATTCTTCTGTATGTGTGAAGTCTAACGTAATTGTGTCTCGACTCAGTGAATTCAAAAAATCTGACTGTATGAAATACTATGGGATAGACGTTTACATATGAAACTGAAGAATGGCATCTATACACACCAAATGTATTAAAAGATCCTTTTGTTAAAATTTCCTAATAAGACTCTTGATAAGTATCAGAAAAAGTGGTTTAGTCGCTTATGTAGGGTAAACCTCCTAATTTATATTTTCAAATTCAATACCAAATTACCTTGGGTAGAAAATAACAGATTACCAATTGTTTTAATTAGTGAAGCTGTCAAAGCTTATTTTCAAACTTATTTGTTGAGCAACTTCAAGCTACATATGCGAATTCATTTTACTTTTATTATATTACTATATTATATGTTTTCATTTTTGATTGTATTTTTTAATCCTATTATTATTTATATTGCACAATTACCGCATTAAAATTTTCGACCCTATTTTGGTACACATTTTATATCTTACTTTAGTTTTATATTTTCCCTGTACTTGAATCATTTGCGTTAATTAATTATGGCTGCTGCAGTGTGTGCAGGTTTTACCCCAAAAGGAATTTTCGCAAGATAGTCGTCTGATACTCGCACATTGATGGGCGTACGGAAATTTACATTTACTACAACCTTGAAGCTATCAGCATCATATACTTTACGAAGACCATTATTTATGACTATTCCAAGAACTGAACTTCTTTCTATTCCTACTTCATAACGTCCTGGTGGTATTGGAACTTTTGCACCACTTTCATCTTCGTAAAAATGAATATCAAGAGTCAGAGTAGGTTCAGGATGTGTCTGCTTCAGCCAAGTACGCTGTGAAGTTAGTTCTGTGAACAAATAGAAAAAAATGAGTTTCAATATGTACCATGAATTCATCTAATTTAATATATAGGTTAGACACTGTTTGCGTTAATTATTCAAATTTAAACTAATTATCTTACTATAGGGTAACAACATAAATAGCTTAATTTTCAACCAGATATTCAGACAGTTAAAAAAATAGTTCCATTTTTCCCAACTTGCAACATTTTTAGTCTGCAACGATGAATCTTCAACCATGAAGATTAATTTCCTACCAACAGACGAATTCTTAACAAAATAAATGAATCTTCGACCAGTTATTTCAAACAAACCAGATTAATTTTCAACTTATGAAGAAAACATCTTAAACCTAAAATATTCATTTCCGACAAAAAGTTAATATTTAACCGTATAGTGTATCTACCAAACTGTTGAATTTTTAAGCCAAAAAGATGAATCCTCTTCAAAAAAGCTGACTTTTTAACCCCAAAATATGAATTTTCAACAACAAAAAAACTAATTTACGACTTCATATCTCCATTTTAGACTGAAATGATGAATCTTGAACAAAAAATCAATTTGTTACGAAGTAATTCAATTTAAAACCAAGTGGTTGATTTTTTAATCAAGCAAGAGATTTCCATTTTAAATAAAAAACAGTCGAATTCAACCTAAAAAGACGAATTTTCAACAAAATAGATGAATCTTCAACCAAAACAGATTAATTTTCAACCAAGCAGTTTTATTGCTACCCAAAAATGATAAAATTTTTAAGAAAAATGAGTAGTTAAAAAAAAGTTGAACACTTAATCTCAAAGTTGAATTTTCAACCAAAATCTTGATTTTTCTCAACCAAAAAGACTAATTTCTCACAAAATTGATGGATCATTAAAAAAATACATGAATTTTTTACCCAAAATGAAGTACTTAAGTATTTAGTTAAAGAATTAATTTTCAGCCAAAAATTGAACAAATTTTCCTCAAATTAGTTAAATTTTTATCCAAAGAGATGAGCTTTCAAACAAAAAAATAAATGTATATTATTGTAGTTTGACTCAAACTTGTTGGAATTAAAATTTTAGCGCCTTTCATCGTCCATCTCAAGCTTCCCAATTGACCTACCATCTACTGGTCTCGTCGAACTTGGTTTAAGTACTTAAGTCGTACTGAGAACCAGTCTGTCCAGTATTCTAAAACAATCAGCACGCACTTTTTGAATAAACGATCTGTTATTGGAATTTGCAGCCTATACTGGATATATTCTTCTAACAGGTTATGGGCCCAGTTACACAGACTGATGAATGTTTAAAAAAGGGCTGCGAGTTCAAACCGCGAAACGCGAAGTTACTCAGTGAATCAGTTATCGTTTATTAGGACTTTTTCTCGTGTGTGCAATTTGCACAAGAGTGAAAATAGCGGAAGAAGGAATCTCTGCAAGACTTTTAACGAAGTTTAACGGTATTAACTTTCAATTCTGGAGTTCTAAGTGAACTCACTGTTCAAGCTTTATGGAAGCTTGGACATTGTGCATGGCTCAAGGCAGCAACCTGCTAACCTGGCATCAGTTGAAGGTAAAGCCTTCGTGAAGAGCAATGCGAAAGGCATGTTCTTAGTTTTGTCTTCTCTGGAAGCCTCTTACTCGACTGCTTGCTCACTTGCACTCCAGCCAAAGAGATGCAGACGAAATTAAATAGCATTTATGAGCAGAAATGAGCTTCTAATGAATAACTCCTCACGCAGCGTTTCCATGAATACAGGATGAATTCGACCGATTCTGTAGTTCAACATGTGGCGAAGGTCCAAAATATGGCAGCCCGTCTTTCAGATGTTGAAGAGATTATTTCAAATGTGGCTATGATGGCAAAAATTCTGTCGAGTCTTCCTGCAGAGTATAATGCCCTGTAAACAGCCCGGGCTAGCGTAGCTGTGAAAAATTAGACGCCAGAAATCTTAAAAGAAGGGCTCATAAGGGAGAAAAGTTTTCCAACGACAGACGATGGAGCGAAACCCGCCTTTTCTGTCATGAGTCACAATATTAGCTGAAAATCCACGAACTCAGAGTAGTGAAACAAAAGATTCTGCCTTTATCGCACTGTGTTCCAGCATTAGCAGTGAGTCATCCAATCAAGAAAGGGACGAAATTCCTGATGTGAACAGACCACATGGATCCTCATTTCCGATACCAAGGATGTTTGGCTCGCTGATAGTGGGGCATCCAGACACATCACCCATCGACGCGAGTAGTTCAGTGAGTTCCATCCAAGTAAGGGTGCAATCTATCGCTCTTGGTGATAATGGTTGTTGTGAAATCAAAGGATCTGAAACGGTCATGATAATAAAAATTGATCAATCGTGAGTGATGCGCGTCGCGAATCGAGAATGTGCTTTACGTTTCAGCATTACGCAAAAATGTATTCTTGATCGGAGTGTTACATCCAATGTTTTCAATGTTTTGTTTTGTGGTCGTCAGGTAATGTTTTCACGAGACAACAGGGTCACAGCTCTAGGATACAAGGAGGACAAGGAGATCTACAAGATGATTTTTAATTCCAAGTCCTCATGAATGTGTTCAGAAGTCTACAGGTCCATCAACAGCCTGCAAAGATGGCACGATCGTTTGAAACATGTAGACAAGCGAGCAATTAGTGAGATAATCAAAGGTGGTTTAGTCGAATGACTAAAATTATCAACGAAGAAAGATTTGTTCCGCAAACTTGCGAACGTGGTAAATGTCGCAGAATCCCTCTCAAGAAGCCGGTTAACAGGCCCTTGTTACCCTGAGTACGACAGTGGTCGAATCCGTGGCGCCCGCAATGGCTGACAAGGAAGCCCCCTAGTGCAGAAGCTTACTAAATTACATCGGATATCGGTGTGGAAATGCAACTATACTTTCCATCGACAATCAGAGTGCAATTCGCTTAGTTGAACCTCCCAAATACCACAAGCGCAATAAGCACATCGACATCCAGTATTATTTTATCAGCGAAAATTTGAGGAAAATAAGATTGACATCTCTGTAGCGTGCACATATTTTCACGAAACCGTTGCTGAATGACAGATTCAGATTTTTTGATAGGACTTCAAGTCTAGACTACGGAATATCGAAACACATATAACTTGGGAATGGTAAAACATAGATTTTAGCGCTTTTAATCGTTCTTCCCGAGGCTTGCGATTGACCAACCATCTATTGATATCATCAAGTTCGGTTTAGTTACTCAAGGCGTAGTCCAGTCTGGTAGAACAATAAGCACGACATTTTTGAATAAACGACCTGCCATGAGAATTGTCAGCCTTTACTTGATTTATTCCTTCAACAAAAGTAAGTAGTTGAATCTTTCACACAAAAAGATGACTTTTCAACCAAATAGTTGCATTTTTAAGAAAATAACAGATTTTCAACCAAATAGTGAAATTTTTAACATGATGAGATGAATTGAACCTAAAAAATAAGGTTGTGTATACGAAGCTAGTACTGGTGAAAAAATTGTCGGTAACTGTGAAAAAATTACCAGTACCGACAATTTTTGTATCGGTTTTTCAGAAAGCATATTTCAAGGAGAGTGCGGGTAAAAATATGAAAAAATAAAATTTTTTCACATATGTTTAATGCTGCTGTTTGATCCTCAATATCGGCCAGCTTGCTAGTTGACGTCACAGGCCAAAGAACATTGAAAAATGTTAGAGATGAAACTGAACTTATTTATGTGACAAGTAGCAGGAAACTATATGCAAGGATAGGGATTTGACCAACATTATTTCTGTGACCAGTCACACGGGCATCATCCCGCGCAGCGCCACGAGACGTTAGAAAGGGTAAGGGTATTGACCAACACTATTTCTGTGATCAGTCACGAGGGACACTTTCTGTGCCCACGAAAAAGGGATGGGGGTTTGACCAACTTTATTTCTGTGAGCAGTCACAGAGACACCATTCTGCCGGCACGAGCAGTTGGAAAGGGATAGAGGTTCGAACGACTTTATTCCTGTGACCAGTCACAGGGATGCCTTCTCGTGCCCACGAGATGTTCGAAGAGGGTAGGGGATTGACCAACATTATTTATTTTACCAGTCACAGGAGAGCCTTTGCGCCTCCATTGCATGTTGGAAAGGGGTAGGAGTTTAACCAAAATCATTTATGTGATCAGTCACAGGGGTACCATCTTGCCTCCACGAGCAGTTGGATAGGGGTAGGAGTTTCCCTGACTCATTTCTGTGACCAATTACAGGGGTGCTTTCTCTTGCCAACGAGATGTTCGAAAAGTTCGAAAAGTTTGACCAACCTTATTTCTGTGACCAGTACCAGGGGGGGCCTTCTTCCCCTCACGAGATGTTGGGAAGGCATAGGGGTTTGACAAACATTATTTCGCTGACCCGTCACAGGGGTTCCTTTCCGTGCTTTGGATATCGATCAAAGGAAAATTGATATTATCGGCTGCGGATAATTCATCATTTTATGCTCATGTTAAAGAAATCCAAATTCATTATCAAAACTTGCAATCTTGAATCACTTATTCTTCAGTCACAAATTGACGACATGAATTTAGTGAATTCCATGCATTCCGTAAATCCCATGAATTTCTGAAATTCCATGCATTCCGAAATTTCCATGAATTCCGTGAATTCCATGAATTTTGTTGAATTTCATGAATTCCGTGAATACTGTGAATTCCTGGAATGCCTTGAAGTCCATGAATTCCGTGAGTTCCTCGAATTCCATGAATTTATTCAATCCCATCAATCACTCGAATTCCATCAATCACTCGAATTCCATCAATCCCTCGAATTTCATGAATTCCTTGAATTCCATAAATTCCTTGAATTCCATAAATTCCTTGAATTTCATGAATTCCGTGAATTCAATGTATTCCGTGAATTCCATAAATATCGTGAATTACATGAATTCGGTGAATTCCTTGAATTTCTTGAATTCCAGGAATTTCATGAATGCCATCAATTTCATGAATTCTGTGAATTCTATGAATTAAACGAATTCCATAAATTCCTTCGATTCCGTGAATTTCGTGAGTTCCGTGAATTCCTTGAATTCTTTGAATTTCATTATTTCCACGAATTGCATGAATTTTGTGAATTATATGAATTTTGTGAATTATATGAATTTTGTGAATTATATGAATTCCATGAATCACGTGAATTGTTCAAATTCAATTTGTTTTTTTTATCATACCATTAGGCCATTTCCCTTTCGGGGCAGGCGTGACTTGCTCGGTTGGAAAATATTAGTGTGTATGTGGGTATATAGGTATAAGGTTGATATGTATATAGGTGTTAGGTATATATATATTGTTGAATTGAAATATTGTGAATTCCTTAAATTCCATGAATGCCATGAATTCCATGAATTCCTTGAACTCAATGAATTCCTTGAATTCCACGAATTCCTTGAATTTCATGAAATCCTTGAATTCCATGAATTCCTTGAATTCCCAGAATTCCTTGAATTCCATGAATTCCATGAATTCCTTGAATTCCATGAATTCCTTGAATTCCATGAATTTCTTGAATTCTATAAATTCCTTGAATTCCTCGAATTTCATGAATTTCAGGCATTCCATGAATTTCTTAAATTCCACATATTCCATGAATACGCGCGAAGAATTTTCACTTTAAAAACGCTCAATGTTTTTTTACTGGTACCGACAGTGGATACACTTCGAGAAAATAATAGTGGGAGTGTTAACCAGAAGAAATTAACTTCAATAAAAGATAGTTGTATTTCACTGTAAAAACTATGGTTCCATTTTATTTGAGCATCATTTTTTTAGCTTCCCGTTATAATACCAAATCGTCTTTTTTCGAAGCCTTCGTTCGTGCTATTTTACTTTGCTAACTTCAGATTAAAAAGTGGCACGTACTAGCGAAAAAAATAATGCACAGGAAAATTGTTTTAATTTTCTGCAACTTCATGCTTAAGAGAAATAGAAAACATTTGAAACAGAAAAAATTGGATTCTCACTTCGGTCCTGTTTCGATCCAAAAAAGTTGTACTAAAACGTCGTTTAGTGGCATCAAAATAAAGTGGCATTAGAATAGAGCCACTCGAGACTATATTCTTGAGGACTGTTTCAATACCGAAAACTAGCCTTGAAATGATACTTTTTTTTACAGTGTTCTTATTGGGTTCCATTTATCCACTTCAATTTAAAGCAAAAAAAAAAAAAAGAAACGAGACAAATAGGAAGTTTTTTGAATACAGGGGGAAGAAATAAGAATTTTCCAAAAAGCGAGAAGAAGTTTTATGAAAGAAACTTATGACGATGAATGGAGAAAGGATCAAGACAATTTCACAAATTCTTTGCGTTCATTAATGACCAAAAACATCAGAGGATGCCGATTGTTTGGGCTAATTTTCTTTGCGTTTATGAAATTTTGAAACTTCAATAATTTTCTTAGTACATCAGGAACTAAGAAAAACCACCTGGTCGCAATATTATGCTGAAAAAATCATATCGAAAAGAAATATCTAACTGTTACAAAAAGCAACAATTTTCAATTATAGACGTCAAACATGAAAAAAGGCATTTGTTATCCTTTTTTCTTACAACTCTAATAGTTGTCATAGATGATGGTCAGAATATTTTTCTATTCTTCTTTATTCTTTATTTATTATATATTACTTATTTATCAGGTATATTAAAAAAAGTGCTTAGGATCATCCGATCATGTTATTTAAGCTGTCAAACTTCATTATGTGACATATGTTTTGCAAAAATCTCATAAGGTTTTCACTTTACAAAATAAGAATTTTCTTGGACCACCCCAGTGAGCCAGCCTCGCTTACTATTAGAATTTCTCATATTTAATTTTCATCGTCATTAGTGAGATGTGTGAAAAACAGGCTACTTTCTAGACAAAACTCATTACAGAAAATAAGTATTAAATGGCACTAGGTAGGCTCAAACTTTTTTTTTTCCATTACACGTTCAATACCTCTGGAGGCTCTTATGTGGAGAAGAATGATACGTGAGTTGCAACGTGTAAAATACGCAGAATATGAATTTACACGTATCAAATTTTGCTAGCCTAACAGTCTATTCATATCGAGAGCTATGTGCAGTCCTAACCTTAGGAAACGTTTGCATATTTTATTACGTTTAAGGGTTGGGAGTAGAAATTGTCGAAATGATCGTTGAGTAATCTGTTGAAAGTCTCTTAGGTGGTTCACTATTGATGCCGCTACCCTATAATAGTATCATACTCACCAGCGGGATCAAGGGAAAGTGCTACGATGAAAAACAGAGTTCCAATGTGGATTTTCATACTTTTCCAATGAAAGTTACTGCCTTTTGCGGACAATTTCCGGTAGATTGTAACTGATGATTGTTTTGCAAAGAGCCTTATTATAGGTCTCTCTCATTTCTTTTTATGAATGATTTATAATCATTAGACCCATTCGAGGACTGGAGTTGATTTTTCAGAGATGTTTATAAATCATTAGTCTCAGTGGCGGATTAAGACAATTTGCCGCCCTAGGTAGTTGCGAAATGGCCGCTCCTTCCCTCCATAGTTCTTCCAAACAATTAAGTAAGTGTTCACCAGGCGCAGATAATATTGACAATAGGACCGGTTAATATGCCCTTTTTTGCTATCAGATGATATTATTGATAAAAAAATTAATTAAACATTTTTATTCGCAATTACAATTTTGCCACCCTCCGTTGCCTTTTCGGTAGATCCGCCACTGATTAGTCTGTTTTCTACAGTGACATCATAACAGTAGATAAAATTTAATATAAACATCCAATGTACAGCGATACAAGAGACTGGTTATATACACATTGAAAAAGCCAAGTTACTGAATACGCTAATAATTATATGTTACATCATGAATTATTTACATTGATACCAGTATCATCTTCTTCAAGAATTTTCGCCAGCGTTCAGATGATTTCTGAAAATGTCTTAAATTATAATGCAATTTCATTGATAAAATTGTATAATTTTTAATGCAAAAATTCAAACCAGTGAAAGATTGGAGGAAGCTCTCCAATTAAATTAGGATTTTTGAGAAAGAAACATAAATAAGGTTGCATATCTATTTGACCCTGATGGTAATTTTATTACGGCTGATAAAAATTCCGTGACGATTGTAACTAATAAATAGTTTGGAAGAAACTTTATTCAAATACTATCTTATTCCTTAATCTAAATGCTTTTCAATTGCAAGACGTAAGGTGGGGGTAACATTCTTATTTCCTGATATAATATTGAATGCAATAATTTGAAACGAAAAAGTATCACTATTGTAATCGCGGTTCAAAGAATTATACAAATTTCACGGCCTAAAACATTACGGGACCGTGGTTTTGTTTTCTGAAATGGAGAATGCCATATAATTTATCATCAATTTTATTCTGGCAGTAGATAAAACAGACTTCTTATATAGAATCAAATTATTAGTTCATGAAACATTTCAGAATCTACATATTTAAAGTACCTTGAACACGATGTATGATAGAAGCTTTCTGCTGAAATTGTCTTATCTCCACTTTTGATAATGTTAACAAAATGAGCATCAGAAAACCGAAAATGACCGGACTTTGACGAAAGGCCTTTTCCATACATTTTATGCGGAGTCCTTTTTATTTCTCATGAACTGATAAGTTTACGGGGTTCTTGTTTTTGAAAAAGAAGTTTCTTATTCAGGGTTATTGATACTCCACTGAGCTCTTTGAAGTATAAAATCTCTATGATTCACTAATATATTTTTCTCATCATAAAGTATAAATTTTCATCAAAAATCGCATCAAGTCGTTAGACACAATTGAGAACTTCATATATTGTACAACTACTATATTAAACTTTCTGTTCCCACTCCAGTTCACATGCAATACTTCATTTAGGTTTTATATTTTTCATGTACTTGAATTAATTGCGTTCCAAAATAATGGCTACTGCAGTGTGGCTAGGTATTCCCCCGTAAGGCATTCTCGCAAAATAATGTTCATCTTGCCGTACATTATAGATCGGATGGAAATTGATATTTACTACAACCTGGTGACCTTCAGCATCAAATACTGGACGAAGCAGATGATTTATGACTATTCCAAGAATTAAACACCTATATAATCCTACTTCTATACGTCCTGGTAATATTGGAATTTTCTCACCACTTTCATCTTCATAAAAATGAATATTAGGATACAGAATTGGCTCAGGATTTATCTGCGACCGTCGATTGCAGCTTAAGCCCAATTCTGAAAAAATATAGAGATGCATGAATTTTTATATTACAATTTATTTCCATTCATTCATAGTCAAGATACTACACATTATGATAAATCGGATTGAGATTAATTAAATTAGGTTTGGGTAACGACATCAATAACGTGCGTGTAATGATTTCGTATAATCCTCGGTTTCAAGACCTTGGCCAGTGTACAATAATGATAATATAAATAATCAAAAACATAAAAATAAATAATAAATATACTACCGAAGGTGTTTGCGAATTGGCGTCGTGGTAAGGTTTGAGCTTTCCTCTCATAAATTTAACCGGATATGTTGGCTGTAGCATTGCTGCTGGCAGTGTTTTCTACGCCAAACAGGCAGAAAACGAAGATGAAGGGGATTAAGAGGAGCACCAAAAAACAATGAATCCGTCGACAGGTTTTTGAATTCATATTGTCGTTGGTTGCTTCCCGAAGATCGTCGAGGCGCCCCTGGTGATACCGCTGGGGGTGGCAGCATGCAAGTCGGTGGTGGTGAGCTCTGTCATGGACAGGTAGATCTCAACGTAATACCCAAAAGGGCTACTGTCCACCAAGAACATTGGCAAGAAGTGATAAGCAGCTAAACATCGGCTACATCTGCGGAGGATATTTTGGTTGGGAGCTTCTAGCCGACCACTTCCACAGGAATGCCACGGCAGCGCATCAATTTTTAAACCCATCATGATGAGTACTTGATGCGCTGCCAATATGAATACGAGATAGGAGCGACCACAACTTCTCCTAATAACCTTTCGCTAGAACTTTGTAGTGATTTTCCCGGAAATTAGAACAGTAACTCAAGACGAATTTAAGCAACGAAGGCGTCAGATAATATACGGAAACCTCCTCACTAAAAGACCATCAACCGAATAAGATCTGAGATTGAGAATGCATTTTGCCAGCAACTCCAGGGTACGCAAGCAAATAAGAGGATAAAGTGGACGCCTGAAATGAATAGAGACGTGATCAGATGTCACTTCCGGACAACAGCACGGGGAGGACCAGTCAGGGGCGAACATAATCGTCTCTTCGTGGTGTTTCGTCCCGAGCTGGACTTTATATCCGGCGCGACCTTATATCCGATGTCGAAATAGGTAACAACGAAAAACAGGTGCAACAGCATTTAGCAGCACCTGTAACTTACCCCGCAGATGCGGTGGAAGAGGAGGGTTATATATTCGTGACACGAGACGATATGGACAAACGGAGGGCGGATCTGGAGGATGCAGCAGGGGGAAATTTGAGCCTGCCCCTGCTTCTGCTGTATTCATTGAAGAGCTCAACAAGGAAAGCCAGCATCCCATGATGTGCTTCACTGAATTCATCCTAGAGTTCGTAAATTAGGAACCCTCAATGAAAAACGGTCTGCTGAAAATTGAAGTTAACAAGGACCTTCTCTGGTTGGTAAACAGCTTGAATACATAGATACTGCCTTTGTTCTCGCAGCGGGATATGAGCTTGCCAAGAGGTGCAAACTCTTGCATATTGCGCTGCTTTCGTGTGTACCAGGATGATAATAAGCATGAAACTCAACTACATAACTGACAATCATGCCCCAAAAAAGGTGTCAGACCCTCCATGGAAGTTTTGCCTTCAAGGCGAGATTCGTAATATAAGAGAAGAACTGGGATGGTTGTGCTAATTTTGAAAGGGTAATCGGTATCCGAGATTGAATCACCACGTGTAGGAGACATTTCACCCACATAACATTAGTTCAAGAACATCTGCAAACCTAGACGAAGTGATTGCCTATCTCAAACAGAGGATGGTCCTGTCAGCGCGACCGCGACGATACAAGGGAGCGACCGCGAGAAGGATTGACAATTCGAATTTTTTGCAGACGAAAAATGCGGCTATCGCCAACATGCAGATGGCAAAAACAAGACTTAAAATTATTGCTGTTGGGCAGATATTGGTCGACTATCCCGGGTATTAATAGGTCAAGTCAACTGGACACGAAGTGGCTTCCTCTAGAGAAAGACAGAGTTGCACGGTTGCCTGGGATGGACAGTCTATCCATCTCAGCTCTCAATGCAACTCGTATCCTGAAGAGGATCATAACTGGAAAGCGCCGCGTATGAATCGGGTGCACAGCTTCTGATACAAATACCGAAAGGTTCTGCACCCCGCCCTTCTTTGGGGTCCTTCAAAATATCCTATGGAACCCAGATCACTTGCCCTCTTTTATGTTAGAGGGCATAACTTACATGATACCCAAAAAGTAGACGCTTGTAGTCCTAGTGATAACTGACCAAGCATCTGCAATTTTGACCCTCTATAAGTGTCTTACAACTATCACTCCTGACTTCGTCTATAAATATTGTGAGGAGATCAACGTCCTCTCCGAAGAACAAAAAGGTGGCTGTTGAGGCTCTCGTGGTTGGAAGGACCAAGTCACGATTGAGAATATGGTTGTGTTGCATGAGGAATACCACTAACGCAATTTGAACATGGCTAGATTTACTACAAACAAGCGTTTCCCTAAATACCTCACGATTATTTACTTGAGGTCCTTAAGACATATAAGATCTGTCCGGCCGTCATCCAGTTTCTGGATCAAGTTATGGACACGTGGTGCATGGAACCCACTAATTCGGACACTCAGCAACATATCCTATGGGTACAAAATTGAGGTGGAAGTGGCTGAATCTCAACTCACTCACCTCCTGCACAATACGACATAGAGATTTATGCAAGCTCAGAGTTGAAACTGAACACCCTACTTCACATCTTGCTCCAGTTCTCCTACGATATCATGATGTCTATGGGTTTGGACAAATGTGGAAAGCTGAATTCGTTGTAAAATTTGTATTTTCCTCAATGTCAATAATAGACTCATACGTAGTCTTATCTGCGTAGCTCTTAGGAAATACAACTTTAATTTAATAATGTTCAATAATTCTATAAAAAGTATAAAAGGAATTCGTTCTGTTTCCTTTCTGTGTCATAAAGGCAAAGATTATTATGAGTGCTCTAAATCACAAGTTTACAAAAACCCCGAAATAATCGGCAGATTGGAACATGTGAACTCCTATCTAATCTAACGCTGCTGAAGGCTGGTGACCTCCTCAGCATAAATCACCAACCTATTGAGACTCTCGGTTCCCTTTCTCATTTCCTCACCCTCCCCCTTCCACCCCAGTAACAGAAGTTTTGGTGGGACTGACGTTACAACTTGACTCTCCACCATACGACAAATCACTGCTTAATTCGGACATGATTTCGACTTGCAAAACAAATCTCGCGCATACAGGCGATCGTTGGGAGTACAATCTGAACATGAACAATACAAACAATAAAGTATCCTCGGAATGGACTGAAACTTTGATTGACGAAAAGTATGCACACGGTAAAAGTAAAGATCGAGTTTCGGGCAAGGAATGGAGATTGGGTGTTTGGAATGCTGGAGGAGTGAGTGATCGTAAGATAAGAGGACTACGAGAAACTATGCACATAAGGAAACTAGATATTCTTTGTGTAACGGAGACGAAGAAAAAGGGTTGCGAAATTAGAAACATAGAAAATGGGGTGTTGAAAGGCGGTTTTGGATTATGTTTAGGAGTAGATAGTCAATCACGTGGTAGTCAAGGGGTCGGTTTAATTATGAATGAAAAAGCAAGACAACATCTCGAAGATCATCATTTTCTATCACCTAGATTGCTATGGGCTAGAATGGAGGTAGGAATCAGAAGATTATTTATCATAGCGTGCTACGCCCCAGTTGATAGTGACCCGAGAAACGTCAAAGACGCCTTCTGGGACACTTCAAATGACGCAATAAGTATTTGAGATCAAGGTGAAAGAATAATTCTGCTAGGAGATATGAACGGATGGGTCGGTGTCCAACGTCAGGATACAGATACAGGAAGGGTGCTAGGTAATTTTGGGATCCAACAAGAAATAATTGTAACGGGGAAAAATTAGTTAGCTTATGCTTAGAAAAAGGCCCATTTATTACAAATACTTGGCTTAGACATAAAATGATACACATGTACACCTGGCGTAAAGAAAATAGCCATAGTATAATTAACTTTGTTATTGCGGATGAAAGACTAAGAGAACTAGTTAAAGATACAAGAGTCATGAGGGGTTCCGAATGCAATACTGATCATTAGAATTTGTGAATGAGAGATTATTCCGAAGAGACATAAGAAGCCATAGAAACACAAGAGCTTGCATGAAAAAATGCATGGACGTGAAGGAAGCTAGAGTAGTATGCCAGGACAGAAAAGTGTGGCGACAACTAGTTTGTAAACAGAGTGACATAGAGTGAATAACGCCTGAAACAAAGACCTTAGATACTAATGGGCCCAAGTGGGGAACCATACGTAACAACTTTGTGAGGCTCCTCACTTGGCGTGATCGCTAGAGAGATTGATCAGCAACCTGGGTCGGAGCAGTGTTGCGGAATGAACGTGTCATTTAAATAAATAACACGAGAATTCCAGATCAATCTACGACATCTATACCTAACTCTCCTACCTAGCTCTCTCGGGAGGAGAGGATGTGTGAACTGTGCGAAAAGGGGGATGCAAGAGTGGAGCACTGGCTGGAGGAGTGCGGGGAGGTGGAAAGAAGTGAGATAAGCATGGAGGCATTGTTGCATGAAAAGGGGGAAAAAAGGGCAGCAGCATGGGTGAAGGGAGTGGTGGGTAAGATGGAGATGAAGAGAAGGAAGGAGGGAGAGGAGTGGAGAAGGAAAGATTGTAAATAGGAGAAAAAGTAGATATAAGTAAGATGTAAATATTGTAAATAGTAGATAAGTAATAGGTATTATCTGTGAAAACAGAGGTTGGCAAGCGAGGCAATGCGAAAAAGTAGGGACATGCGAGCGAGGCGAGGCGAAGCGAGGAAGGCAAGGCGATACGAGCGTGCGGCTTAGAGATAAGGAATGGATGGATGTTAGTTTTTAAGGGTTAGTTTTAAGGAAATTCTGTAAAAAAAATGGATGTGTAAGCAAGTCAATTTTGTAAGGCCAGCAGGCTGAAAAATAAACGTTTATCAACCTAACACCTATATACCTTATATCCATATACTGACCTACTTTATACCTATATTCCTATTCACTGGTTTTTCCAACCGAGCAGGTCACGCCTACCCCGAAAGTATTTTGTTGAATGTACTGTATATATTGTATTTAATTTTGATGTATAATACTTTAGTTCGCAGTCTAGAGTATATAGATTTTCATAATAGTTATTTTTGATATTGTTATATTAATTCACTATTTCTCATCTAATATTTCTGGTGATCCACGAAACATGGTGAATCCTCGGTATTTGGTGCCTTTACCTCAGTCATTTTTCGTTTTTATTTGATCAAAATTCCGAAAAGAAAATAATACACTTATGTGTATACGGCAATTGAAAGCATACTCAAAAATGATAGATATACAAGTTTGATAGTATTATGCTTACCAATAGAATCAAGAAAAAGCACTAAGACTAAAATAAGAGTTCCAAGGTGGATCTTCATATTCTTTCAATGAAAGACACTGCTTCTTGTGAGAAATTTCGCAAAGATTGTAATTCTTTGTTATTCCACCATTAGCTTTATGAGAAGGATATCTTATTTAATGTTCTCAATAATTTATAATTATAATACCTTTTCGAGCAGTGGGATCTATTTTTATACGATACTTGTATTTCATGAATCTGTTTTTTACTGTGAAATCCTAAAAATAGAGCAGATTTAAGCTGAATGTACACTGTGAAACGTAGAGGGATAACAAAAGGCTTGCAACACACAGAACAAATAAAGGTTATCTTTACAATCAGCTATGCATGTACATGAATAACAGTATCATTTTCTTTGAGAATATGAAATAGATTTTGAATTACCTGAGAACCAAACAAGATTCTGGTTAATTTATCTAGAATAGAATGTTAAATATGCCCTTACTATATATTCTGGTTAAAAGTTTCAGAAGTTTCTGGTTGGCATATTTCTGGTTAATGTTACCAGGAATTCGGGAAAATTTTACCAGAATTTCTGGTAAGGCTAACCAGAAATCTTTACTAGATAGTTTTCTGGTAGCTTAAGAATACAAGGTTCTGGTCAACATAACCAGATATTCTGGTAAACTTAACCAGATTTTCTGGTGAACTTAACCAGATATTCTGGTGAACTTAACCAGATATTCTGGTAAGCTGAACCAGATATTCTGGTACCCATAAATAATTATCGAGTATCGAATTCTGATTCTTTGCTACCTTCATGGACTCTTCATAACCCCCTCTGAAATTACATGGATAGATACAATAGGCGATAGATACAACAGTTGAGGAAAAAGCAGCATATTTCTGATGCATTTTGTTTCTGAAACTATTCGCTGAGACTATTTTGTTTGGGATTTTACATAATATGCACTTAGATCACTTGGTCCATACTGAAATTCTCGAAAATTCACTTTGTTTATTTATTGTCTACAATGTTAATATTTTCTAGAATATTTTTCAAAGACACCCAAAAAAATATGTGCTTGGTTTGGAAGTATTCAAGTATCCCTGCACCACAGGTGTTTCTACAGATAACGCGCAGTTTTTTCTAATGACACAACTAAGTTAACGGTTCACTATAATTATTTATACTTATATAGCTGAAAATACAATTAACAAATCGCGATTTTCCGAGAATTGGGCATTCACGACAAAGCGTCACTTGGCACATCCAACAACACAACATGAGACAAAAGACAGATTTCTGGAAACCGGCACAAGATCGCGACACGTGTGTTACCAGAAATATTAACCAGAATAGTTTTAACCAGAAAAAATCAACCAGAGTTAATTAACTAGAATTTTATAGTCATATGAACCATAATTTCTGATTAAAATAATTAGAAACTTTTCAACCCGACGTTTCTAGTAACTTTAACTAGAACTTTTTTTTGAGTGCCTAAAGCAATTGAGGTGTTACTCAGCGTTACACAAGGGGAGAGAGGGTCTGAAATCTTTGAAGATTGCATATGGTAACTGCATTAGGCCTGATGAGAAATTTCTTGGAAATTCTAACTAATGGACACTCTCGAAAAATAATTATCAAAGGAATCGTCGAATGAAAAAAGTCCTTCTCTAAAACGATAAGAATGTAAGCTTTAGTTGAAGGGAAGTGACAAAGAATGTCACATTTCTGAACATGATAAAACTTTCTTTGAGCAAAGGAATTAATTTCTAAAAATGAATTTCCAACCAGAAAAATGACTTTTTCACCCAATAGCTGAATTTTCAACCCAAAATATGGATGTTTAACCAAGAAGATTAAATAGTCTGTCTGAAAAGATAAATTTTCGTGAAAAAATGGAATTCCAACTGAACAAAATCAATGTTTAAATCAAGTTTTTGTCCTATTACAGCAGGGCTCTCCAGAAGGCAGCCATTGGCTGCAAAGATTGCCAGTGGCAGCCTTGAGACTAGGTCAAACAGGCCCTCATAAATTTTCGTCGAGCGTATCCTTTGACTCGTTTTAAATACGGTAAATGTGAGCGAATTGTAAGTTATTAAAAAAAATGTAGCCATAAATATTGAATTTGCTAGAATTTTTTGCAAAAATGGAGAAACTTCTGTGAATCATATACAATACTCTTGAATTATATAGAATTTTCTGTGAAATCCATAACAAAGTGTTAAAAAGGAACCGATTTTTGTGGAAAGAAATTTCTAGTATTTTAAATGAAAAAAACAAAAAATTTAAATGCATAATCAAGCTATTTTATTGAAGAAGGTCAGAAGGAAAATATTGCTCATTTGAAGCAACAATAAGAAGAAATTTGATTTTTGATGATTAATTTGACTAATAACTGAATTCAGTATTATTCAATATACTGTTTAATAATTGATTTTTAATTATTTTTCAATAATATGTATAATAAAATCCTCTGGATTCTTTGGAAACGAAAAGTAGACGATAACTCATGTTTAATATGCACCCC
Source organism: Andricus quercusramuli (assembly GCA_932178445.1). Lineage (NCBI taxonomy): Eukaryota > Metazoa > Arthropoda > Insecta > Hymenoptera > Cynipidae > Andricus > Andricus quercusramuli. The sequence continues at coordinate 163,976 of CAKNXH010001142.1, read as the reverse complement.
TGTTTTCGAAAAAGAATTTTAAAACGTACTTGAGGCTGAGGTTTTTGCACTAGTGAAAATACATTGGAAAAATTCGATAAGTCTTACATTCATGAGTTTCCAAACTGATGCAGTTTTTTAAAATTTTTTTTTGGCGCTCAAAACGCTGGAAAAATTGAAGAATCTGGTTACGGCGTTTTTCAAAAGAAAAACTTTCTCTGGCTATCTAATATTACGAAAGAGAAACAAGGCTCTTAATCCAAATTTGAACTTATTAGGGCGAAAAAAATATCGTTGGAGTCGCCAAAAATAGTAGATTTCGAATATAATATTTCTAAATTACTAATTGCATAATTAAGAGAATGTATACCTTGTATTTTATTTATTATCACGTACAAAAGACAGGGTTAATTTATTCCAATATTGACATCGGAAGCTTATAACATCGTAGTTTCGAATAAAAATGTTTAATACGGCTAATCGATTACCTTTGTTAAAGTTTGTACATGAGACAATTGGATATGTCAGCTTCATTTCAATACAAAAATATTTCTTCATTTTTGCAAACTGATGAAGTTGTATACTGCTAATTTTTTTCTATCCACTGTAGGGCTTTTATCCTATTGCAATTAAAAATGCACTAAAAATTATAGATGTATGCATACGATAGATCTATATTCAGCAGCATGATAGAGGGAAAGTGCTAATGAGGTGAAAAAGAGAGGCCCAATGTTCCAAATCTCTGGATGAAAGATGTATTATCGGAAATATCGTATAGATTTTAACTGACTAATATTTTATGAGTAGCTTCAATAGTTCACTATCTGATTATTTACTCTAAATAATTTATAATTGTAAGATGTATTGCACAAGTAAAGTTTTTTTCTTATATTTGCATTTGTATTTCACCAAATCCCAAAGCGTCCAATTTTGATCCAAAAGTGATCAATTCGTTGCAGAGGGAAAAACAGTTGACATCTACTTACATGTACATAACCACGAGAAAAACTCGTGACATTCAATTTGGAAATTGTTTTATTAATAAGCATGTCAAAAAAATATAATTGTCGTACGACAAACATCCATCTTTCTGAGTGAAATATATAGTATAAAATAAAGTGGAAAGCCTGAAAATTCAAATGTGTGGAAAAAAGTAAAATGAAAATCATAACGAGAATGATTCATTGATCAAAGTTGAAATATGTGAATAATATCAGTAATTAATAAGAAGGTTGAAGGATGAGAAAAATGATAAAGGTTGAGTTTGAGCATTGACAGTTTTTATAATTACTATACATAAGAATCTAATGTAATATGCTGAAAAAGAAAATCGGTGATGTTGAAAATGTTTAAAAAAATATTTGAATTTTTTAATTTGAAATAAAAATTTGAAACAAATATTCTAGAGCGTAATAACCTGTTCAAATTATAACGAAATAAAGAAGAAATTAAATTCGAAGCATCGTGAACTAATAAATTATCGAAAAAATTCAAGAATGGAATGCATAATTCCTGAAGAGAATCTAAATCAATACTTTTCTTCAGAAAGTCATCAACGTCTCTCTTAATGAAGACCATATCAGCATTGGCTCTTTTTGATACGTTCTCTTGATGAAGGAGTTTAAAAGATTCCCAAAGAAAATGAGGAGCAATACTGTCATTAACATAATTATGTAAATATTCATTTGGAGCCTTATCGTGATTTAATTCAACACTATTTATATATGTTTCTCTCGTCTAATGTGTATAGGTATATTTTTGGTCCTATGTAACATTTGCCACAAACACAAGCAAAGCAACAGACAAGAGATTTTCAACCGAATACTCGCAGAAAAAAGATCTATAGGTTTCTAATTTTTTATGTTGATGCATGAACCTTTTTCATTTCTATATCTAAAACAAGGCAGTGCTGTGTAGGAACACAGCTTCAACACTTTTCCCGCAGCCTTTCCTTTCATCTTGTCCCGAAGTGGACTATAACTATTGTTCAGGTAAGTTGGTACTCACTTACTGATTTTTAATGTACCAAATAATTTAGCAGTACATTATTCGGAATTCCAATTTGACTGTCGAACATCCTCAGTGTTTAGTCACGTCAATGATCCTGTCCAGATGATTCCTAATTTTTAAAAAGCAGTTGGGCTTCATAGCTTGAGCACAAGGGGGCTACATCGGGGCTCCCCGTCCGCCTATAAACTAAACTAGTCTCAGAACTTGAATTTCTAGTAGAGACAGTCTAATCAGAATGTTCACGATAGACGTTAATTGGCTGAAATAAAGTATTTGCGTTAGCATTCCTATACTTCCTACTGTAGCAAATCGTCCACTTTAGAGCGCTCGAAGAGTTTGTTAGTGAAAAGTAAACGTTTAGGACCGAACGATACGGGTCGAGAGAATCTTGAACTGTATACGAGTCGGGGGTAGGTAAATGTGCCTGGCACGATATAAAGTAGTGTGGTACTGCGGCATTAGTAGTTACACTGATTGCCGTGTTTTCAAACTTGAAAGAACTCCTCCTGGTCCCGTCCGTGGGAACTCACGAGCCGCAGACACCGCGGACCACGTGAGTGTGGTTAAAGAGAAGAAGAAGAAGAGAGAAGGGCCTCTCGGGGCAGCTCATCACTCGCGAATTAGCTCGCTGCTTCCAGTACCACTTCTTCAGTTCTTCTACCACTCGGCGCACGGCCAATTCGATCTTTGCTTTGATGAGACTTTACGAGCATCCAAAGATCGCGCTACCATGTGGCACCTCCAAATGCTAACGGATAGTTCGTTTCACCAAATCATAGTCACCTTTTCAAACAACAGTTCTCTTTTTATAGTTACAGGTTAGGAGAACATGATGAGATTGACATTCAGAGTTCGTCTTTTCCCATCAAATGAAATGTTGTAGCTATATTGATACACAGTCGTGAGCTATTAATGTAAGCGGCAAGTGTGATATGGCATTATGATTTTCTAAAGAATTGACAAGTAGCTCAACTTGCTGAAATGACGAGGTGTTATATGTGAACATGCACAGTGAAAGATTCTATTTCGAGTGGCGAAATAGGAGGCTCCAAAGGTATTGATCGGTGGAGAAAGAATGCTGGCAATCTGTTGGATCAATTCTTAAAGCTTCACACTTACAGTCCAATATAGAACATACTTCAAGCTGCCAATTGACATAGTGCAAACTTTCAAAAAGTATACTACAGCCATAAAAATTGAAACCTATTTGATCCATGATTACCCCGGTTGATGGTTATGTCATATTCCGAATACCAACAAAAATTTCCTTTTATGAACGAGTTAAATAATTTTCAGAAATATGAGAGAAAACAAAGTTTTCTATTTTTTTTCGGTCTTACGATCCATTCAGATTCTAAATGGATCGTAAGACCGAAAAAAAATAGAAAACTTTGTTTTCTCTCATATTTCTGAATATAAAAAGACGATCGAAGAAAGCATGATTTGCTGATTTCTTTAGAAATCTGTAGGTTTATTAAATAATTTTGTTCAAAGATTAGAATATGGTACTGGTAGGGCACGGAAGGTCATAAAATTTTGTTTAATGGGTCAATCGAAGACTCTCGAAAACGCGAACAAACGAATCATGTACAGTTCTGTAGTATTCACAATATTAGAAAAATGTTCCTCACATAAACAAGATGAACAATATATTTAGAGAGAATAATGTAGGCATTGCTAGATCATAAGTGGACATGAAAGGTTCTTCAATAGGTCGGTCGACACGTCTCGAAGACGTTAATAAATATATCGGATATAGTACTGTAGTATTTCTAATATGAAGGAAGTTTTTCTCATATAAACAGAATAAACAATTTCTTCGAATCTTCATTAATCGGTATTAGTGGGTCGAAAAAGATTCCACAACAGGTTGATCAATCCTTCTTGAGGACGCGAATAAATACAGCATATAGTATGGTTGTATTCCGAATATCAAAAAGTTTTCCATCAGATAGACATCATAACATTTTTATTTTCATATTTCTAAACGTAAAAAAGTACCTTCTAGTTGTTTGATCTAGTTTAAAACCCTGTCGGACCTGGATATCTATTGAAGCTACAAGATATCCTTTCACGACCATTGCTCCTTCACTTTTTGAGATATGGTAAACAGAAGAAAGTTACTCACACACACACCTATACGGAAATTTCAGAAAAGTTGCATTTTCGAGTTCCTGGGGCTAAATTATGTAGAAATATGTAGACCAAAAAAGTAAATTTGAGAAAAAAAAATCTGCCTCTATGAGGAAACAAAATCAAGAATTACAAGGGCAATTTAGATGCAGGTAAAAATCACCGAATTCAAGCAAATTTCAGATAATTGCACTATATCTATTAAATATATATTAAACTGGTCTTCTGGAACTTACTATAATGTTTCTTATAATTTATAATATTCATTTTGAAATATTGCAAAATATGCCACAATACCTATTCATTGAGACTTGAGAACACCTGGGCGAGGTCGAGTATGTAATAATGATTTCTTGCAACCATTATATGATTCCGAATATATTTCGAAATCTAAATTCTAAATATAATTAAAGCTCCCACCCCCGCAGGAAATGTTAGATACCGGAAGTCCTTGATCCCAGCGTGCGAACGTACCCCAGAAGCGAATGATTCATACTCAGACGGCATCTCAGCGGCTCTCCCATGACGAGGTGACTAACACCCGATAGCGAGCCGATCGTACTTACAGAGATCTTATGGCGTAATTCACAAGTTTTACCTTGCTTGCTCCGCGAAACTAATAACGTGGATTAGAGAGAATATCGTAACGGTGCAGTGGTTCAGCATCAGATGCCGATGCGTGGGTGGAATCACAGAAACAGAAACAGAAATGGAGAGACAGAGGGATTCAGAGATGGGAAAGGATAGGTAATGGTTGGCAGCTCAGATCGGAAGATAATTACTCGACCGACACTGGAGGTACCGGTATAAATGGAACCGCCGATCGATATCAGTTGATCTTATCTGAAGCGAGGGCGGCAGTTTATAACGACATGGGCACATGTTTTCATTGGCGGACGTCGTTTCTAGGATTAAAGGTTCTGTTCCGTTGGCACGTTCTAGTCGAGGATCCCAGATGCGATTTTAATTCAACTGGAATTGCTTGTAATTCATAACTTGGGAGTTGCTATGGGTGTACTTTGATCCTGGAGTATAATGACGGGGTTTTTTGACCCATGAGGGATGACCCCTGATGACTTCATTACTCACGTCGAGATGATTGTCTAATCAAATTACCATAATGGCAAAATACATATTCAACTTTAATTCTCAACCAATCTTGAAAATCTTAATTCATTAGCATGAAAAAATAACAATAATGTTATTCCAACCTGTCGGATAATTTATAATGGAATCCCAACGTGTCGAGAGCACACTGGTCTCCTTAGAGAGAGTCCACATATAACGTGACGCTATTTTGGGTGATTTTTTACTCAACCCACCCTCTTGTGACTATTTGTGATATCACTTTATTTTCCAGTATATTACTATAGTAGCATTACTAGTAGTAGCTCGTAGCATCACTTTATCATCTAGTACCTAAAACGCGAGATATAACGGCTTGAATGAAATTTTAGTAAGAAATGTGTTTATTTTTATATCTTTGCACACATTTAGAACAAAGTACTTCATAAATTTGACTCTGTTAGCACTATCATATTACATGTCTTTCCCCTTCATCTCGTTTTTTCACTTCATTGTGAACTTAATTGTTAAAAATTAATTTTTGTTGATGAAGATTCATCATTTTAGAGCAAAGTTCTGTTCTTCGGTTGTAAATGCAACTATTTTGTTGCAAAGCCTTTTCTTTGTTGAAAATTAATTTTTCCAATTCATAATATAACTATTTAATTTCTTGCAAAGAATGTATCTGTTTCAGTTAAAAATCCAAATGTTTTGTTACAAATTTATGGAATTTGATAAAACTTCGTGAAAGACAATTCAACTGCTTTGTTCAAAATCCATGTATTTTGTCGAGATTTTCTTTTTCTTTGTAGACAATTATTCTTGTAGGTTAAACAATGCTCCTTTTTGGTTGACGATTCAACTATTTGATTAAATGTTTATCTATTTTCTTGTAATTTTTTTTATGAGACTTATAATTTTTTTTGAAATCCAACTGGGTGGTTGAAATTCAATTGGTTTCGGTCAAGGATACAACTTTTTTTGTTGGGAACTCGTCTTTTTTGTTTGAATTTAACTATTTTAGTTTGCAGTGCAACTACATTACAAAAATTAATTCTTTGGATGGATATTCTCCATTTTATTAAAAAATTCATTGCCTTGTTTGTAAATTCAAATATTTTTTGAAAATTTTATTTGTTAAAAATTAATTTTTTCAACTTAAAATTCAACTATTTAATTTTTGGTTACAAATATATATTTTTCCAGTGAGAAATGTATGCAATTTGTTATAAACTTGTTTTAGTTGAGGTGACAAGTATTTTGTGATGAAATTCCATGGTTAAATTCAGTTGTTTTCTATTTCAAATTAAATTCTTTTTTGGTTGAAATATGAACTACTATTTTTTTTGTAATTCATTATTTGAGGTTAAAAATTAAAATCCTTGGTCGAATATTGAACTAGTTTGTTGAAAATGCTTTTTTTTGTTCTGAATTATCATTTTTTTTTTTAATTAAAAGGGATTTTTGAGGATTTGAAGGAATTTCTAGAAAATTTTGAAAATTAAATTGAATAAAATTTGTAGGGATGCCTAGCGATTTTAAGAGATTTTAATGTATTTTTGTGATTTCCAGAGGAAATATTCCAAACAATTTTGAGGAATTCCAAAGGATTTGAAGAAATTTTCCTACTAATTTTTTAATTTTCCTACTTATCTTAATGGATTATTATGATTCCAAAAAATTCCAAGGAGAAAGAGAAAACTAAATTCAAGAATGTACAATTTCAGAGGATTTGTAGTGATTTCAAAGATCTCCAGGAATATTAAAGTTTTCTAAGGCATCACACAAAATTTAGAGTCTTTGACAGAATCTCCAAGGATTTCAAGGAAGTTCAAATATTTTGAGCCATTTTTATGGGATTTTTTCACGGATTCATACACTCTGAAGGGATATGAAGGAATTACCAAAATTTGAAATGATTTGAAAGATTTTAAGTTGTTTTAAAAGATTCCAAAGAATTGTAAGGGGGTTTTCAATTTTTTTAAGGATTTCAAAGCGCTGTTTAGGATTTCTGAAAGTTCGAAAGAATTTTACAAGATTTAAGGGAATTTATAGGACCTCTAATTGTTTTAAAGATTTTATGGAATTTAGCCAATTTCAAGGTATTTTAATGTATTTCTAGAAAACGGCAGGAAATAAATTCAACTCATTTTATTTTGAAGGTATTATAAATGATTTCTACAGATTTCTAGCAAATTCCAAGAGTTCAAAACAATTCACAATGCTGCGCCACATCAGGAGCCGTTCCCCTATTTTTAGGATAAGCAAATCTGCTTGAAATGGCATTTTTCTGCTGATTTGATGAATGAAACCGTATTTTTCTGAGTTCACACCCCTCATTTGGTAGTTAAGGACGACTTGCGACTTGGAAAATGACGAAAGTACGAAATAATCACGTGTCGAGGCGACACTACACGTAGGTAAATGATCGTTTGTCCTCCCACTTTCGATTGTCGTCGGTCGGGCGTTGCATCCTCGCCTCGGTGGAAAAGAAAATAAAAGAAAAGAAAAGTAAAGGTGGGTGCAGGACTGTTGAGTAATTGGAACACGACCTCTGCCAACCCCCGCTCACCCTAAATGGTCAGCGGAAACGAGTCTCTCAGGGAGGAAGCTCCTAGGCTAGGGGACTCTTGGGCAATTCGTCGCCTCGGATGCATTTCGAGTTACGTGGCCTCCTACCGACCAATCACCTTCCAATGCATTTACATCGTTCTTGTACTTTCGTTCGCGCTTCATTGTCCACCCACCAAGATTTATGCTAATCCGATTCTCGATGTCGGAAAACCTAAGGAGTGTCGAATGCAGGATATTGCAAATAATTCGTTATATCGTTAATCGTTACATTCACTCTTCTCTTCTGTTCTCTAAGTGAGTCTTCTGAACAATGATGAAAATGTTTGGCTCTTCGAACAATAGTTTAACAAAAAAACTGGTGTTTCCATTTGATCCGATTTTTGGTTTAGAGGGAGCTGCGAAAAAAGGAACCTTTCTCGCTGAAAATGAACCCAAAGTGATAAAATGTTTCCAAAGGAACCTAGAGCATGGGTTCAAATCATTCGAATATAGCCTTCTTGTACAGAACCCATTTTCTGCCTTGCCTCACTTTCAAGATTTTACAATCCAATGATGCACAGAAAATCTTATATTACAGATTATATATTATTGCACTTTGAAAAATCTAATGAAGAAACTCAAATTGTGGAGATGAGTCATTCTGAACGGAAGATAGAGAACATGAGATGTGACCGTTTTTATGGTTATGCTGAAAATCCGACTTATTCAATTGCGCATGTACCGAAAAGTCTGGGATCATTTAAAATGATATAATATACACTTCCAACATCACTTGAATATACATTTGTCAAAAGAAGTGAAGTATTTTTATAAAAGAATAAAGAACGTTTGTTAATATTCATCTGTATGATTATTTATAGTATTTATTAATTTCAAATAGAGCCGCGCTTTTCGGTACCTGCGCAGTTAGAAACGCCGGCAACCCCCGCTGGCCATCTATCGGATATGAACGAACTAAAGGTAACCCTCAAAATGAGTTCCTTTGGTCTCTGAGTTCTAAAGGATGCCCACTTTTACTTGAGCTCCAACATCACCGAACAACCAAGTTTTTTATATGTTAGAACCGATTTTTTGTTCCAAGGGAGCTGCAACAGAATGAAAATCTCTTGCTGAAAAGGAACCCAAAATGATAAATTGTTCTAAAAGAACTCAAAGTAGGGTTCCCCATAGAGATTTTATGTATAGAACGTATTTTATTTTTAGACTCACTTTAAATATTTTACAAGTTTATAATGCACACTTTAATTTATAATACAGATTAAATAATGTCTCGCCTATTAAGCACTGTGAAATAAATGTTTAATGAGATTTAACCAGGCTCGAGTGGCGGCGCTGGCAGTATTTGAAAATAGCTTTTAGGCTGAAAATTATTCCAGTGAATGCGAAAAATACAAACTTGATTTATTTCAGTCGTTATAAGACGCTTTTTACATATATTCATCTCGATTGAATATTTTGTAGTATTTTACATTACATTACATTATAATAACTGGCTAAGAATAATTTCCAATAGTTTAGAGCAAGACAATTATCTTTTACAATGTTATGAACAAACTAATGAACAAAAGTAATTTTTTCGTGATTTGTGATGATCACCTATAAAAAGACTATTTTTTCATGAACAGGGTTTATTTTCTTCTGTAAAATCAACTAAGAATATATTTCCAAGGACTCCTTGCTGTTATGTTTTTTTATTTAAAAAAATTTTTATTCATATAAACAGTAAGAAACGGTAATTGAACAAAAATTTTGTTTCAAGTCAAATAAATCGTTTCGTTATATCACCCACTTTTTTTTAGTTATCACAACCACATTTCAACTGAATGTACAAAACGATAAAAACTGAGATAACGTTCAGTATGCTTCCTGATGATAAATTTTAACAAAGTTTGCGAACATTGCGAAAGATGGTTCTGCAACGGTACGGTTCAATAATAACGTAAAAAGTCTTCAACTCAATTCCATTATCAAATTTCACACTCTTTTCTCTATTCTTCTTTCCCCCCTTTTCCCCCTTTTTGAAAGAATATATATTTTCTTACTGTTTTCAAGACACTTCCTCTTTTTCCTCCTTTTTTCGCTCCTTTTCCGTAGATGCGAATTGAACTAATGAAACTCAATTAGAAAATCCATTGACAGTCAAACTTAAATTTATGCACAGTTAATATTACGCAATATATGCGCGCGAGTTTCCGCGCACTGTTCCTTTGTCGCTACGCTGCTGGTGTTTCACCCTTTGTTGAGCGCCACGGCGTCAATTCTCGAAAAGCACAAATCAAGTTTACTGAAACTCCAGTTAAACTGTATATTGATTGAAATTTGATTCTTTTTGGTGCAAAAATTTACACTATGTATATATATATCTGATTCGGAGTTCATCTCGTTCGATTAAAAATTCGACCATTTGTTTCAAACATAGTTACTTTTTTGAATGTCGAACTATTTCGTTGAAAAGCCTTCTTTTTTTTTTAGCAGAAACTTAACTACTTGGTTGAAAATTGAACTAATTTAAAAAAATTAATTTTCTTAGTTGAAGATTCATGTCTTTGATCACAAATTGGACTATTTTGTTGAAAAATCATTACATTTTTTTTTTTGGATAAAAAATTCAACCTTTTGGTAGAAAATTGATATTTCTTATTTAAAAATTCGACTATTTAGTCAAAAAATTATGTATTTCGTTGAAAATTCGTCTTTTTGATAGAAATTGAATCTTCTGGGTTGGAAATCATATTTTTTCAATTCAAAATCCATCTTTTTTCGTAGAAATTCAATTTTATTTAATGGAAAATACTCTTTTCGTCATAAACTGTAATTATTTGGTTAATTTTTTTTTCTTTAGAATTAATTTATTTAACTGAAAATGTAGCTATTCATTTTTTTGGGGGAATTGAGACTTTGAATGGAAAATTGACCTTCTGTAGTTAAAAATTAAACTATTTGGTTGCAAATTCATGTGTTTCACTGAAAATTTGCCTTTTTTGGCACAATTCAACTGTTTTAGATTTTAAATTAAAAAACTTTTTGGTTGAAATATCAACTTTTAAATGTTTAATTGAGAATTTATCGTTTTTGTTTGGAAAAGTAAAATAGTTGGTTCAAAGCTACGCTGCTTTGTGAAATAGTATCTTATGCACCTAGGGGGAGAAGAGGTGCTTTTTCGACGAGTACTGAAAAACATACACAAGTCGCCAAAGTGCCTCTCACCTTTGGCGCATACGATATTTTTGATAACAAATGGATGATTTTAGACATTTCTCGAAATACAATCATGATTTCAGCCCATATTAGATTTTGTATAATGAAGCATGCAATTAACCTTAAAGTAATTTATGGTAATTTTAGAGGTGATTTATGGCAACTTGCCATAAATTACCCAAAATTAATTTTTTTCAATTCCCATGAACTTACAGAAATTTATTAAAATTTTCCGTGAATTCTGGTAATTTTACAGGTAAATATCGTAATTTTCCATAACTTACCCAAAATTAATTTTTTTAAATTTCCATAAATTTCCGGAAATTTATGAAAAATTGTGATAATTTATGGTAATTTGACAGGTAAATATGATAACTTACCATAGATCAGACGAAATTCATTTTTAAAAATTTCCATGAATTTCTGGAAATTTATGAAAAATTCCGGTCATCCATGGTAATTTTACAGGTAAATATGGTAATTTACCATGGATTACCTGAAATTCATTTTTAAAAATTTCCATAAATTTTCGGAAATTTATGGACATTTACGGTTGTTTATGGTAATTTTAAAGGTAAATATGGCAACTTACCCTAAATTCGTTTTTAAAAATGGATTACCTTGGATTACCCAAAATTCATTAAAACAAATTTTCATAAATTTCCGGAAATTTATTAAAAATGTCGATTATTATGATAATTTTACAGGTATATATGGTAAATTTCCATAAATGACCGCAAAATTCTATTATCTGCAACCAAAATTTCTCACAGTTTTTACCGTGAGTGGGCTGATAATCATAAAATGCGAGCTCATAGATGTATAATTTTCATTATTTCTTTCTAAATTCACTTTTCAGTCCCTAGGGAGTAAATAGTACTTTTTACTCCCTGGGGAATAAAAAGTAGAGCTTTAGCCCCGCTTCATAGGCGTCGAAAATGGCCGAGAACATGCATGTGTCATAAGAAATGCATTTTTTGGTTCAAGTTCATCATTTCAGTTGAAAATTTGATTATTTAAATAAATAATTTTCATTAAGGCCTATTCCGCTATTCCGACTATTTAGATGTAAATTAATTTTTTTTTCTTAAATCTTATATTTGCGGGTTGATAATACAACTGTTTTGTACAAATTTCTACCTTTGGTTTAAACGTTCAGCAATTTGGTACGGAATGGAACCATCTGGATAAAAATTGAACTATAAATTTGGAAATTCCACTATTTACTAGAAAAGTATCTTTCTTCTTGAAAAATCATATTTTATTGTTAAAAATTCAACTGTTTTGTAAATAATTTTTTTTTTGCTTCAAAATTCAGCAATTTGCTTGAAATGACCATTTTCAAATTCTTGAATTTTGTTGAAAATTCATCTTCTGGTAGAAAATTAATCTTTTCGGTTGAAAATTCATCTTTGTAGGTTAAAAATTCATTTATTTGGTTACAAATTCAATTATTTTGTTAAAAGAGAAATTATTTGGTTAAAAAATTAACTATTTTGTGAGGAATTTGATTATTTTGTTAATAATTCAACTATAATGTATTTTTTATTCTAATAGTTTTGTTGAAACTTCAAGTATTTCGTTGGAGTCCCCGTTTTTTATTAAAAAATTCAATTATTTTGTTAATGATTTGTCCTGTTAGAATGAAAATTTATCTTTCATGGTCAAAAAGTAATTTTTCTTCATTGAAAATTAATCTTTTTCTCATTGAAAATTAATTTTCTTATTGAAAATATCAAATATTTTATTGACAATACAATATATTTCGAGTTCAAATCTTAATGATTTATCTTCAAAAGAATTTATTTCTCACGATTACCTTATGTTTGTGAAATATCACCTTATTTTTTCTGTTTTGAGAGCAATTTGAGCAACTGATCTTATTAGAAATACGACGAAACGCAGAATAAACGTGGAATTCTTGTTTAGCGAACGGCAACGTTACTCCTGTTGAGAGCGGGGGGGGGGGGGGCGCAGAAATCCAAACTGGGTAACGCAGTTTATGGACGTCTGTCGATTAGCATATTACAGATATGAGGTGAATAATTTTATAAATAAGCTTATGAAGAATAAAAACGTCTAACTTTTGATGAAGATGTCGTATGACTTTTGACACTCTTGATAGTAAATTCAAGAAAAGTGACAAATGTATGATTCTTATACCTTTTCTTATGCAACCAGTTCCTTATGCAACTGATCATAACATTTTATTAGGAATCTGTGTAGAAGAAAACATGTTTATGTGATTTATTTTTTTTCCAAATTACCAACATAAAATTTTTAACTACATGCATACTACTTTGTATTTGAACAATAGAAAGAAATAATGAAAATGAAAATATAGTTGATTTTCATTCTGATGGGGGAAAAAATATAATGATTTAAACAAGAACCATGAATGGATATAACTGTTTGAAAGTCAGAAAAGCTTGGTAGGGTCGTTTGAATCTAGAAAATTCAATTGTTGTACAAATTGTTAATATGGAGTTAATTAATTCCAATTCGAATTTAAATTCAGTTGTCCGTCAGAATGCATGGAATTGCATAAGGATTCTCGTTCGATCACTAAAGTTGAGCAGAGTTTTTCTTGGCTATACCCGGATGGGGGCCGTCGTACTAGGTGTGGTGCATATATCAGCTTTTACGGTGACTTTGCTATCGAAATAACATTCTGTGAGACATTTATTTGTAATCATTCAGTTTTCAATAATTTCAAATTACAGCTGCTCAAATAAAATTTTTACAATTCTGAAGCCCTCAAGGGGAACCTCATTTTCTTACTGTTTCACGCGCCTAAAATATGGACAGTTGGAGTTCTGAACCCTGTCATTTGAGAATTTGCATTCTTCAATAAATCTACCTGAAATCAAGTTTTTCTGTTGCAAACGCCAGAACTTTCAAATTCATACATTTTTCGAAACTTACATTTTGAAGTTTACTTCAAATGGCTTTCAATTGAAAATTAAAAAATAAAACATTTCCAATCAATGTTCTCTAATCTTTGAATTAAAAATATTCAGCTTCAAGTTTTCAGATTCAAAAAATCTTAGAGTTGAATACACTTACCTTCCAATATTTAATTCCTGAAAGAATTGTTTAATTTTTATTATATTGAATCGATAAAAAATGTATTTCAATTCGAATATTGAAAGCTTAAAATAGGAAATCCTACTTGTGGAAACTTTTAATTTTATATATCAGAGCGAATCAAATTGAAATTTCAAATTAACAAATTCCTTCATGTGAATGTTTGTTTTTTAAATTTGTTTATTCGGGCGGTCTAACATGAAATTACTTAATTTTTGATAGTTGTACATTTAAATCTTCCGAATTTTGAAAATTTAAACCTGAAAAAATTTAAACAACGTTCCCAGTTATTTTGAACGTTGAAATTTTGACTTTGATATTTTAATTTGAGGGTGATTATAATTTGAAGGTATACAGTTTGAAAAATATTACGTAGTCACCTGAAAAATATGATTATAATCAAAGTTTAGATTAACTACACTCAGAAAACGATTTGGTTGAACCAACAATATTTTTGTTGGTTCAACCATAGAATTTGGTTATTATATGGACGACACAGTATTTGGTTGACCCAATTCAATTTTTTGGTCGTTTCAACCAAATCTTTTGGTAGTTGGAGTATTTGGTTGATTCAACCAAAAAAATTGGTTAGGTCAATCAAATATTTTATTGAATCGGCAAAAATTTGTTTAATTTAACCAAATTTTCATGTATATCCAACAAAACAGTTTGTTTGGTTCAAGAAAAGTTTTTTTCTGAGTGTATGCACATAATTTTTGTAATACCATATTTTCAGTTAGTACGAAAGTAGATAATTCAATTCAAATTAACTTTAGAATTGTTAAATTTTTAACGCTTCAAGATGTTGAAAATGGAAATGATTTTTCTTAAACAAATCACATTTTTAAGTGAACAAATATATATCGAATGATTTTGAATGTCACGTGATACTAAATGATATAATACTTCATAATATTCAGTATCTTTGAAATTTCTATAATTCCAATTTGAAATTATATTTTTAAATGCACAAATTCGCAAATTTTTAATTTTTATTGCCCTAAAATAAACGTTTTTGTTTCAAAACTTCAAAAGCTTAAATTCGAAAACATTTGGTATTAAGTTTCATAAGTTTTGGAGGTTCTTAATGAATAATAATTTCACAATGTCGTATTTTAAAATTTAATTTCCCTGAAATCTTTAAAACTTTCATATTAAAGTTCTGATATTCTGTTTTATATTAACTAATTTTAGATTCAAATATTCTAAATGGTTCGGTTTCACTTCTAAACGTAAAATGTTTTTTGAGTTTTTGAATTCTTTAAAATTGTACAATATCAGATTGTAAGGTTCGATAGTCGAACAATTTTCAGTTTACATAATTTTCAATTAAATAATTTGGAAGCATATCCCTTAAGAATAAATTCAAAGAAATTAAAAAATTTGGAAAAAAATTTTATCACATGCTAGCCTTAGAATGAGAATATTCTGCATCAAACATTAAATTATTTTTTATTTGAAAATGTTCCAGAATATTGAAAATTTCATACACGACTTGAAAAATAACAATTAACAAAAGAAGTGTCTACACGTACTGAAAAAATCCAGCTATTTGTACCGAAATTTCGGTACACGTAGCCACGGCCTGAGAAAAATTGAAATGATAGGAATGCTTCATTTGCGAAATTTATTTGGACTGTTTTATATAAAATTATTTAATCTAGAATGTTCTAGTTTTTTATGTACTAGATTTTAATATTTTGAATTTGAAAAGTATAGCAATTTACACTTATACAATTATGCTCAATTTAATGTTGAATTTTTATTTTTGAATTCAAAAGTATTACGTAGCAACCAGTAAAATATCATTAAGATAATTAGCGTTTAGATTAACTAGGTACATAATTTTTCGAGAATCCTGTTCTCCTTTAGTGTAATGGTAAATAAGTAAATTAAAATGAAACCTTAATACGAGAAGAACTCGAACAAGACAAGCAAATTTTTTAAAACGTAAATTCCATATAAGCTATTAAGATAATTTCAAGTGACACGAGCAATATAATATCGGCAAGACTCAAATCGATCCTTTCAAATTCCTTTTTATCATAATGCTCTTTCTGTCGGACACTTCAAAAGACTTAATCTCATTTTGACAAATTCGTTTCCAACAAGAAATAGAAGACAACAAAATTAACATATTGATTGCAGATTTAAACATATCACAATTTTGACGTCTAGTTTCTGTTGAGAATTATTTCATTCAAGATTAATTGAATTTATTCAAAAATTTATATATAGATTTATTATATTCAAAACATGAATAATTTTAATATGCAGTACAAGAACTCCTTCAATTTGTGGCGTTTAGTTTTTCTCTAAACAATTTGAAATGATTGAGAAAATAAAATGTGATATAGATTATTAGTTGTTAAATTTATTTCCTGAAAGAAAAAGAATAATTTTTTTTACGCGCTGTTTGGAAGTCATGACGAAATAAATGACACTTAACAATCGACGGAAGAGACGTTTGACAGAGGTTTTGCAGAACTTCCAAAACCTTTATAACATAATAAAGGCAGAGTAATAATAGTGTGTTGCTGTTTAACAAATAAAAAATTATTTTTCAAAATGGAAATTATGCTGAATAAATTACTTTTAGGTTTAATGTTAATTTATCAATATATAGATTTACTATCTACATCTGTATGACAGGAATAGATTAGGTTTACCAATATTTTCCAATTCTTCAATTATTTTTGAATCTAAAAATAAAATAATTGAAAAAATTACTACAAACCAATTTCATGCTGTGAACAGAATTTATGAGCTTCGAGCACTAGTCGATTATTATCAGTAATAATAATAACAATGATAATGATAATGTTTTTTTTTTCGAAGAAACTAATTTCAAAATTTTATTTTGGATAGACGGATTGAATGAATAAGTATCAGTTAGTGGCTTTTACCATTGTATGCGTTTTTCTTTTACGTTGTTTAACGCCGCTTTTTAATACATGTCTGTATTCTCTTGAAGCTATTTTTCAGAAAGGATTGTTGAAGCTAGAAAAACCGATATTTTACTAATATCATTTCACAACTAGTAGCATTCATGTCTTTGACGATGCTCGATGTGTATAATCATTTGCAGGGCCTTTGTCGGTTTGCAGTTCTTCAAGATTTTGTTCGTTCAAAGTCAATTAAATAATTTGAAGAATTATTTGAAAACAATATTTCAATTAGACTGGATGAATAAATGAAAATCGTTCAGTTGCTTCTACCAGTATATGCGTTTTTTTATTTTGTTTAACAACGCTTTTCGACACAGATTTGTATTCTTTCCTGTCATTGTTCACAAAGGATTGTTGAGGTTGGCCAACCCGATATTTTACAAATATAATTGTACAGCTAGTAGCACTCATGTCTTTGAAGATGGTAGGTGAGTGAAAATCGTTGTCTTCTTCAAGCCTTCTGTAGAAACATTTGCAGTTATTCAAGAAGCCACTAATGAGGATTTATTCACTTAATAATTCTCACCGAAATGATTTTTTAAAACTATTTTCCATGAAATTATTCATTTCGCTTCAATCGAACTACATCTTTAACAACTGCTGAAATCATCAATCATCGCCAAAGACATGAATACTCATAGTTGTACAATGATATTTGTAAAATACCGATTGTTCTAGCTTCAACAATATTTTGTGAACAATAACTTGAAGAGGATACAGCTGTGTATCGAAATGCGTCGTTGAACAAAATCAACAAATAAATGTATACACTGGTAGAAAACACTAATGGATATTTATTATATAATTAGTCTAGTCCATAAAATTTAATTTCCAAATGAGGCTTCATTTTGGCTGGTTGAAAGATGATAGATATGTTGAGGCCTATTACCAGTATGTCGATGCTAAATTTTGTCTATTAGTTTCGCTGATAAGTAGTGTCCTACTCAATCGCAAATAAACTCTTCGTTTTGCGCATTATTTAAGAAGTGTGAGAAAGTGTGTTCTAAAAATTTCACTGTGAGGCAGGTTTAAAGTTTAAACCAACAACCTCCTCATTGCATGTGAGGTGCGCTACCAATTGCGCCACCACAGCCCATTAGTGACAATTTCAGAACTTGTAGTTCCTGAATCTTAGTGGAAATTTGTTTATTTGTTTTTACCCAATTTCATATGCTAAAAACCTACTTTCTCACAGTTTTTACTTGATTTGCAAAACGAAAAATTGATTCCCGATAAAGTAGGACCCTACTTATCAGCAAACCTAATAGACAAAATTTAACATCGACATACTGGTAATAGACCTCAACAAATCTATCATGAATAGTTATTTGAGTTAAAATTTAGGTTAAAATCTTTTAGAACGTTTGTTTTCTCATAATTTAGCATGCTTCCTTTTCCGGTGAATGGGTAAAATAACAATCATCATCCTTTTGTTGTCCCTTCAGCTTTTCAATTGGAAGAAAAGAAATGGTTCTCGAAACTAAACCGGAGTCAAAACCTCATTCATAATGACACTCGACGTTTCGTCTGGCATAAATGTAACAGAATAAGACCACCCACGCTCAGAGACGAATCCTAAACGAGGAACAATATGTAACAGTTTCTTCACGGCTGTCGTGCGAAATCAAGGATTAGTCACCTGAGAGACGAGGATGAGCCAGACGAATATATTATTTCGACTCTGGCTCATTTGTACATTGTCAAACTTTCATCTGCTCCTTAGCAATTCATTTCAATTTTACCTCTTCTAAATTTAAAGTCAGATCACATCCTGTATGCCTGATCAACTCTGTAAAAAATAAAAACTAGACACAATTTAAAGTCCATTAAGATTGTCATGGTAAAATTGTACTTACATAAAGGGGTCCCCCATAAACTATGTTTACCAGCTTTGAGCTATTTTTGAGTCCCCGTGCCCATCGTTTAGTTGCCTAAAATTCTATTAAAACAGGGAAAGTAGTGTGATTCTTGAAGAATATACGTCTAAGAAAGTGGAATTTAAGAAAATACTTAATTATTCAATAAGATAATTAGATTTCTTACAAAATAGTTGAATTTTTATCCGAATAGTAGAATTTTCAACAAACAAAAATGTATTTTCAAACAAAAGGTTAATTTTTTTACAGAAAAGAGGTTTGAATTCAATCAAAAACATTTGCATTTTCAACCAGGTAGTTGAATTTTGAACAAAGAAGTTCTGTTTCAAGACAAAAGTTCAGTTTCTACTAAGAAAGAAGATTTTTCATCAATATAGTTGAATTTTTGCCACAAAACATGACATTGACGAAACAGTTATATTCTGAACAAAATAATTAAACTTTCAATAAAAAAGTTAAGCATTGAACAAATAGCTGCATTTTTATACTTAATCTTCAGCAAAGATTATTTTCTATTAAACGACAAAGTTTTAACAAAATACATCAATTTCCAATCCAATAATTGAATTTTCAACTGAAAAAGCTAATTTTCTGACCACAAATTGGAAAAGACTAATTTTCAGTTCAAAAATATCCTTTCTGACAAAAAGAAAAAAGAATTTTCACCAATTGAATTGCACAAAAAAAAACTTTTTTTTACCAAATAGTTGAACTTTCAACGAAATAGATGAGTTTTCAAACAAGATGATCAATGTTCTAATAACAGACGAATTTGCAACAAAATACATCAATTTTCAACTAAAAAAGATCAGTTGTCAACCAAAAATGTAAAATGTAGTTAAATTTTCTATTGAAAAAATTTATTTCCAACAGAAAGAAAAAAGAATTTTTAATGAGTAAAATTCAACGAAAAAAACTAAGTTTTTTACAAAACAGTTGTATCTTTAGCCAAATAAATGAACTTTTAGCAAAGAAAATCATTTCTCTACCAAAAAGACGAGTTTTTAATAGAAAAGTTAAGGTTTGAAGCTGAAAGTCGAATGTTTTAGAAAACAATTGACTTTTAAATCCAAAAAGATGAATTTTCAAACCAATAGTTCCATTTCTAGCCACAAAATGAAACAGTTAAATATCCAGTTGAAAACACTACTTTCCAAAAAATAGAATAAAAAATTTTGTCACATGTTAAACTGTGTGAAAAAAGACGACTTTTTTCCAAATGTTTGAATCCTCAATCAAATAGAATAGTTTTCAACCAAAGAGGTGAATTTTTAACAAAAAATGATCAGTTTAAAACCAAAAATGGAATAGTTACATTCTCAGTGGAAAAAATTGCTCTACAACAAAAAGCAAAAAGAGTTTTGAACAAGTTTAACTCAATGAAAAATCGAATTTTTGTAGAATGCAGTTAAATTCTCAGCCAAATAGATAAATTTTCAACAATGGAAAATAATTCTCTACTAAAAAGACCAATTTTTAACAAAAGAGTTAAGTTTTGAAGCTAAAAAGTCTAATGTTCCAGAAAAGAGTTGTTTTTGAAAGACGAAAAGACGAATTTTCAAAAAGAAAGTTCATTCTTAATCAAGAATTAGGATTTTTCAAACAAATAGTTAAATTTTAAACGTAAAAATATCAAGTTTTAACCGAAATTAGAATAGGTAATTTTCCAGATTGAAAATTTATTTTCAGCCTGAAAGAAAATATGAATGTTTAGCAAAATACAATGAATTTTCAACCAAATTGTTGGATTTGATGCCAAAAAATCCAATTATCTACAATAAAGTTGCATTTTTGCTCAATAGTAGACTTAAGAATTACACTTTCAAATCAATAGTTTCGTTTTTAAACAAATAGTTTAACTTTCTGAAAGTTGTAGTAATTTCAATCCAAAAAGACAGATTTCTGAGAAAAATTTCTTCTTGTTTCGGAAAGATTTTTTTTATTCAAATGGAATTTCCTTTTCAATTTTAGGTGAAGAGGACTTTCATTTGTCTTAAACAAAATTTTTTGCAGCAAATATTATCCATTTACTATAAACTTTACCAAATCATCGCAGAAAAAAATTCTGTTTATGTAAAGAAGATTTGCGGAATGAATTTTCTTCAAAACAGTTAAATATTCCAATCAAAATTATAACTTTTTAGAAAAAAATTCCATCCACAACCAACACTTGGTTTTTCAACAACAACAAAATTTATTTGGAAATGTAATAGTTAATATATATTTTAATCAGAAAAGATTTTAATTTGGAATCTAGAACAGTTAAATTCAACTGAAACAGATTAAATTTTAAACAAACAGTTACATTCTCAACCAAAAATGATGAATTCATAACCACGAATATCAATTTCCTAAAAAATTCATGTTCAACAAAACAGTAAAATTTTTAACCAAAAAGATGAATTTTCAACTAAAATAATGAATTTTTAAGAAAATGAATTTTCAGCAAAAGGGTTCAACATTCAACTAAATATTTGATTCATCCATCAAGAGGTCATTTTCTAAGCTAAACGATAATATTTGTACAAAAATAGATTAATTTTATACCAAAAAAAGATTAATTTTCCACCAAAAAAAAATTAATTTTCTACCGAAAAAAAGACATTAATTTCCTATCGAAATGTACGAATTTTGAATAAAATACATGATTTTTTAAACAAATATTCAACATAACAAATATTTACTGAGGGAAGAGGAGTTAATATTTTTTCATGTTTCGTGGGTACCATCGACTTTAGCGATTTGTAACTCTTTTAATATCAATTGAAAAATCATTTCTTTCACAGGCCGAAGTTCGGAATTTATTTTTTATTCTTAAAGAATGATTATCATGATAACAAATTAACTTACGCGACGGAGATCGTATTCTTAGCTTCCCAGGAAATTCCATACCGAGGGGTAATAATTTTTGTATATAATTTACTGTTGATTTCACAAATTACACAAATTTTAGGAACAATTTATTAGATTTGCTGATGACAAATAAATTTGTTTGGAACAAGCAAGCTTCAGATGGAACATGCAACTTTTGATTGCAGAGCAAAATATAACAAAATCGAATTTTGGTTGAACTAGGCGAACTTAAGTTGGAAGAAGCAAAAATTAGACAGTCAATTTTGTTGGAACAAGTGAATACTGAATATAAGTGTTCTTCCCTCAACTCATAATAATAACATATAATATACCTTTTCCGTTTTTCTATGTTTTGTTGAAAAATCGCCAACATGTTTCGAGTAGAAAAAGTAAAACATGTATACACATTATGCTTACCTTATAAATATTATGGGGAAATGATGTGCGCAGATGTCTGCTGGTTTGATCCAGGTATCCTTTTTTATCACTTCCACATATATGTTTATAAATGTAGTTACATTTGTTTCCTTTTTTTCTGTCTTTAGTACATGTAAGTTCTTTTTCTTCAAATCACTGTCAATAAAAAAAACTAGTTGAAAATCACCTTTTCTGAAAATTCTGAAGGAAAGTTCATCCAAGCTCTGAATGTATGGTAAATTAATAATTTTTTCAACGTTTATCTCTCTAGGTTCCGTAAATATGATTTTTTGTAGCTTAATTATATGGCTGTATCTTTCGGATATTTCAATTTTCAGCGAATTATATGGACAGCTATTTTTTGTAACATATTCTGGACTAGTTCTAAGTTCTCTTTGTGGAATCTAACATCAGCCGGTTTTGTAGGTCTTCTGACTAAGCCATATATAATTCTAATTTTATGATAAATTAGGTTTCAAGAGTCACAGCTAAAAAATCTTTCTGACTATTTGTGTTTGAGATACCAGTCAGTTATAATCTTCCTGTTTTTGATTCCTCATGTTAGATACATAATAGTACATTGTTTATCGATGGCGTGAAGAAGGCCATTTTGAAGTAAAGAGTTGATACACATGATACTTTTCGTCCTACCCTCCTTGAAAACAAGCATGTGAAGCAGATACAGGATGTTTGGTATACTTGACAATTTTAGATTATAAGTGAAAGGAAGAAATAGCGAACTTTCCAGAAGGGAGACTATGGGGTCCAGCGATACAATTTTTGTTTAAGATCAACATTACTTTCTCCATATTCTAACTTACGTGGTGCATTGTATGTGTAGCGGGCGTACATTTTTATGTATCGGGCGTAAAGTTTCATGTAGCGGGCGTAAATTTTCATATCGGCCCGGCGGCTGAGAGCGCATGTGCGAACGTCACAAAGCTAGAAGCGGCTGCATTACGCCTTGTTCACGTGCATGCAATCGCGCGTTTTCAAGGGGGGTTGGACAAAAAATGTATTGCATGATCTTCAGCCAGTTACATCACAAATGCAAGTTCAGCATCAGCAGTATGAAATTTGATCATAAAACTAACAACTTCATTTTTCGGTAGACAAATTCAGGTATCATCGATATAGCGGAAATAGAAACTGACAATTCTATGACAATGTTAGCAGCAGTAGCTGATATTTGAGATCGCATAAGTTACCCGTAAATTTGTTGTTGAAAATCCTTAGACTGACAATTTAGATGATTTTTTAATGGAACATCAAAAAGTGGAAATGGCTCAAATAATCTCAATATACTTAACATTAATGTGGATCCAAGATAAAAAATGTATTCTCGATTCCCGCTGGGGAGATCATGTCTTTACGCATATACAAGCGTACATCGCACAGATAAATCTTCTCTAACTAATATAATCGATAAAGCGGCGCGTTATATCGGGCCCAGTGACCACCCATGAACGATTTATCTGTGGCAGATCGGGCCCATCGAAGGGTCCAGGCTTCAGTGGTCCAGAGGATTTGTGGATCGATCGCGAAGTATCGTTCACGGCTTAACAGACAACAAGATATATATCTTTGACCAGGGCGCGGGAGCCGAGCGGGGGTAACTCAATTTGTAGTAACAAACGAGCATAATATGATAATGCAAAACGTTGCCTGATTCACATTCTACCTCAGCTTTGTTAGCGCGGTTCACTTTGGAACAGGCCACCCCCCGCCTGTGAAATGTCATTTGTTCACGTCAATCAATATGCCCCGATATGTACATACACTGGATCCTTGTGATTTTTGAATGTGACAAAGTGTTATACTGTTGTATTGCTTCTCAAACGACAAACTCTAAATGATTCCTTTCCACTAAACTTTCTCATGGTGATAAAAATTGACGCATTAATGAAGCAATTAGATGACCAGTATCCGTGTAGATTCACAAACTTTCAATTGCATGTTCTTGAGCTCTTGCCGCTTCGTGCAAGAATTTTAGTTCATTCATCATAATAACATATAAGGAGTTATATTTATGCCCTAGATACTCGTAAAAGATGATAATTTGCTTAAACTCATGATATAATTAAAATTAAAATTTGTTCTAATTTTGTTCCGTTGCGTCCGAGGGGTTCATTACTCCTGTAATCAGGTGTACACTCTCTCTATTCCCTTATGCAATCTTGATGCAATTCCATGCAATCTCTATAAAATTCCGTGCATTTCAGAAAAAACTCTGACAATCTCTTGTAATCCGCCCTTAGGAGAACATATTGTAGGAAATTCATTACAGGTTTCTCATGATTTTCCTCGAATGAATTTTCTCAATAATTTTTTTGTGATTCTGGAAGAATCATTATGGAGAATCATCATACCATAATCAATATAGAAACAAAAGGTGTTGAAATATTGAAAGATTTGATTCAGAAAATGGGGAAACTATTAACGAGACATTGATTTATCTATTTAACGTAGGATTTCAAATTATCATTGGGGACTTCACAGGATTCCACAGATTCAATGGCATTTCACAAAATTAAAAAAAAAAATGATTTGATGTTCAATGGATTTTTAAGAATTTCAAGCAATTTCAGAGATTTTCGAAGCACATCCACGGATTTTAGGGCTTCCAAAGGGATTTTATGGGATTTTCGATCATTTCAACTAATTTTCAATGATTGCATTGGTTTTCAAGGGATTTAAAAATATTGTGTGGTGACAAATAGTTTATCAAAAGAGTGACAGTAGAGTGAATGACACCTGAAACAAAAGACCTTGGATACTAATGGGCCCCAGTGAGGAACCTCACTTAACAACCTTGTGAGGCTCTTAATTTGGGGTGATCGTTAGAGAGATTGATCAGCAGCCTGGGTCAGAGCAGCGTTGTGGAACGAACGTGTCATTTGAATAAATAACACGAGAATTCTAGATCAATCTACAAAATCTGTACTTTCTACCTCACATTACTTCTTTCCTTACCGAGCGAATGTCCCATTCTTTCTACTTATTTCAATAGTTTTTAACTATTTCAAAAAATTTCGAAAAATCTCAAGGGATTTGAACGAATTTCTAGAGAACTTTACAGAATGAATGTATTATATTCTGAGTTATTTCTACGTATTTAAATAATTATGAGAGATATGGAGGACTTAGAATGATTTCAGAGAAACTTAAATAATTTTGAAAATATTTTAAAGACTTCAAATGCTTTTACTGTATTTTCAAGGTTTTACTGTAAGTTTCTCACGTTTCAATCGTTGAAGTGGGGCGGGGGAGGGCCGATAATCCGTTATTCAATTCAAATATCAATATCAATATTAAATATCAATTCAATTCAAATCCCCTTCCCAATATCGCGTATTTTCTTGCGTGTGAATCTTCGGGTATGATATATATTAGTAAATCTTCACAAGTTCAATTTATCATGTTTCTTTGAATAATTGAATAATTTTTGTGCAACAATGTTTGAAATTCATTCATGAAAAAATATAAGCTGTTCATAGATACCAGCAGATTACGTATCTCACTGACAAAGAGAACAATTAAATAAAAAAATTGTATGTTTAGATCAAGACCGCTCGCAGTATGACGAAATGACAATTAAGGAGTCAAAAATGTCAAACAAATAAAGTTTTGCGAATAAGAATCATAAAAAAGACTGCTAACGAGAATAATTATCTGTATGGTTCTAAACACTAAAATTTTAATATCTCAGTCAATTTATGAGATATTTGAAGAACATTTAGTGGGTATACAGAATCCGAGAGAGTTCAAATACTGCAGCAAAGTACTATGGATGTATCCACTACAGATGTATTTATTCATTGATACCATTGATACCTTCAATATTTTTCGAGCTTATGTTTCTGTTTTACCGAAAATAATATTTCTGGCAAATCAGAGAGCTCATCAAAATGTTAATTGATGTGTTCGGTTACAATGTAACTTTTTTTGAACTTTCTAATTAGCTATCAATTATTCAAGAATGGTCTTCGAAAGTTCGTCAATAGATAAATCCACGCGTCCCGAAGAGGCGAATAATTACATGAAATGCAGTACTGTTATATTCCTAATGACAAAAGAATCCACTTATAAATAAGGAAAATAATTTTGTTATAAAATTTACAAATTATATTAGTAGGTTATGGTAGGTCACGAAAAATTTGTTATTTTGGCAATCTATGCGTCTCAGAGATGCGAACAAATATATCATGCACATTACTGTTTTATTCCCATTATTGAAAAAGTTTTCCTCACATCGACAAGATAAAAAATATATTTTTCCAATTTATAAATCGGTATTGCTAAATCATGAGTGGTCATAATTATGAGGTTCGGTGTGTCTCAAGAACGCGAACAAATGCACTGCATACATTATTGTTGTATTTTGAATTTTTTAACAGTTTTCCTCATATAAAGAGAATAAATCAATTTTTTTTTCAAACTTCATAAATCGGTATTGGTGAGTTATAAAAGGTTCAACAATCGGTCAATCAATGCATTTCAAAGACAAGAACAATTACGCTAGGTATCGTATTGCTGTATTTCAAATATCAGAAAAGTTTTTCTAAGATAAGCAAGGTAACATTTTTATTTAAAAATCTCTGAACGCGAAAAAAACTGCTTCTGATTAGCTGACCTAACTCGAATTTCTACCAGACCTGAATATCAGTCAGAGCTACAATTCGTCTGAATTTCATAATCATAGCTGTTTTACTTTCCGAGTTATGGCGAAAAGGAGAAAGTTACACATAAACACACATGGACATTGTGAAAAAATTATATTTTCGAACTCTGGGGGGGGGGGGGCCCATAACATTCAAAATAGATCAAATAATTATTTTTGAAAATTCAGGTCATTAGAAACTTCCCTCTACGAGGAAGCAAAATTTCGTAATTTGGGATGGTATTAATTGAAAATTGAAGAAATGCACTCCAATCGAATTTTTGAGAAAAAAAATGCATAACGAAAAATCGCCTACAGGCTATAATTTCATTTCAATGATCATCACCTCTTTAGAATCACATCTCATTTTATAATTTTTCTTTCGAATTACGGCCAAATGAATTCAAAACTGTACTCGTAAAATAAAATAAAAATTAAACGTGATTTTTAAAATGCAGACCTAGGTACAACTAACTAGGAGATATATTTTCAATATTTGGCATCGAGCTACAGGTAAATTTATATAAATTATTTGAGTTTTATCATATTGATGTTATTATAGAAAAATTGAAAAATAAAAAGTTTCGCGGAATTAAAATAAAAATTTTTATTAACCGTTTGCTATTTTACGAAGTTATCTTGTGTTTTGCATTCTTAAATTCATATTTATAATCAGAAACTTCCTGAGTCCAAATGTCATCGAAAAATTGATGATAAAACGATTAATCATGTGATAGACATTAGTAACTTCTTTCCTTATACGGAATTTCCTGAACTGATTTCACATTATATGTTATTACATGGAACATTTATGTTATCATTTGCGTTTCAAATACTTATTGTTTCCTTATTAAAATCTTTGAAAACTATAAGTGGAAATGAAATTAGTTTCAAAAATGTATCTAACTTTCTCATATTATTTGCGACAAAATTGGGATGGTTTAAAGCGCAGTGAGATTGAAATTGAAAAAAATCTTACGTTAGAATTTATTGGAAAGGAATTATTTAATACTTCAAGAATTTGTGAACATTGCACAAACTGGCAGATCTCGCAATTTCTACGTTTTATTGATATCTAAAAAAATATCAATAATATATTGTATGTAATAGTGTTTTCTAGTGTACGTTTCTTTTCTGTCTAATGTATAAGAAAAAAATTTTTGCACGAAAAGTGTTAATAGACGTCAAATTTCTATAAAATAGGACAAACTCATTACCACTATTGTGCAATTTTTTCTTATATGGTGCAAGGTGTTAATGTTGATCCTGAGCCAATCTATTCAGATAGAAATTGCTAATTACAAAAAGCCCTTTGAGCCATATTTTAATTGTTTTTTGTATATATTTTAATATTGGTCGTTTGAAAACGCATGCTTCACTTTAAAGGTGAATATTAGTGCAGAAACTGTAATCTACGACTTTCAGCGAACAACCATTTGAAAGTCTTGAAAATTTCGCGTCATAATCATAATTTGTGAAGTCTTGCGAAATCAAGAGCAAATCTTATTCGTTAAATCTCGACGAATAACATGAATAAATATTGCGTGATTTCTGAGTAATCATAAAAAATGTTTACTCGTGGAATGTAAATTTCTGCTAAGCTAAAAATACGAGATTCGTCGGTTATCAGATGCAACGTCAGATCCCGAAGTAGGAAGCTCCACTTTGTATTTCAGAAATGTGACCGATAATTTTTTTATTTAAAACATTTTCCCTACAATAAAACTAAATAATTTAGACGCATTCTTTTATGATTATCATTGCGAAGGAAGTAAATCTTGATGATATTATCAGGATTCAAATATAATGGTTAGATATTTGACTTTCGATTTTTGGTGATCGATCATCCCCAATTTTATTTTTTCTCGAAAAAGCAATTCCGTTTTTTTTTTGTTGCAAATCGGTTAACATTAACACGTGCCCCGGACTTTATAAATTACCATGGTGTTTCAAATGGGAAAAGCTCGATTTTCAAAAAATGAAAGAAAAAAAAGAAGTACTTGTTATTCACTTTTTGTTAATAAAAGTCTAGTCACCTTTTACGGAATGTTCAAGGATTAATTTTCACAAAAGAACTTTCAGTTTTGACCCCTTTACTCCCCCCCCTCTAACCCTTTTTATTGTGCCCGGAAAATGCCCCAAAAAATACAAAATAGCTGTTTTCCTTCAATTATGTTAAAGACGGTATTTTTTGGAACTTTTTCGACATGATTAATTTCGGCTTGATAATTAACAATCTTTTTAGGTATCTTAACTCACTTTTGAATTGCTAAAGCATTTATTATTTGCTCAGACAATTTTTTCTCCCTGTAATTTGTAGAAAGTTATTATTTTTCAGGATAAATGACACAATTAACGAATATTTAGAGTTATGAAATTATTAATGATGTTTAACAATCATTTAAACAATTTTTGTTTTCTTTTTTGAACAATTTCATTCACCTGTAAATCTACAAAAAGTAGATACATTCTGAAATTAATAAAGCATTCAATGAATGCTGAGAGTGATACCTTTTGTGAAAGACAGTTCACAATTACATAAATTTTCATTTGTTTTGACAATGTTTCCCTTCTAAATATTGAAAATTCACTATTTTCTGAAATTAATGACGCAGTTAATGTATGTTGAGAGCCAGTTTGCAATTAATAAAACACTTAATAATCATTCACCAACACCGTGTTATAGGAAATTGGAGAAAATTCTAGATTTTCCGAATCTCTCACACTATATGGCTTATCAGATAAATTTGGTTGAGATAAGAAAATACTGATCCATAAAAGCAACATGGTATGAGAGATTCGAAAAAATAAAATTTCATCCAACTTCCCTATGAAGAGGAGCAAGTGGCTTTATTTGTTTAAATAATTGCTAACTGTCTTTCACAAAAAATATTACTTTTAACATTCATGAACTGTTTCATTATTTCCAGAAAATAATAACTATTTACGATTCACAGGGAAAAAATTATTGAAACAAATAAGAATTGTTCAAGTAATTTCCAAATGTAGTGCGAAAGAAAAAAGTGCAAAATATTTCAAACTAAAAATATTACTTTTGACATTTATCAACCTTATCATTTATCAAAAAAAAAACTTTTCACGATTTACTGGAAAAAAATGTTTAAATAAATCATATGTGTTCAAACAACTTAAAATTAGTTTCAAAATACTGAGAAGATTGTCACTTATCAAATAAATATATTTTATGTTGAAATTTTTTTTTAAATACCGTCTTTAGTGATAATTTTACACAAAACTGCTAGTTTGCATTTTTTGGGGGGAATTTCCCGGGCACCATGCAAGGAAATTGGAGAGGTCAACATTGAAAGTTTGGCAATTAAAAAAATGGGGAATTATGATTTGAAAATTCTTCAAGGAATGACTAAACTGTAATTCATAAAATATTAATAAAAAGTACTTCTTTGTACATTTTTTCAAAAACCAAGCTTTTTCCATTTAAAACCCCTTGTATATTTAAAAACCTGGGGGCACTAGTTGATATTGACCAATTTATAAAAAAATGGAATTTCTTTTCCTGGAAAAAGATCAAAGGGAGAGGGGGGTTCGATTACTGAAAATCGAAAGTCGATTATTTGGACCACCCTACTGGCTCATTGTTTCGGAAGTTTTCCTATCAGACTCAAACTTCTGCAAAGTGTAGTCCTATTAGATGGCAATTCCTGGAAAATAAATTTTTCCAGTAAAAAAAATTTTTACCATGGGGGTAAATTTTTTGGATTGTTTGCGTGTGCCAAGGACTCAAGTGATTTCGAACTCTTTTAATATCAATCAAACAAAATTTGTTTTATACAAGTCGAATTCAAGAAAAAAAAGTTCTAATTTTACCTTTGTTTGTGAAGCTCAAATATTAATTGAAAAAAAAAACATTCTTCATGATTACTCAGGAATCAGGTTATAACATTTTTAGGAACAGTTTATTAGATTCAACAATAAGTTGAACGAAAGACATCGAAACGATGATCTTACTAGAAAAACTTTTGACTTTGAAGCTACGTATTTTCGAAATCTTCCAATAAAAGAACCTCAACGGATAGGCGGATTTAACGCTATCTAATTTTCAGAGGGTTATTGTTTAAATGCCGGAGAATTAGTCTCTATACAGATATTCAAAGAAATTTATTTACTGCGGGATCATTTCTTTTTATCTGAAAAAAAAAATATTTTCACGACAGATTTTCTTAAAGAACAATTGTTATAAAAAACCCACTTTTATCGCTATTTAGAACGAATTATTGTATTATGAGAATTGATGAACACATTGACAATTATTATTATACGTTGTCATATGGAAATTTCTTTAAAAATAATTCAATTCTTCAGAGAAAAAGAAGTAGTTCACAGAAAAATTATCTATATTTGAAAATTCTTAACAAGTAAAATTTGTTCATAAAAATTTCTCATGACAATTTAGACTAGTGAAAATTGTTGAAGTTCAGTTTTTGGCTGTGATTAATTGTTATTGTTACATAACCTAACTGAAATTAATTACTGTGTTTTGATTTCTTTAGTAACACAAAAAATCTTTCAAAATTTCTGCTGAATTTTCGTTTTTAGTGTCATTGTAAATATTAAAAATCTCTGAATCTTAAAAATAAGAAAAAATTGAGGAATTTAAAAAACCTGATACTAAGTAATACTATAATACCATAACACTTCATGTTCGACTGATAATATGTGCAAACTTATTTTCAAATATTTCTCCAGTATTAATAAATTATGTTCTGATATTGATCATAAGTTTAAGAAATTATTAATATTGTCCTGAATAAAAATTATTAAAACTAGCTGTGAATTCGATCTCGAGTGTTTCCACTTTGTTTGTATTTATAATTATATGGTGCTCATTTCACGAGCACTTTGCTTCCTGATAGCAAATGTATTTGCTTCCTCATAGAGGAAGCATTAGTTATTTTTTTCAATAATAGGCAAACCGAAGTCTTCATTTTGCTCAATTTAAAAATAGAAATTTACCAAAAATGTAAAATTACAGAATAATACAAAAATGTTTTAAATAACAAGACAAATCAGACAAATCAAATCTTGGGTTCGAAATAATAATTTTTTGAGCTGGAAAAAGGAAAGGAAAAGTTCTGTCGCACCCTATCCCTTTCCCAGCTTTACGATTTCTTCACAAAACTTGTCATAATATTACTCTATTTGAAAATTTATGATCAAAAAGTCTTTTCTATTCATGCATCAACTTTAAATTATGTCGATGAAAAAAGTTTTTCTGTTTGAACCTGATGATTCAGATATTATAAATGAGCAGAAATTCCCTAATCTTCAATAAAGTGTATTATTATTATTATTATTATTATTATAGATCAATCAATTTGCCTTGAATCAAGAGATTTTTTCCGTTCTTGCATCAATTTTGAATTATGTTACTGAAAAGAAGTTTTACTATGAAAAACCGTGTTTTCAAATATTATGCAATTTCACAATTTCCATAGTCTTCAATAAAATGTCTTAATATTATAGGTCAGTCGATTGATCTCGAATCAACACATATTTTCTGTTCTTGCATCAACTTTGAATTATGTTAATGAAAACAGTTTTACTATAAAAAAACGATTTTCAAAATATATAAATTACCATAACTTCCCTACTCTTTGATAAAATGCATTATTATTATAGGTCAATGGATTCGTTTCGAACCAACGAATCTTTTATATCCTTGCATCAACTGTGAATTATGCTAGTGAAGAAAGTTTTACTATAAAAAACCGATTTTCAAAATATATAAATTACCATAACTTCCCTACTCTTCAATAAAATGTATTAATATTATAGATCAATAGATTCGCCCCGAACCAATGAATCTTTCACATTCTTGCATCAACTTTGAATTATGCTAATGAAAAAAGTTTTACTATAAAAAACCGTATTTTCAAATATTATGCATTACCATAGCTTCCTTACTGTTCAATAAAATTCATTAATATTATAGGTCAATCGATTCGACTCGAATCAACACATCTTTTCTGTTTTTACATCAACTTTAAATTATGTTAATGAAAAAAGTTTTACTATAAGAAACCGATTTTCAAAATATATAAATTACCATAACTTCCCTACTCTTCAATAAAATGTATTAATATTATAGGTCAATCGATTCGTCCCGAACCAAGGCATCTTTTATATTCTTGCGTCAACTTTGAATTGTGCGAATGAAAAAAGTTTTGCTATAAAAAACCGATTTTTAAAATATTATTGAGTGCTAGAAAAAAAATGCATTAAATATTTTTTGAAATCCTTCGGTCAGTTTCAAGGTATTAGTGAGGAAAATAAGCTCTCCAAATTTCATCAATTTATCTGACACCGTTTTCTAGTTATCGTGTTCACAAAAAAGCGTGACATCCACACATCCACACATCCATACATCCACACATCCATACATCCACACATCCACACACACACACATCCGGACAATTGCTTAGAACATTGTATTAGACATTTTTAAATTAGGGAGGGTTCAATTAAATGAATTTAAAAAATTTGAAAAATGTCACCATTACAAAGCTTCCTCTATGAGGAAGCAAAAACTATCAAGTCTTCATTAGCATCTTCAAAAATAGTAAGAATCGAATTTTTTAACGAAATCAAACTTTCTCACATATATCATGAAAAAATTAGGACCATTCAAACCAAGTGACATTTTAATTTAAAAGGACTCAAATTATAATTGATCACAAAGCAATTTCGAATATTTTTTCCAATCCGAAATTTGATAAAAAATCAGCTTTCATATCAAACACAGAAAGTAATTTGGTTAGGAGAAATACGAAAGCGAAGAAAGTAACGAACATTTTTGTATATACTGACAATTTATTTTTAGTCCATCACTTTGTCGGCTCTTTAAAGTTTTTGAGAACCAAGATGCTGAACTTTCAACTAAGTTTGCCAAAGTAAACAATAAATTACCTCAGGGGATAATTTATTTTGATATTATTGGTTATAATGGACTTTACGCGAACAGAATTAACCATCGTGCCAAAATTAAACTACGTTTCGATTTTTATTTATCGATCTATTGTCGCTTCGGGCAAGTAGTCAATTCTTTTCATAACCATTGTTATTTTATTTATTTTTGTTGATAATCAGTCTTTTATTTTCCTTCAAAAGTTTAAAATTTCACTCTTGAACTTTTCTCTCTTTTGGTAGAAATTTAATCTTTTTTTGGTAAAAGCGCCACTTTTCGGTTGAAAATTAATCCGTTTTAGTTTCGGATTCAGCTATCTTGTTTAAAATGAATACTTTTTGCTTGCATTGAACTTTTTATGAATCAAAAATTAAAATATGTTTTGTCGGAATATCAATTATTAAAATTTTTATTCAGAATTCATTTTTTGTTGTTGTTAAATTCGAAGGTTTTTGACTATTGTAATAATTAATTTTGGTTGTTGAAATTTTAGCTATTGTGTTGAAAATTAAATTATTTAGTTGCGAGTTCAACAATTTTATTGAAACGTAATCTTTTTTCAAAAATTAAACGGCTTTGTGACAAATCGTATTTTTGGTTAGAGAATTCTCCCCTCTAGATTGTAAAATAATCTATTTTGGTAGAAAAGTTCTGGGTAGAAAATTTACCTCTCTTTTCAAAAGCTTGTCATTCTGGCTTGAAGATTCAACTATTTGATTGTAAATACAACTATTCGGTCCAAGAATAATTTGTTTGTTGAAAATTCAACAATTTTGAAAAATCATATTTTAAGGTTAAAAATTCAACTGGTTTCTAAATCATTGGACTTTTTAGCTTAAAAACTCAAAACTTTTGTTAAACATCCATCTTTTTTTTGGTAGTGAATGAATTTTTTAAAATTTTAAATCCAAATCTCTTTTTGAACATGCAACATTTGATTCGAAATTTCAAGCGTTTCCTATTAGATTTATTATGGTACCTGTACATTAATTTTATTTGAAAGAATTTTTGTTCTACTATTTCCCTATTTCCATGAAAAAATAACCCTTTCTCCCCCATTCTAGGAGCTGGCGATTCAGGTTGTGAAGTCTGTTAAGATATTATATATGTATTTTTTGTGACCGGGGTTCGATCCCTGAGCCGGTACCTCTTGACATTTCTCTATGTACCTTTACCGAGGTTCGGGTGGTTCAAAACCCACCTTAAGCTGTAGGTCCCCGCATCATGCACTTGCCTGCCACCCAGTCCGTGAATTATTGGGTAAAAACCAGGCTTTGTCTAATATGACGGGGCACGCGCTCTCATCAGGTCCCTTGATTGCATTATAATCATGCGTCCGTGACTGATAATATATACCGGGACATCCCCGTGCTTAATATTCAAACAAACAAAAAATCCAACTCTAACGAAAAATACCTTCGACATATTGGGCAATAACCATCTTAAGCCTGAGAGAAAAATGAGCTTCCTTATTTCTTATCTATAGATATAAGGCCATAAAATCCAGATATCATATTTTACATTCCAGGATTTTAAAAATGACCATCCAGATTGTACGGCCTCATATCTATAGATTGCTGCCCCGAATTTCATGATCCCAGATCATGAATAGTATTATGAATTTTTCTTAGTGTAAATTGCGAATTATATTCTTTATTGCAAGAAGAGTACTATCCAACCTTCATAATTCAACTTGGTCGATATATGCTAGCTAATTATTATAAATTATTTACTGGAATTTAGTATATTTTCTCCTAAAAAATCGCCACTCATGCAAATATTCTAAATTAGTTACATTCAAGTCAATGAATCTAATGAAGCATACATGAACTGTAATTTGAAAGCACTTAGAAAGTATATAGCTACACAATTAGTTGCTGCACCTGTTACGATAACACTTTAATTAAAAGCCATTCCTGAATCGCAACCTTATGCTCTATTTTTCTGGTTTCTTATATACTATTTAGTACAGCCTATTCGTGTGATACAATTATCATAAAACCGAAGATTTATGTATTTTTCGTAGCTTTCATTTCTTGTGAATAAGCACTTTATGGCTATACTTGACAATAATAATAGAGATATAAAAAATTTGATTGTAATATCTGCACTAAATTACTCTTTATGAGAGGCCCTTTGACAAGAAAAGAGAGGAACTCTGCACTCATCAGAAAAAGGAAATTCTCAATTATATAGAGAAAGGAACTCATAAACCTGTACATATAAGACAAAGAACAACGGGCTGAGCGCTTAGGAATCGATGATCCAGCTGTCACGTTATTAGCGCTTCCGACGAGGTTCGTTATCATTACCGTCCGTCAAGAACGCTTTAATTCGAATTTCTCCTTACCCGATGGCTCTCAAAGTCACCGTACAAGGAAGCAATCACGGTGAAACGTCAAACTCAAAGATTGGTCCTCTTATTACTTACTTTATGGTGTCACTTTCGAGATGCGTGGGAAATCTGTTTTATTCATCAGATCGATGCGATGTCTAGATGATGTATCTCTTATAATGGAAATCAATGGTTATGTGTCAAAATCAACCGTTTATCTTCCATTCAGATTCAGTTTTCTTTTTAATTATTATCATTGTTTATTACTACCCTAAAAAAATAGTTAGAGCAACTATTTCAGTAAGTAAAGAATGGTTGTACTACTTAGTTGTTAGAATTATTTTTTTTTGTTGGGCCGCAAGTAGTTATCGTTACTATCTGAAAATAGGTAGACTATCTAGTTAGTCAGAATTCTATCTTGGTATACTAAAAGACTATAGGTCTGTAGTTGAACTTAGAAATATAGTTAATAACGTCCAGTTATTCGTCTTTTTTATCAAGATCAACGTCCCAGTAAACGTAACATTAGTTCTGAAAATTTTCAAAGTCGATTTTCTCGAAATGGCTTTTTTTGAGTTGTCACACTATTGTCCTCAACGTGCGATATCTGGATTTTTATTTAAAATTTTAGGGGATGCCATTATGCCACTTGTTTCCCATGTCGTACCGCAGACGGAGTGAAGACAGATTAACACCAGGCCATGAAGCAATATGCCAAGGTTAAAATACATAGATCTGAATACTTTGGCTTTGCGTCAATAGTTAATGACCTGACAGATATATTGTATCTCACTTTTACTTCAAATAATATATCTGTTAGAAAGAGAATAACTATATAAAATTCATATTGTAATATGTGTCTATGGAAATTGTGTAAGCTTATTTGTTATGTAGTACAATGTTAATAATTCTAGTTGGTTGTATGAATGAAGCTATTATATGTAGTGCTCAGATGGCTGATGTCAGTTCTAAAGTTTACATTATTCTGGTTTCTTATGATGTAGGAAATTTCCATGAATAATCTTCTCTCATATTGCGTTTCATTAGCTGAAGTAATTACTTTCTCAAAATCGAAATTGTGTTGATGATTGGTAGAATTCTTGTCTAGAGCAGTTTTAGTTTTGTTCTTCTCACATGATCTTTTATGTTTTTTAATTCTTCGTTGTATACATCTTTTTATTTGATCAATGTAGCATTTGTTACAATCTAAACAGTTTACATTATGAACAATTTCCGTTTATTTGTTTCCAGGAATGCGGTCTTTTGATTTTCAAAAAGGTGAAACGGATCTTTAATAGGTTTGAAAATGATTTTAATGTTGTGTTT
Organism: Andricus quercusramuli; assembly: GCA_932178445.1. NCBI lineage: Eukaryota > Metazoa > Arthropoda > Insecta > Hymenoptera > Cynipidae > Andricus > Andricus quercusramuli. Next base: position 126,571 of record CAKNXH010001142.1, on the reverse strand, counting down.
TTCATACAGTTGTTTGAAATTCTTGAAAATTTGTGTATTGTAAGGTAAGACTATAGATCTGTCTAAGTTTAGTTCTCTGTTGTTCACTAAGTCTGTGTTGCCATTAGAAGGTCATTTTGCACACGATTATTAACTAATTTATAAATAAGATTGGTGCGAAAACCTATTATTTTCAGTGTGTTTTTAACAACTTGTAAATGTTTTTGAAGAAGAGGTAAATGTGAGAGTTTGATAGCTCTGTCTACTAGGCTATTACCAATGCTAATTTTGTAAGGTGAATAAGTGATATATTTAAAATTTGTATATCTACCTGACCAAATCTTTTTACGAAATCAATTAGTGTAGATTTAAACATTTTGGTTAGTAAGTTATACATCTAAAAAATTGATGCTCTTTCTTTTTTCATATTCTATACTGGACACGAGTCTATTGTGATAATTGTTAAACAGATCTTTGAATGGTGAGATTTTTTCTTTGGGTAGACAGGCTAGGATGTCATTAATATACCGATAGAAGAACATAGAAGTATTGAGAACTATAAATTAACAAAAAATCAGGCCTTTTTTCAATATTTTCAAAAGAATTTTATATCTGCGTGCACAACAACAAGTAACTAACTACAGGTAATTTTATTTCATAGAAACTGGAATAGTTATTAATTAAGCTCATATACATCATTAATTTCGGTGAATAATGTTTCTCATTGACAATATAAAAATTGAGAGTTCACACATCACATAAAATCTAACCTCCAATAATTTGAACAGGTTATACGTACATCCACCATTGTAGTAACTTGAGGAAGATCGTCGATGTACGATCGAAACGTTGCTTGTATCATACTACTATTATTATCAACCCTGGTCAACACTTGAACGTCTTAAAGAATTAATCATCTTGGTTGAAAATTAATCTGTTTAATATTGCTTAGGACAATAGGGGGAGCTGGGAGTATGCCAGGAAGGGAGTGGATGAAACATGTAAGGGTAAGAGGAGCGGCAGGTGTCTGTGGAAATAAGAGGTTAATGGTTGGAGGATGGAAGGATAGAAGAGCAGAAGAGTAGAAGGGTAAAGAACAAAGGAGAAGAAATGGTCATGAGGAGGTATGAATAAAGAAAAAGTAAGGGACAGTGAGGTTGTAGAGAATGTGAAAAGAAGGTGAATTACGGAGAAAAAAGGGGGTTGACAGAGGACGATTAACGAGAAGATGAGAGGGTTATTAGGTTTGGGAAGAAAAGACAGTAGGTGAAATACTAAACGGGTAGTAGGATGCAAGAAATGAGGTGTAGTTATGAGAAAATGAAAGACAAAGACATTAGGAGTGGATGATATTGGAAGATGGAGGGGGGATGGGGTGTCTTATGGAAGGTCGAGATAGTTCAGTGTTTGATAAGTTACAGAATAGGTTTAAGGACTGAAGGGTAATAAGATAGGAATAGAATATGGGAAGTACGGTATAGAAGGAATTACAAAATATCAAGGGGGTAGATTGAATGCAGGAGTTATTAGGTAATGGGGTAAATGACAGGAAATGAGGGGCAATGATTAACTAATCGGTGATGGGGTCATAGTTGTTAGGAAGAGATCATAGTGGGTCAACTACTAAGGGGATGGTGGGATAAAGGAAATGGAATTTAGTGGGGTGGGAATGAAATATTCAGGATGAAAAAAAAGCTTAAAAATCGGAGTGGTTAGTGGTATTTAGAAGGAAAGTTCGAGAGAGTTGTAGGGTTAGAATTTTAGATAGTAAAGAGTAGATGAGGAGTGGGGGATGAAATTAATTACTGGATGGTTAGTGCGTAGGGTTGTTAGGGGGTTTGGGGAATGGGATGCTTTACTAAAGCTGTAGATAGTTGGGGTTTGAAAATTCATGGGAAGGACAGGAGGGTAACAGGGGAATAGAAGGTGGCAGGTGAAAGGATTAAGTGAGGAATAGGATACAGTGATTTTCAAATAGGAGGTGTGGGTGGGATTCATGAGGGAAGAAAGAAAGGGAATAGGTGATGGAGTGGGAGGAATGAGGGGGCGAACTAAGAACTGATACCCGTGCAGAAATCGCCAAGTTTCTTCCCGGTTCCAGACTTGGGCCAGGCTGGGGGCCCCTAGCCTGGATCTAGCTCGAATTTTGCAATGGCTCGAGCTTGGGCCCAGCTAGTGTCAAAGTTCCAAAAATTGACGACAGATGGCGTAGTACTATTCTCTTTGTTTCCTTATTACTTGCGAGTGTTGAGTGTAAATCTTTACAAAGTGGCAAATTTGGTATAAATAAAAATCCGTAAAGTATCTCAATCAGTAATTTGAGGGATAGTTTGAGCCAAACTGAACTTATAAATTTTGTGTGAGTGATTGAGAATAGTAGTGATGCTGCTGATTGATGATGGTCGATGAACAAAATACAAATCATCATTGAAGTTAAATTGATAAAAATGCCTCAAATAAAAAGCACTCTAAAAGACCAGAGGCATCGAGCACTCGTCAGTATCCCATATTTACGCGGTGAAAGTGCAAGTAAGTTCTTATATTAATTCTAAATAATATTTTTACATTAAGATTACACGTAACTTCTAACCTCAAATTGAGAAAACTTTTTCGTCGAATTATCAAGTGTAAAAATGTTGTTAATTTATGTAATGATGTTTAAGACTTAGATTTATAAAACAAATATGGCGGACGTAAATTAAAAAATTATAGCATATAGATGATCATGACGCAGAAAGGTGGTAGAAATTTAGGACGCGCAAATCGAATGAGTGACTTTTTGAATTGACGTTTTCATTTTTTTTCGATTTTTAAATATTACATATTCATTTGTTAACTTTAAATTTGAATAAAAAAATTTCTCCTTAATTTCGACTTTTAATTTTAAAATTAAAAATTGCTAGGAATCGATAATAAACTAGGGCCAAGCCTGGGCCAAGCTTGGGCCAAGCTGGGCGATCGAGCCTGGCCCTGGCCAGATTTGGCGTTTCATTCAAGCTTGGCCCAGGCTAGATCGCCAGGCCAGGGCCTAGTTTTGCCAAGCCTGGGCCCTGTTTGGGCCATGACCAAATTTCTACACGGGTAGGGAGGGTGGAGGGATAATGTAAAGAGATTCAGAGGACTGAAAGGGAAGATTGAAGCTAGGGTGGAGGTAAAGATAGTTGAAAGGTTTAGAAGAAAGGCAAGGAGAGTCTGTGAAAGGGAAATAGAGGGAAAAGGAGTCATGAGTAAATGCAAATCCCTTATTCTTGATGAGCGTGTCACTCGTTTCATGAACTGATTTCTGAAAATCAATGGTTTCGTTTCTGTATAAAATTTTGTTCAAATGGATATTTTGCAAGAAGAAAATAAGGTAGAAGGACGGCCAACCGTCCGTGTTTCCTAAGCTATCATATTTTACTGAAAAGAGCAAGCAAGTAGGAGGCAAACGGTTTGCACTGTCTTTACATAACGGTGTTCGCGTACATCGAGACATCGAAGTGTAGCGCGGTTCGAACATCTCACGAACAATACGCGGAAGTGAGATTCGGTGAATGGATTGGGTACCTTTAGATGCACAAGAACTCACCAATGTGAAGCTCTTCATGTGAGAGTTCATGTTATAAGATGAAACGGATTCGAAGAGCCACTCTCTCTAATAAAGTTGTCGCGAGTGGGCTTCACATTGTATTGCTTCTGAGATCCAGACTTCAGAAAGAAGATCCTCATTTCGACTGGGTGACATGAAACCACCCGGGTCTTACAGGTCGAAGCACCTTTATGGGACCATTTCGTTTTATGGCCCCTCATTTAGGAGCTGGCCCTTGAGCCTTTGCAGTCAAGATTCAAGAACAGAGTCGGTTTCAAAATAAAAGGCAAGCAAAAAAACTTTTGAGTGTTCATGCAAAACAGGTTATTTCCTGCTGTATTCTAATTTTATTGAACAGGACATACCCAAACAGTGTGGTTTTGTATTAGAAGAATAATTATGAAGGTGGTGTAAATTCTTAGGAGTGTTGGACAATCAGCTTTCAAAAATTGTATGGGAAAGAGTTTCGGTAGCTTAAAATATGGTTTTATTATCTATTAGCATAAAAATGAATATAAATCTTTGCTGTGATTGACATTGTTCCTCTTCTGTAAGGGCTACAGGAATGTTATATAACTTAAATGAAATGGTATGCCATCGTGATATTGGGTAGAGTAGATAAAATGCTCTATAGAGTTTCACTTTTTAATTCATTTTTTTTCCAACATTTGAAAAATTTACAAATCTACAATTTTCTGTAATTGGAATTGTGGTTCTTCTGTAAGGGTTACATTGATGTTTTAGGTTTACTTAAAAGCCTATGATTTTTGGTTGTCAGGAAATGTCGTTCACAACTACTACTACTCCCACTATGACTATTCTATCTTCAAATGCTAGCAGAGTTACATTTTTTAAAAATGTTTACATTAAAGAAAGTAAATCGTAGCTATAGGAAGTCAAACTTTGAAAAGCTTATAATTTAAAGAAAAAACAATGATGTTTTCTGCGGCATTTTCAGACCGCACAATATAAAGTAATTAATGTCATAATTCACAGAATTTGCTATAATTTGCCCATTGTTTACAATTAGATTACAACAGCTGTTTATTAGAGAATGTTGAACTCGTTAGTCTTGTCATATTTACTCGACCATGACCTACATTTATCATTTGAAACTTTTTTGTCCAAAGTCAATGCAATTATTTCTATTGAAGAAGAATCATTGGAATTTATTCTCAGACTCAGATAGAGACGTTAACTAAAAAATATCAACCTATGTACATTTGGGGCTAAGGTTACGGTGATATGCTAATCAATAAATACAAATACAGAGTTAAAAGGAATGATATTGCCATAAAGCGCTGAAGAGTTAGGCAGTTGTGATACTACAAATCTGGAGGACGTGTAATTTTTTACGAATTAGCTTTCCTAAAGCTCATACAAATTTAGAGCAACATGACATGCAAATATTCCATCATACTTGCTACAGTTTTTTCGATCGTATATTTCTCATCATTATCGAGTGCAGATGGTAAGCATTTCACAATTTATTCTTATTATGTGTAACTTTGGAAACTTCTTCAAATATATTATGAGGAAAAGCAGATTTCAAAAATTAAAACATTTCGTATGTTAATAGTATGATCGGCGCAATAAAAACAAATATATAAGAAAAGAAAATGTAAAAATTAACTGAACAGAGACAAACCAAAAACTTCAATTTTGTTTTCTTGAGGTCGGTTATCTCTTTAAATTATGAGTTATTATAAAACGAATTAGAAATATTTCAATTAAATGTTTGTTTCAATTCAATTGAAAGCCATTGCAACCTTCAACTGAAATCAAATTATCTGTTCATGGTTACATTTACAGCACGAAAATGCGTTGACAATAGACGATATTTCGATGGTTGTAATAACTGCTGGTGCGGAAATGGACGTGTAACTTGTACAGAGAAGGCTTGTGCTGAGATTGATGAGAGTGGTGAATTAATCCCCTTAACCCCAGAATCAGCACCTGCGGATTTTTGGGAGCCCCAGTTATAATTCAAATCATATTAGCGGTAAACCTAATGACATGTTTTTCTTGTTATAGACGATAAAAAATTGAAATCCCCGCTCTGCTTTCTCATTCTTTTCCGATTTTATTTACGTCTCAAGTTAAAAATGATCCACAACTTCTCATTTCTGCATTCTTTATAATCCATGAAACTATTTTGTATATAGTAGATTGTAATCAATGAAATTTATTTGACAACCATGATTAAATTAAAAAAGTGTGATGCAAAGAAGCATGTAATAAAAACCAGTTACGACAATTTATGTGAATCAGATACTCAGATAAAAAATGTTTATATTTTTGTTTTTGTATTATCGTTCATCATATGACCGAAGTTCATTTCAAGCGTGCGTAATACATTTATGAAGTTATTCACAACTATGACTCTTGCTAATCATTACCAATAATATACTTCATTTTTATTTGCTCGGATTTGCATAAAACTTTTTTTGTTTCAAGCTTCAGTAGCCTTGAAAAGTATCGTACAAGTTGAACAAAATGTACGAGTATCTAAATTATTCGTAAGTTCTCGTGATGACCTTATTCATCGTGTTATTATCTTTTGCACCAACCTCCCGTAAGATTTATTAACTGCGGTACATTTTTCACACGTGTATTTTTTAAACTTATTTTAAATTAGGCTTAATCCCTGATTTACTAATTTTACTTTTCTTGTAATTTTTGCATTTGTTCTTGTTATGTCAGATTTTTTTTTTTTCTATTAGCAGCTTTTGTCAGAAAAAATATACTGATAATAAAACTAAAATTTCAATGACCTTTTATCATTTCTCATGAATCATCTATTGAGCTGATTGACAAGAATTTATAAAAAATAATTGATAATAATTATTATATATTCCATAGGACGCGTCATATGTGAAAATGGGAAAAGAATTCCCAGCGAAGATGAGTGTAATTTTTGCATTTGTTTGGATGGAATAATGGCTTGCACATACAATAACTGTAATGTCACAACAATTATGTCTACAAGATTACCACCTTAGTGAACATTTCTTAAAGAAATTTCCGTCCCACATTTGAAAAGCTCTTGGATTGTGTCCGAATCAAAAATTAGCGACCCTAATTAGAAACGCTTGTGTCAACTTATTCTGCTTGGAAAAAAAAATTCAACCGTACTAAATGTTTCAAACACAAGAAATGGAGCGTTATTGTGTTTGACCTTGAAACAAATGATAATCTACAAATGCCGCATAATTAATAATATGTTAACTAAGTCTATATGAATGCATACATTTCTGTTTGGGACTGAAAACGTTTCATTACAGGACGCTGGACCACTGACTGTGCACAATTAGGTTTCGGTACAGAACAAATTCATCTTCGTTGGTTATCTGAGACTCAGCTCGATCGATTATAAATCATTCTGGCGCGATTGCAGATCTCACAGTTGAGCCCATTGTACCAAATGTATGGCAGTCGATAAATGGCACCTCCTAAAAAATGCGTATTGTTATCATTCTTGAAGAATTATTCATAGAAACGATCTTGTTCCGAAAATCCATTAGTATAATTGTAAGATATAGTTTTCTAGCTCGTATGGGGGAAAAAGTCTATATTATGCAATTCTACACTTTTTTTATAAAAAATTTTCAGAACAACATAACTTTTTTTTCATTCGACAAATATTTTATTTAAATCACTTTAAATATTTACTACTTTGAAATAATGATAAGATAGTGCTATGCTTTTATATATTCACATAGATAAATTTAGATTTGTTTCCATTGACAATATGATAAATAAAATGATTAACTTTAAGATTATTTACAATTATAATTTCATTGCAATATCATCAGTATATCAACTATTTTCTTTCTTAAAACTTGATTCACTCATCTAAAATCTATCAATATTTTTTTCTTATAAACTTACCCCAAAAATATGCTTCTTCTAGAATAATAAACCCGTGTTACCGGAAGACACAGAATTGTTGATCAAATCAAGAAACTCGACATGTAATAAAATTTGCACATCTTGGAATATATACTCATAAATCTTTAATTTTTAATCAGTTCAACTGGAAAAAGTAAACTCATAAATTATACAATTTATGAGAAACTGTATTCTTACCGGATGACATAAGGATTGTTGTACATTTTAAAAGTGAATAAATTCTCTATAATATTAATTATAAACCATTACTTTTGGTCTGAAGTATGTCAGTTCCTTTTACCATCTACATGTATTATTTAAAAAAAAATTATAAACCAAAAATAAATTTTGTTTCTGAATCGCATTCAAGTTTATACTAAGAAAAATAAAAATAAGTGACATATAGTGTACTGCGTTAAGAATGAGTCTCATAAATCCCTGTAATTAAAAAAAATATTTCTCTGAATAGAAGCGTATATAATATTCCAGGGACATGATATTGTCAACTTTTTAATTGTTACCCCGATGCATTTTTAGAGAATGAATTCATAATTGAATTAGGACTTTAGTGTTAGAAAAGCAAATTCTAAGAGGCTTTGAACTGACCCATATATATATATATATATATATATATATATATATATCAATTTTTTTTTGTTCTCATTCATTAGGAAAAAAACCATGAATCACATAGTGAAAAATTCTTTATATTCAAAATTACTTGTTTTAAGTTAAGTTGAATAGCATAAAAATAAATGTAACAAATAAGTCGGTATTCTCTTAACATTAATTAATTAAAAATCAATAATCATTTCGATGGGTTCTACGAATATTAGGCTATTGTTCCGTTACCGTTAAGAAAGCGACTATCGTTCCATTACGGATAAGAATTAGTCTATCGTTCCCCTACGGATGAGAATTAGTCTAACGTCATTTTTTAAGAAATTCAGTGAACATGTAGAAGTGGTAAAAGAAAAAAAAATCTTTAAAAATGTCTTGTTTTGAAAATTATAGGAGCCTTAATTACGTTACAAACTGTGATACAAAATACTGGAGTTTTAAATTTGTAGGAAATGTTCCGACGAATAATAGGCTATCTTCTATACAATAGCATCTCAAATGTAAATTTCTCAAATAACACAGCCAAACAAAAAAACTCTTTTCGGGCCTGGAGGCCACACCATGTTTATTATGTTTTTGGGGTCACTGAATCTGAATCCGAGGTCCTAAGAACCCCAGCACGTCAGTGTTCTGACATAACCTCAAAAAACTTCATAAAAAATCTTTCTTCGGGTCTGGAGGTCCGGCCATGTTTACTATATGTTTTTGGGGTCGCTGAATCCGAATCTGAGGTCTAAAGGACCCCCGCATGTCAGGGTTCTGACATAACCTTGAAAAAACTCATAGAAAATATATTTTTGGGTTTGGAGGTCAGGCGATATTTACTATATGTTTTTGGGGTCGCTGAATCCGAACACGAGGTCCAAAAAACCCCAGCACGCCAGGGTTCTGACCCAACCTCAAAAAACCTCATAAAACATCTTTTTTCGGGTCTGGAGGTCAGACCATGTTTACTATATGTTTTTGGGGTCGCTGAATTCGAATCCGTAGTCTCAAAAGCTCCAGCACGTCCAGGTTTTGATTTTCAAAGAAACTCCTGAAATTTATTCATCCGCCTTCACGGCAGGCGCACGCAAGCGTTTTACGATGCAGAGAGTCGGATCCTCAGGATTTGGAATCAGCGACCATAAAAACATATAATAAACTTAGTCTGACCTTCAGACGAGAAAAAAGATTTTTATAGGGTTTTTCGAGGTTGAATCAGAACCCTGACGTGTTGGGTTTTTTTCGGACCTTGGATTCGGATTCGGCGACCCCAAAAGCATATAGAAAACATGGTCTGATCTCCAGACCCAAACAAAGATTTTTGAGGTTTTTTGAGGTTATGTCAGAACTCTGACGTACTAGGGTTTTCTGGACATCAGATTCAGTTTCAGCGACACCAAAAACATATAGAAAACATGGTCTGATCTCCAAACCCAAAAAAATAATTTTTATGAGGTTTTTTGAGTTTATGTCAGAACTCTGACGTAGTCGGGGTTTCTGGACATCAGATTCAGATTCAGCGACCCCCAAAAAAAATAGAAAACATGGTTTGATCTCCAGACCCAAAAAAAGATTTTTTAGAAGGTTTTTGGAGGTTATGTCAGAAACCTGACGTAGTGGAGTTTTTTGGACCTCATATTCAGATTCAGCGGCCCCAAAAACATGTAGTAAACATAGTCTGACCTCCAGACCCGAAAAAAGATTTTTTATGAGGTTTTTTGAGGTTATTTCAGAACCTTGACGTTCTGGGGTTTTTGAACATCGGATTCGGATTCAGCGACCCCAAAAGCATATAATTAACTTAGTCTGACCTTCAGACAAGAAAAAAGATTTTTATAGGGTTTTTTGAGGTTATATAAGAACCCTGACGTGCTGGGGGTTTTTGGGCCTCGGATTCGGATTCAGCGACCCCAAAAACATATAGTAAGCATAGTTAGACCTCCAGACCCGAAAAAAGATTTTTTTATGAGGTTCTTTGAGGTTATGTCAGAACCCTGGCGTGCTGACGATAATTGCAAATAAATATTTTTAGTTCATTCACTTTACCACAATTTATTGTGAAAATATTGTATTATTTTCTAATTGATACATATACCATATACCTAAAAGTTCCTAAAATCCATTTTCCATAATGACATAACTTATAGGTTATGTTTGGAATTTTATCTAGACAAGTTTGACAAAAGACAGAAAACTGTAATAAACAAGATAATGAATTAATATTTCTATTCGTGAGCATCTTCAAAACAATATCTTTAATTTTTAATTAATTTATTCCTGAAAATATTACAAAAATGACGAACAAGACAGACTGACGAACAGAAAACTACACATTTTTTGTCATTGCTACGACCGAGGAGAGATTTATTTTCAATAATTAATTGAAATCATGGTATAAATCTTATTACTTTCAAAATTTGTTTACTTATTTTCAGTTGTTGATTTGATTTACGAATACAAAATTTCATTTCTTTCTCCTGAAAACTTAGCTAAATGAATTTAGACTAGTTCTTATCCGTAGTGAAAAGATAGACTAATTCTTATTTGTAATGGAACGATAGTCGCTTTCTTAACGGTAACGGAACAATAGCCTAATATTCGTAGAACCCATCGATTTGTTAGAAGAAAAAGACGATCTCTCATTCATTTAGTTCAATTTTAGTTAATTTTTCGTGGAAGTTACTGATCTTGAGTTTAGACTAGAAAGTCATTAAATTTATTAGATTGTTGACTATAAAGTTTTAATTATACATTTTTAATTATATATTATTATATAACAAAATTTTCAAATACACGACATTGATTCGATTTATGCTTTAAAAATATATTCCCTATCTGAGCCTCCCTCCTACTATATGGCAGAAACATACATTTCATTAACAAGCAACTATTTATCGTCCTTGAAGCATGAGCGACTATACCCCAGAATATGGGGTTGAGTCGCTCAATCTTGAAAAGACGTGAGGAAAAGTGTTGGAAGGAAACCTTAATGGAAAAAGTAATTATTCGTAAGTTTTCAAATCATTTTAAAGCAATTAAAGAAACTAAAACTCATGGCAACTATAAATAATCTGTTTACTATCACTTGCAACCTAAATAGATTTATTCTTAATTTCACGTATAAGTAAGACATATTACAGTACATCTTATATTTCAATAAATTTTATAGTTTTTTAATGTTTTGACATGTATTTTTGATCCCTCAAACCGATTGATAAGAAAAAGAAACAATTTTTCGTTCGGTTTGTGAAAAAATGCTGTGAGCCGCTTTCCCCCACCAAAAGAAAATTCTTATAACCATTATTTTGCAGGATAAAAGATGTATGGTATTTATTTGGAAACTTTAATAAATATGTTCTAGTGCTAAAAAATATGATTCACTGAATAAATTCAAACAAACTTCTGGGAGTGAAGTTTTTCACATTTTTTACCCCCTTTTCCAAAACTGGCAATCTAATACGAATGCACTTTTAATTCATTATAACTAACGAAACAGCACTGAACAAGGTGAAAACACAGTTCAAAATTCGTGATAGACAACAAGAGCTAATCCTAAAACATATTAATCAGAGAAAGAGATAATTAATTATAAAAAATAAAGTTGCGGGTGATTCACGACAAAGGACTACTTTGAACGTTATTATTCTCAAAAAGTATTACTTTTGCCAATTTTTTTCATAGATATATTATAGAACTCTATCAACTATCAAATGCTCTCTTTTCTTTTTTTGTTCAAAAACTAATTTGAATTTTCAGAACGTTTTTTTGCTCTCCCATAGATTTTGCTTCTTCTTACTTACACGATTCTGCCGTTATACCCTGAATTTGTAAATTATTATTTAGTTTAATTATTATTGTTTGAATTCTTTTTGATTACATAAGAAATTGTAGAAAATTTCCGCAGAATTTCGGTTTCTAAAGTTAATGCAAATGTTTAAAATGTTTCCCATTTTTAAATTGGAAAAAATTGACGGATTCAAAAATTTGGCTGACTTTAATTTGTAAGTAGTTAGAAATTGTTTACATTTTTATATGATGAACCTTTTTCTAAATATATAGAATCATACTCAATATTGATGAATTACGTTACTCACAACTCTCATAATATTAAACAAGATTGCATTTACTGGTGGTATCATTAAACACGCTTTAAAGTTCACCTCTCATGAAGTCCCCATATTTATTTGCCAATAAAGCAAGAAGAGTTTAAAGAAAATAATTCAATCGTATCTTTCATTAGATTATATCACGTATCAACATGTCCTACAGATTATATATGTTCTATGACTTCAAAGAAAGATATAGCAATCTATTTTCAATAAATTCGATGATAATTAATTGATATTCACTATATTACTTAGAATAATATTATTATATTTATGTGTAATCATAAGTTTTGCTATCTAGGAAATAATTATAAATGTCCTAAAAAAAAGGATTAGTAACCTTCAAAGATGAGTGGACAAATTATTACTAATTATAAATCGTACACACTGAAAGGTGATTTATATCGTCAATAAAGAAGCTAACATATTCCGCAAAATGTAATAAACCAATTTGCAATTAGAAGACTTGAGTTCCTGATATTTCTTAATCGCACTATCGCGCTGAGAGTACTGAGAAAAATGGTCGTCCCAACAAAATTTGCTGGGTTGCTACAGAAGCAACAAAACCGTAAGGTTGAGCCAACCAAATTATTCTGTTGGATCGTTTGGTCAATTCAAAGGAAAAATTTATTCCTCTAGACGATTTTTTAAAACTATGGAACAAAAAAGATGACCTATTCGATCAGCTTGCCTTTCCACCTATAAACATAAATTTAAAACCATGGAGGTTAATTTTCTATCAGGAGAGGAATTTGGAACTACATGAATTTTTGACCGAAAAGTTGAATTTTCTACTAAAAAAGGTAAGTTTTCGAACAAAAAGTGAATGCTTCAATTTTCAGTTTAAAAAAATGCTTGCCAATAAAAAATCTGTTTTCAATCAGTTAAATTCAACACGGGAAAAATGAATTTTTAACAATATTGTCGAATCTTACAACAAATAGATAAATTTTCTGCCAAAAAATTAAATTTTCATCTAAAAAGATGAATTTCCAAAAAAGAGTTAAGTTTTAAAGCTTCAAACCCGAGTGTTTCAGAAGAAGTTGATTTTGAAACAGGAAAAGCTGAATGTTTAACAACAAAGTTAATGTTCTATTAGGAAAAGTAAATTTCTAAATAAGAAAAATCAGTTTCCAACAAGTAATGAAAACATGAAATTTTCGAATAAATGCGAATCGCCAGCCAGTTAAGTTCAACCAAAGAGACGAATTTACAACAAAATGCATGCTTTTATCAATTTTAGTTGAATTTTTAACTAACAAGGGGTAAATTTCCAACCAAAAATGGAATATCGAAATTTTCAGATAAAAAAATTGGTTTTCAACCCAAAAAAAAAACGTATTGTCAAGAAAATATTCAATCTTTTAAGCAAACGGATAAATTTTCCATCCATTTCGAAGCCACAAACACTAATTATCTACAAAACTGTTTGATTTGCAAGCCGAAAATAGGATTTTTCTATAAAAAAAGTTCATTTTCTACCAAATAGGTAAATTCTTAAATAAATAATTCAATTTTTAACCAAATAGTTAAACTTTCTACAAAATCGTTGAATTTTAAACCAAAAATTCATATTTTGAAGAAAAAATATAATTTGCAACTGAATAGTTTGATTTTCTACCAGACTTTTGCATGTTTGAGTCAAGAAGATAATTAATTTACAACCAAACTTTGCTATTCTAAACTAAAATGATAAATTTCCAACAAAAAAAAATGAATTTTGTACAAAGTAGTTCAACTTTAAACAAATTAATTGATTTCTCAACCAAAAAAGATCAATCTTTTTAAAAAAAATGTAATAGTTGATATTTTACAAAAAAATATTTCGAATAAAAAAAAATCAATTCAACAAAAAACCGACGAATTTTTAGTACCTAGTTGAACTTTTATCATCAAAAGTTCATTTTTAGCCGAACAGTTGAATTTAATTTGAATACGAAAAGGATTAATTTTTGAACAAGAAGTTAAATTCTCTACAAAAAGGTGCATTTTCAACAAAAAACATGAATTTTCAACTGAAAAATATCATATTTCAATTTAAAATATCCATTTGTATCCAAACATACAATTTTTTAATTTTCTGTTAGACAATTCAGTTTTCAAACAAACAAAAACGAGTTTCCAACAAAGTAGTCAAATATTCCACCAAAGAAATAAACTTTCAACTAAAATTATGAATTATAAACAGAAAAACTGATTTTTCAATAAAGAAGTTCAACATTCAACCAAATAGTTGAATTTTGAAGAAAATAAATTAGTTCTTAAACAAATGAAATTTTCAGTTAAAAAAATAGATTTTCATTCCATAACGAAACAAGTTTTCAAGCAAAGAATCAAATTTTTCTCCAAAAAGATAAACTCTCAACTTTCAACCACGTAGTTAATTAATTGACCAATGAAGTTGACTGGTTAAGAAAATAGTTGCACTCTTAACGAAATAATTACATTCTCTACCAAATAGTAGAATTTTTAATGAATCTAGATGAATTCCGACCCATGAGTGAAATAGTAGACTTTTCAACGTGAAAGAATTAACTTTCAACCCGCGATAGTTGCATTTTCATATTGGATTTTATTATTATTTTTGTTTATACCATGAAGCCATTTCCCCTTTCGGCGAGCCTCTAGGGGTATGCGTGACACTACCCGAGTCGGGTAGTGTTTCTAGGTGGATAGTTTCTTGTAGTAAATGACTACAAGTGTGGGCTCACCACACCCACGACACGCCAACAGCACGCAGTTAGTAGTATTCCCGAACGGTCACCCATCCAAGTACTAACCGCGCCCAACACTGCTTAACTTCAGTGATCTAACGGGAACTGGTGTTTCCAGAAAAAGGGGAAGAGGGGAAGAAGGTAGTTTTCTGGAAAACAGGAATTTAACTGTTGCCTACGGTAGTTTTTGGCATGACTACCCCACTCCTTTGGTAACATAGTTTACGGATAGCCCCTTGACCATTTTTTTAGCCAAATAAATTGTTTTGTTACACTAACCACCTGTTTAGTAATCGCAACTAAATTCTTTTCAAATGAACTGGAACGGCTTAAGAAATCAATTTGGTTACCGTAACTTCATTTTCCTTCTCAGTGAAGGGAAGCTTCTCCACGAAATTTGAGATTGCAGGCAGGAGCTACAAATTCATTTTCCTGCGGTTTTTGTCTTAGGAGAAAAATGCAGAAGTGTTAAGTTAGCAAGAGTGGATGAATAAATGGCTGAAAGATGAGATCCTTCAAGACGATAGAACATTTAAGAGAACGCGAACGAAACGTCGATATAAAGTCGTCGCCAGGTTCAAGTGAGCGTTAATCGCCGGCTTTAATAAATCCCGTTCCCTCGGACCATCAATTTCTGAATGCCGTCTGGATTGTTAACACGTCGTAGCTCAGCCGCGATAGAAATATCACTCTCTCATGCCAGTGCATGCAACTGCGGGATGCAAGAAATTATTTTTGAAATGGCCTACGTTATACCGACGTATACATTACATACCTCGTTATGCTCCGCTCCTACCTTAGACATTAAAATGTTGACACGGAAAAAGAAAGCGGGCAATAATGTCTTAGAAGCAATGGCACAAAACATCGAGCACTGTTCCAGAGGCGCTTTCGCGAAAAATATTTCAAATATCACCGTAACAATGGGCAAGAAGAAGGTAAACGCTCAAACATTCCAAATGATGTGATATATATTATTGTCTGTTTGATGTATGTCTATTTTATGGGGAATGGATTTAGCATATTCATAAGAAGGATTACGAGTATGAATGGATGAATGAGTCAGAATAGAACATCATTTAATAAAAGGTTTAGTTTGATTTGGTTGCAAAAATGAAATTTTTTATGCGGAATCTTTCCAGTAGTATGCAAATTAGGGTGGTTCAAAAAACATCCAACTTTTAAAAAGCTTAAGGTCTGCCTTCATATTTTTTTTTCAACTGTGAAAAAAGATTACAGTATAAATGTGAGGCAAATCAGAATATGAGAAGATGTCTCAAATCAATATTGGTTTCCTCTTTAACCCGATGCTATTTATGGACTACAATAATCTAACTATTGGACCAACAATATTAAAAATATAACAAATAAATTTCTTTTATCTCTACCAATACAGTAGTCCTTGTAAGTCTGCACGAGTTTCGTCTTTGACAATTCTCTCATAACTCAATATTTTGAATGATATTAATTGTTCAAAGGGTACTTAATATATATTATCTGTTTATGTAACATTCAATAACAAAAACAAGTGGAACAGAATAGTTTTTGTATTTTTTAATGTTCATTTTTCAATTGCGCTAATAATTTTTTCTTTAACTTATAGTGACAGAAAAATCCATTTACAAAAAAGTATAATTTTTTGACTTATTTCATGTTTTTACCTTGAACATTTTTGAGGCAGCACTTAGAATCATCCGATCAAGTTCTTCTAGGGGTCAAAATAAATTATTCGACATAAGTTTTAGAAGACTCAAAACGCATTCAAAAATGCTTTTCTCGACCACGCTAGTGTGAACGTAATAGTAAATGAAATTTTTTTGACGAAGTCTTGTAGTGAATGCATTATATTTTTCCAAGTGAAATAATTTTTTTCTGCAAATTGAGTATGTGTAAGAAAATTTGAAAAGAATCGTGATCAATATCAGTTAGAATGCTGGGGAGCATTAGCTCCTGTAAGTATATACTATCATCAACAATCAGAAGATTGAATTATCCGATTGCGGCTACTCAGAAAAGTTGTGATTAGGATCCTAAATAGTATCAGTAGTGCTTGAGCTCGCATATTGATGTTCTTGCCTATCAAATGACTGTATATGTATATTTGTATGCTTTCTACCTCTTGAAACGATGACGTAATTGAAAAGACGACAAAAGCGACAATGACGGCTGTCACCGCATGTGCGACATATATTGGGAAAGCATTCAACTCTTGTGAACAATCATAATTCAATAACTATACAATCTTCAGATACTTGATTATACAAAGAACTTCACATTAAGATCCTATGTCATACTTGTGTTACTTATACCAGGATTTCCAGCATTTCGTAATTTAATTTAAAGATGCTCATTTTGAATGTTGACAATTTTATGAAATAGTAGATGAATGCGATCTGGGACATATTAAAAATAGTCAAATGAAGAATTATTTATGCAGAGTTACATTTTTAATGTGATAAGAATTCAAGCCTTTTATGTATCGCTACTTTCGATTTTTGTAAACTTTCAACTTGTTTCCTTATTTGTTATTAACTATAGAATGAATGCATAGAGCAGCTTATCACACATCTTATCAAAATTATTTAATACGAGCGCAATAATTTTATTTATAAATAACTTAAACGAAGGAACTCGGAAAAGTATAGTTTAAATCGTGAATATTTTGAAGTTTCGTAAGTTCAATTAAATGGAAACTAACTTATTCAAAACGGAAACATTAGGTATTGAAAATTCTCAAGCAATATCGTTTAACATTTAAAAAAATAGATGAACATTTCAAAATTTGGACAGTCCTTGCAATACATATTAATCATTTTTTTCTGCTTCTAATTGAAATATTTAAACTTAAAGAATGGCAAAATTGAAACTGTAATCAGTAGCTTTTCATGTTTGAAATTATTAGGATATTTAATGCATTTAAACATTGATATTCAAGAACAATTGCGAATTTACATAATTTGTCGCCTAAACAACGCATTTTTTCTTCTGAACTAAATTTTCATATTTTGAAACTAAAATATTCATAAAATGTATGATTCTAATTACTAAGATTAAATTTCGGTTTTTCTTAATTTACCAGAGTTTAAATTTGAAGCACTTAAACCAAAACGAGTTTTAAATCATCTAACTGAAAACTTGAAAAAGTGTACGATGCTATATAAGTCTTAATTTAATAAATAGAACAATTTTGTGTAGAAATTATACGGTTTCAATTGAAGCTTCAAGAATATTACAATTTTAGCTAAATGGAAAGATTGCAAATTAAACCATTTAATTTGAAAGCTTTAAAAATTCTGGAATGACATAATTTTGCCGAAATTTGAAAGTCTTGAATGTGGATAAATGCCGAAAAATTACCAAAACAGAAATTTTCCGAAAAATGAAAATTCCCGAAAGAAAATAAAACTACCGACAATGTTTATGTCTGACATTTTGAACTCTCAAAATTAGTTAATTTTAAAATTCTCGGAAGTGGTAAATTGTCGAATTTTCAAATTTCCGGAAAAATAAGATTTAATAGTACATTTGAAACTAAATACTCTATAAAAAATTAGAGATTATTTTAACAGAATGAGAAACTGTTAATTTTTTTATGCGGGAATTTATAAATTCCCTAATTCAATATTTTCCGAAGTTTATATTGATGCAAGTTTCAAGATTTCAAGAATTCTTACATTCAGGGTTTAAATATTAATTTTTAATGTAATTTGTAGGAAATCGAACACTTTTATAAATGTATAATTTTTTGGTTAAAAATTCAACTATTTTGGTCAAAAATTAATTTTTTCGATTGAACATATAATTGTAACAATAGTTTAATTAATTAGAAATTAAAATAATATAAAAATATATTATAAATATACAAATATATAATATATAAATAAACAATATATATATATTAAAATATAATATAAAAATATAAACAATTGAAATTAATAGTTTTTTTAACACACTGCCTTATGGTAAAATTCGTCTCTTTGTTGAAATTTGGTTTTCTTGGCAGAAAATTAAGATTCTTGCCCGAAAATGCATCTTTTTTTGTTGAAAACAAAATTTTTTCGGGTTTTCATCTTTCTGGTAAAAAGTTATTATT
This sequence comes from Andricus quercusramuli, assembly GCA_932178445.1. NCBI lineage: Eukaryota > Metazoa > Arthropoda > Insecta > Hymenoptera > Cynipidae > Andricus > Andricus quercusramuli. Next base: position 107,614 of record CAKNXH010001142.1, on the reverse strand, counting down.
TTTGGTTAAAAGTTGACCTATTTTTGTGAAAAATTAACTATTTTCATGAAAATAAGTTTTTCTTCATAATAATTTTTTCAACTAAAAATTTAATTATTCTATTTTCGATTATTAATTTGTATTTTTTATTTGAAAATTCAACAAAATAATTAGAGTTGAACTAATCTGTTAAAAATTCATTCTTTCGGTTGGAAATTTTTTATTTTAGTTGAAAATAGTTTGGTTGAAAATGTAACTACTTTGTTGAAAATTAGTTTTTCTGATGAATTTTTTTTGTTGTGTGTGAAAAATGATCATTCTTGCCTGAAAATTCATCTTTGTGGCTAGAAACTAAATAATTTTAGTAAAATTTCAACTATTCCACTAAATTCATGTAGTATATATAAAATTCATCTTTTAAGTGAACATGTAATCTTCTTATTTAAAAATGTATTTTGTGCTTAAAAGTTGAACTATTATGGTAAAAAATTTAACTATTCAGTTGGAAATTCGTTTGTTTCGGTTGATAATTAGTTTTTCTCACTTAAAATTTAACAATTCGATTTTTGATTGTAAAATCTTGCTTAGTTAAAAATTTATCTAGTTGGTTATAAACTAAACTTTTTCGTTGAAAATCAATTTTTTGGTTGAAGATGCATAATTCTAGTTGTAAATACATCTTTTTGGTTGAAAAATAATCTCTTTGATTGAAAAATCGACTTTTTTTGTTAAAAATGTTTTTTTTTCTGGGTGAAAAACTGATTTTCTCAATTTTATATGTGAGTATTTTATTTTTAGCTAAAAACGTACTGTTTTCAGTTAAAAATTCAACTATTTGCTTGAAAATTTTTCCACTTCATAAAAAATTTAACAAATTTGTTAGCAATTAATTTTCTTTTTTAATTCATCTGGTTTATTGAAAGCTTGTCTTTCTTAGTGAAAAAATTATCTTTTTTGTTTGAAAGTAATTTTTTTAACATTAAAATACTTGGTAGAAAGTTGAACTACTTTGTTTAAAATTTTATTTTTTGGTTGGATATGCATCATGTTAGTTAATAATACATCTGCTTGATTGGAAATTGAACTATAATTTGTTGAATTCTCTTTTTTTCTTTTAATACATTCTTTGAATTGAAAATGTTACTATTTTATTCTTGGTTGAAAGTTGATCATTTTTCGTTGAAAGTTCAGATATTTTGTTGAACAAAAAATTAATTTTTCCCTAAAGATGCTTCATTCTAAATTAAAATTTATCATTTTAGTTGAAAATTTAATTATTTCGTTAAAATTCGTTTCTTTTTGGTTGGAAATTAATTTTTTAACTTATGACTTAAATATTCTAATTTTTTCTCCATGAGGAAATACCTTTATTTGGCTAAGAATTTTTTTTGTTAGTAGAAAATTCAACTAATTTATTGAGAATTCATGCATTTTGTTCAAAATGCAACAACTTTCTTGAAAATAATACTTTTTTGCATGAGTTTAGTTTCGGTGGAGTTATCCAACATAACTTTTTGTAATGCAGAGTACTCCTATGCAATCCAGAGTAATTTTATTTAATCTGAAGTAATTAAGTATATAGAGGTAACCCAAGATAATCCGATATAATCCGCCGTCTTCCACCTACACTGGACGGCATTTTTCGCAGTTGTTCCTCCCTTAGATGGAAAGAATGAAGAAAAAGGTTCCTTCATCGTTATATTTAGGGTTTCTCGTAATGTATGGGGGCAAAAAATTTATTGCATTTTTTGCGTGTTAGTTGAGATTAAAATGGCCTGTGGGGCGATGTAATTGGCAGTGATAGTGGCGCCGGGGTAGCTGGAGTCGGTTCCAGGACTCCTTGGCCTCTTCCCGCGGAAAATACCATTCCTAAAGAATGGTAAGAGTAGGTTGGGGGAGGGGAAGAATCGACGATCCCGCGGGCTCTACCGCACAAATTACAGAGCAGCAACTCCAACAACAGAAGCACCAGAACCAACGCAACGGCCTCGACCCGCGTAGCGCGGAAGCCGACCGACATTTGCCTCTTATTGTTTTCTTTTCTGATTCGCCAACAGATTTGATTTGATTGAATCCGACGACTGATAGAATCTCCTAATTTCATTTTAGATGAGATCTGAACCTGGAGATTACCGATGCTTTCATTTGCATTATAAATTTCTAGAAATACTTTAATTTTTGAGAATATTATTCCTTCAGTCTATTTGATGTTGCTGAAGAGTTGATGAAGATTTTCGGAATCTGGAACCATTACAGGGTGGCTCAAAAACTAGATGGGGGGCCCTTCTGAAAAACTACGTCCTGCTATTTTGAACACTTTTCCCACCTCTCGGTTCTTCAACAAAGGAAGGAAAATAAAATTAATGCATAGGGGAAAGTGGGGTATGGTGACAGTGCGGGGCATGGCGACTCTTGCAAATAATGCTCGTGTTTGTTCATTTACATATACATTTTTTTACGTAACATAGCTTCCTTTGGTACTCAAGGAAGCTATTTTATGTAAAAAAAAAACTAATATAGAAATCAACAAAGACGGGCATTATTAGCAAGAGTCACCGTGCCCCGCAGTGACACCATACCCCACTTTTCCATATGTACCATATTGAATTCAATATAAGACGCTTGAAATTTCAAGTCGAAATATACTGCATATTTTTGAAAATTGTTGAATGATCGACCAAAAAAAGATTAATTTTCTATCATAAGAGATCAATTTTTTACGAAAGAGTTGAGCTTTCAGGCGAAAAAATTTGAATGTTTTAGAAAACGATTGACTCTTAAAACCGACAAGATGAATTTTCAATCAAGAATGATGATTTTCCTACCTAATAGATGTATTTTCCACAAAACAAACAAATTAATCACAGATCAGACAGTTGAATTTATAACCAAATAGTTGAACTTTCAAGGAAAAGAAACGTATTTTTAACCTTAACCAAAGAGATGGATCTTCTACTTATCAAATGAATTATCAACAAAGTAGTTCAACTTTCAACCAAGAAAATGGATTTTCAATATCCAGAAGATTAAATTTATGCAATAAAGGACGAATTTATAACCAAGTGAATACATTTGCACCCAATTTGTTGAATCTTCAATTAAAAACGATTAGGTTTCAATCAATAAAGGATTAGTTGAAGTTTCAGTTAAAAAAATTAATTGCAAAACAAAACGAACGAATTTTCAACGGAATAATTCAATCAATAACCAACAAAATAAATCTTCAACAAACTAGTTTAATTTTAAACCAAGTAGTGGAATTAACAATCCAGGAAAATTATTTTCTACCCAAGAATTTCCATTTTAAACAAAATGCACAAATTTACAATAATGGAATACTTGAATTTCGACTTGAAAAATAATTTTATACTAAAATAGAATAAGTTTTTAATAAAATAGTTCAATCAGCAACCAATAATATGGATATTTAACAATTTAGTTTAACCTTTAATGAATTAATCAAATTTTAAACAAAAAAATATTAATTCTATACGAAAAACTTGATAGTCGAAATTTCAACTAGAAATATCGCTTCCTAGCCAATAGTGGAATAGTTTATTTTAAGTTAAGAAAATGTATTACTAATCAAAAAGAAACAAATTCATCTAAGCGAGAAATGTAAAAATGGAGCCGTTTCTTGATATCTGGGGGAAAAAGAGAAATTCTTTAAAAAAAGGTCGAAGAGTGGAATAGGGGAGAGAGAATTGCAGCCTGCTTTTAAATGATTTACTTGAAAAATAAAATCTTTCACTTTCATGTTTTTAAGCGTTTCAAGAAAAGTTTATAAGCATGAGTGAAGTATATGTTGTATGTAGTACTTCATATTCAATGTTTTGTTGCCAAAGATTTGTTGAAAATTTTGAAAATTCTGGAATCGACACTACATTGAAATTTGTATTCAACTTGTCTTCATATTGTCATACTTCTGACAATTTTTTCGGTTTATAATTAAACGTATAGGCATTTTGTAAAATAAGATGCCATTTTATAGAGATTGATCAGCAACCTGGGTCGGAGCAGTGTTGCGGAGTGAACGTGTCATTTATATAAATAACACGAGAACTCCAGATCGATCTAAAATATCTATACATAACACCTACATACCCATCCACCCTATACCCATATACCGATCAACCTCATACCTATATACCTATTTCACTACTTTCCAACCGAACAAGTCACGCCTACCCCGGAAGGGAAAAGGCTTAATGGTATAATAATGGAAGAAAACAAAATTTTCATACAAAAAAATGAAAACAATTGTTTGATTGGATTTCTTACGAAATATGCTATATTATTTTTCAATCTTTTTGTAGAATCATTTTCTTGTTTTATTTTTTTTATTTTTCAATCACAAAAAAAGTTTATGGATACTCATCTGCTTTGCGAGTTATAAATATTCAAAGAGTTTAAGCGATTTCGGATTGTGTTAGTGCTTTTTGTGAGAAATTAAAATTTATCTGATAAAACCATCATATTTCAGGGAAGATTAATAATTTCTCATCAATTTCAGGTTGCGTTTGGTGTATTACTGCAAAAATTGTAATTTTCAAACAAAAATCATTATAATTTGGACAAAAGATTTAGAATCTTCTAACACTTTTGGATTTCGTCAGTCTTTTTTGTCGGAAAGTCGTATTTTTAATCAAATAAATCATATTTTGAAGAAGATTTTTGAACTATTTTACAATTAGAGGTTATGTTGGCATTTTATACCGAAAATAGGTTATCATAGTAACGAGTCATTAGATTTCAAACCAGATTACAAATTTTTGTACAACCGATAGGTTAAACTGACAATTTCTACCAGAAATTTGGATTTAGATTTCAAAGAAGATTCACATTTTTGTAACAATTTAAACTGGAAAATGATTCTTTCAAACAGAAATCAATAATTTTAAAGAAGATTTACAATTTGAAATCATTTTTGTTACATTATGTTAGTTTTTTTTTGTCTAAAATCGGTATTTGCAATAGAGAATCATTGGAGTGAAAAAAGAATAAACATTTTCGAACGATTTTGGGCAATGCCTGCATTTTTATTGGAAATAGGTGTACATTTCAGAAATAAAAACAATTTTATGATTGAATTTTTGACGCAATATTTTATATTTTTTTCTGAATCATATAGTAATGACTGCTGCCCACCTAGTTGCTGCGCGGTACAAGCATCTTGTTTTACGAAATTCCGTAAATTTCTTTAGAAGCTGAAACAGATTTTTCAAAATTCTCGAAAATTCTTCGCCCGCAAAACATTACCCATGAAACACTATAATTTCACCAAGTTGAATTAAAATCGACTAGATGGCTGTCAGGTATGATGTTCCTGACCTAGAAACCGTCATGTGTGATATAACATTCTGCGTAACATCTGCATCCCTACGTCACAAATCGTCCCAAACCTACGAACAACCCCCCGTCCAACCCTTCAAGATAGTGTGACGTGGTTCTTACACCTGAACCAGGAAAGCATATCTCTCATATAGATCTGAGTTGGAAATAAAAAAAGTGCTCTTCGATAGTATCGAAAACCGGAAGTTTGGAAAATTTGTGTCGATCTAAACTCGTGCAGCTATCACCGGAACGTTCGTAGCTCACGTCTATCCTTTGATGTGCACCGCTCTCTGCATTGAAGATGAATTATAATGCATACCCACAAAGTGAGGGTATGTTGGTATTAAAGAAGATGGTGTTAGTGCGTTCGATAATCAAAAGTGCCTATACCCGCGCTTCGGCTAAGATTATATGCATAGAAAGGCGCCGTGATACGTGATGGGCGTGTACAATTGAAAAGCGCATTACGTAAAGACAGAGCTTCATCAAGTGAAAATTTGCTATTTCTTTCCAACCGCAGTGACCACCTTCAACACTATTTTCCTCTCGAAACCCCTAGTGCGAGTAATTGACATTTCCTATAGGAAGGGGCTCGCGATCAACCAAGAGCTACAGGGATACCCAGTAGCTGTATTTCTTCTACAGTTATCTATTGCCAGACTTTTTATTGCAGACACCCCTTCTGTACGGTCCGACTCTAAACGACAAAATTGTAAAAATAAACACTGAAATAATGCAAAATCGGGTGCCCCCTTTTACCTGGTCCAAGTCTTTAAAAATAAGCACCGGAACAAGGCGGACGAAGGCGCCCATTTAACCGGGACCAATTCTTTAAAAATATACTACGTATTGGGTTCTATTGAGGTGCCCATTTTACCCGATCAAACTCTAAAAGTAAACGCCGTATTAGGCAAAATCAGGCACCCATTTTTCCCAGTCTATAAATCTAGCCCAACTCCTTGAAAATGAGCGCTGTAGCAAGGCGAAATCAGGCGCCCCTTTTGCCAGGTTCACCTCCTAACTTAAATGCCGTAGTGAGGCGTATTTTTACCCGGGGAGACACTAAATATAAATGCCGTAACAAGGTGAAATCAGGCGACCCTTTTAGCATTCCCCACTTTTTGAAAATAAGTTCTGTAGCAAGGCGGAATCAGGCGCCCCTTTCAACAGGTACAACTCTCAACCTAAATGCCGGAACAAGGCATTAATAGGCGTAACAAAGTGGAATCAGGCGCACATTTTTTCCCATTCCAACTCTTTAAAAATAAGCGCCATTTTAGTTCGAAATCAGGTGTCTATTTAACCCTACCAGACTCTAAAAATAAATGCCGTAATGAGTGCCATAACGAACCGAAATCAGGCACCACTCTTCTTCGGTCCAGCTAAAAAAAAGAACGTTACAATAAAGCGGTTTCAGGCGCCCCTTTAGCCGTTCCACCATGGAGCGCAAAGGCGAACGATATTACAGAAAAATGAAATGTCCGCAAAAAATGGTTGAAAGTGGTTATTGAGGTCCTCGAATGCGAATTCCGTAACAGAAATGCAAAAATTGAGATCGAAAATCCAAAATTGGTGATACTCTAACAAAAACCTATAGGATTTGCTCACAAACTGGTGATCAGTGGTTTGTGAAGCTGCTCATTACGAATTTTGTAATGAAAATGCGAAATTCAGAATAGCAGATTGGAACTGTATGAAACATTTTTCGAATAAATATGTAATTTGCGTAGAAATGTACTATTATTAGTTTTTGAGGTTGCTGATTATGAATTTAGCAACAAAAATATAAAATTTGAACTCACGGAGTCAAGAGGAAAAATCTTTTTTGAAAAAATCGCGGAATTACTACGACAACTTATCATAATATTTCTTGGGGTGGCTAGTTATTATTTATATTGTTATTAGTATTCTCCACGAAGCAACTTTCTCATGGAGTACCTCAAGAAGCAAAAAAAAAAAAAAAAGACCATAATACGAAGTCTGACCTTAATGTAATACCAGGAAGATTTTGTCAGATTAGATTTCTTGTCTGAAATAACAAAGAAAATACCATAATTAAAATTCCAACCCAAATTTCATACCAGAGATGTTCACTTAATGACCAGCTAACTCTACTTCGTCAATAAAATAATAAAATGATAATTTTTTTCAATATATGACAAAAAAAGTTTAGTTTAATGCATACGGTGGCACTACTTTCCTCTCCGCACTTGACGAAGTGAAGTTAGCTGGCGATGAAGTGATGGCAGTAACATTAATGAACATTCTATTTCAAATTCTTTTTTCAGAAAATAAGTATTATATAAAAATACGAATATAACTGTTTTCTGACATAGAATATAGGTTATTTGATCCATATTCTCACTAATAGTCATTTATTCATTCCTGTCTCCACAGCCATTGACAAAAGCAGCTAATTTAATTTTTTAACACCCTATCGTTTATTGGAAGGAAACGAGTTTATAGATTGTTCGATGCGAACTCACTCATAACTTCAAACATCACATAGAGTCGCATAATGTTTTCCACAGAGCCTATGGAAATTATTCATTTTAGGTGGATACAATAAAATTTAATTTTAGGGTCTTGGTCACATTTTCGGTATCCTGCCCAACTGTGTATAGTCCAATCCTCAAAATAAATGCCAAAATAATGTAGAATCAGGTGCTTCTTTCAATTTGTACAACTATTTGAAAATAAGCGTCGTATTAGGAAGGAATCGGGCGTTCTTTTTTACTTGGCCCTAATCTAATAACAAATGCTGAAAAAAAGCCGGAATCAGACAAGTGGGGTCACGGTTTTGCGTAATCCAGGATATTGTGCGATATTTCTCGCTTTGTCTACCTCATGGTCGTGAGCGGTCGAAATAAGGGAACGCTATGCCAGAAGAGGGTGGGAAGCGTTGGGTAGGGTCGGGAGGAATTCGCGTTGGAGACTTTCGTATGTACCGTCGCGTCCGAACGTGGCGTGGGTGCGGGAATACACGAATCCCAGGCTGAATCGCAGTTGAAATCACAGTTGGAATCGCAGTCGATTCAATCAGAATCGTCCGTCGAGGTGGCGCCTGGTAGCGGATACCGAGTGCGGCATAATGCGTTGGCGTCTTTTCTCATACAGAAGCCTCAACCAAAACAGCTACCACTGCCGCGCCGTGACCGCGGCGACGTGCAAGCGCAACAATTGCCGACCCTTCTATAAGAGATGAGGAGAAACAGAGAGATGCAAATAAAGAACATTAGGACTCAGAAAAAAGTTCTTTAATAAATACAAAATACAACTGATGAAGATGATTTCACATGATTAGGATGAGTTTCCTGTTATCCCAACCACAAATTTTTAACGTTTATTATTTACAAATTATATATTGGTTCGCTTATCGTTCAAATTTAGACAAAAATATACGTACTAAATTGTTCTTTTGAAAGGTCAATATTATGAAACTCATTTATATTTTGCTTTCTCAACTTATCACTGATTGCAGATACGATAGATGAAAGATATACATCAGATATCGTAACTACACTTTCTCGTTAAAAACTAAGAATACACATTAATTTCACATCAGTAGATAAAAGATACCTATTTTGGCTAATTGTAAGATCTATTGATTTTAGTATCAATTTATTCTGTGATATATGAATAATCCTTTATGTGCATATAAAATGAGCTATAAGGTTGACAGGGCCCAAATCGACAATGTAGTTACTGATTCTCTTGTTTGGAAGGTAGACGTTAAGATAGTCAAAAACAAATGTTGAACCGATTTTATTGTAAGGGAAACCTCTCTACAGTGGATAGCAAAAATTTGTAAATTGCTGTAAGCGCAAATTATGACATTAATTAAAGAACTTTTATGACACAAATGAGGGTGTTATATTCAACTATGTGATGAGGTTTCAGCAAAACTGAAGTCTTAAGCCACTAAAAAGTTTTTGGTATTATTTTGAGTCGATCTGCCGCTGGGTGAGCTATCATTCACTTTACCTAAATCTATTTGTTTCGTCAGTCGTTCTTCCTTCTTTCGCTCAGCATGCTTAAGCCATTGCAACAAATTTCTTTCATTTTTGTCAAACAGTTTTCATTACTGAGTTTGTCCATCTGTGTCCTAAAGCAGACGTTCCGCAGGAATTGTGTTCCAACCGCGTAAGCTCACTCTTATTTTTCTTCGTAGTTCCAGGTCTTGCTATTATACAGCACAGTGGGTGCAAGAACATAATTGTATATATAATTGCCGATAATTTTTCTAGCCTCATTTATACGCCTTGCTATCTCTTCATTCATCTTTTTGTCAGTAGTAAATAAACTTCCGAGATAAACGTCCCTTTCAACATGTTCTATCCTTTCACCGTCTAAGGCAATGTTGCATACTGTTTTCTTACCCTTCCCTTCAAAATCTATAATTTCTGTTTCATTCGCGTTAATTTCAAGGCCCATTTTCTTTTTTGCCAGTATTTGGTCAGTTCAGTACTTTCTGTAAGCCTTAGATTAACTCTGCAATAAAAACCTTATCATCTGAAAATGCTAACCCACGCACGTTCTCTGTACCAACTTTCTGCTTTTAAGAAGAACATTCTGAAACACTTATTTTTGAATAAAATAAACAGCTAAGAGAAAATAACGCATCCTTGCCTACCTCTTTGTCTAATATCGAATCACTCAGGTGTCCATACGCTCGCCTTGCTACCGGAATATGTTGCTTTTCTATTGGTTTTAGGAGCTATCCATTGACTTTATACTTTTTCAGGTCTTTCCCAAGCTTACTTCTATCTGCCTCATCAAACGCTTTTTCCAGGTCGACAAGTGCATAGAAAACATTTTGTGGTCACCCTCAAACTTATTTCTGTGATCTGTGTTAAGCTGAATATCTGATCCGCACATGATCTTCCTGGCATATGTAAATCCACATGGGACTTCCCGGATCTTTTATTTTGTTATATTTAATACCCTATGAATAAATATTTTCGAATATAATTACTTACTGTACTCAGTAAGCTGATACCGCTGTAATTATTGCAGTTCCTTTTATCTCCTTTTCTCTTGCGTATTGGGATGATGATCGCCTTTCTACAGTCATTTGGAACTTCCCCTATCTCGGTAAATAAATTTATCAACTGGCTCAGCCTGTGAGGTATATATTCGCCACCCCTTTTCAGCATTTCAGAGGCATTACATAGTACATTGAAAGTAAAAAAAATGTATGTCACTTTCTTAATAATTTGAACAGTATTACTGATCATTTGCCTAATGATATTAGAAGTACCTAGAAATATTAATGTTAATATGAAATAAAATAATCATAAATTTCCGAAATAATAAGAAGTAAATAAACAAATGAAGCATCATTCACAAATTATGTAAGGTGCTTTTGTGTGATTTTTATAGCCCCCTCACCCTTGTAAGATACCATGAGATTTGCTCCGGTCTGCCCCAAAATCTTATCAAGATTATCTAAACTTAAAGAACGAACATGGATACATATAAAAAGTGAACTCTGTGTATTGAAAAAAATGTTGCGTAGTCGCAATTTGAAAGCATGTGGTCCAAAATCAGGAAATGGGAACCTGAAAAGAACTTTTATTCTCTAAGCAAAATTTACAGTATGCTGACGTAATATTTTAATTGCATTGATATTCATTTTTAATCTTTATTTAAACTACTATTCTTTGTTCCATAAACTATCAAAATGCTTATTTATTTATCGCAGGCTTTACAGTTTTTCCTATCTTTCTCGCTTTTTTTACTTAAATTCAAACTGAATGAATAAAACCCAATAAGAAAATCTAACTATTATTGGTTCAAAGTTTCTTCTTTTCGGATTAAAAAGTCTACTATCAAATTTTTCGTTCGGAATTATTGTCCCTAAAAATGTATTATTTGTTTAAAGTAAATTGTTTTGTTAAAAATTCAACAATCTTGTTAGAAAGTATTCTTGTTTGGTTCAAGATTAACTCTTTTGTTGAAAATTTGTATTTTCGGGTTGAAAATTGTAAGAATTTTTGTAAGAATTTCGTATTTTCGGCTCGAAAATCCAACAATTTGGTAGAAAATTCAACCCTTTCTCCAGAAGTGGAACGACTCTGTACAAATTTGGCATGAAATTCATCTACTTGGTAGAAAGTTCGTCCTTTTGAATTGAAAATTTAACAACTTGGTAGAAAATTGTTTCTTTTTTAATACAAATTAACTTTTCTAATGAAAATTCAACCATTCCATTTTTTTCCAACCATTGAACTTTTTCAGATTAAAATTTGAAATATTTGGTTGAAAATTTGTGTAATTTGTGGAAAATTCGCTTTTTCTCTGAATAGAAAATGTATTGATTTTTGTTGAAAATTAAACTATTCCGTTGCAAACCTATGTCCGTCTTCTTCCCTCTAAATCGTCAGATGTTATTTATTCACGATAGAAAATCATTCACCTAAAATTAAGTATGGTAGGTGGGAGGGGGCGGGGGTGAAAACTCACAGATTTCAACAAAGAAGAGTCGTTGTTCAAAATTTCATGAAAAATGTTCAGTTATTTTATGCACGGACCCTAATAAACCAATCAAAGTTTGTATAATTCTCTAAGAGAATAATTTGGAAATCTCTTCGTTTTTCAGAAACCAGATCGACCAAAGTTAAAAGTCTGCAGATTACACGAAGTATTTTTTGCAGCACAGACAAAGAAGAACCAATGATGGAGAAAAGAGCAAAGAAGAACAAAAGAGAGTTGGAGATGCGAAATAACTATCTACTGGGGCTGCGGACCATTTCAGTCGGCGTGTGCTAACTAATGGCATTCAAAATTAGTCCTACCCGCAGCGAAATTATTGAATCCACCTTGCTACTAAACTCCGCCGAGATCGTCTGGATCGGATCGAGTGGACTAAAGTTTTCAGCCCTGCTGCTGATGCACAGTAGCGAAACACACCGCGACCGCAATTGAGGGTCTGATTCGATATTAGTTTTAGTCGCGACCACCTCCACTTCAAAAACGTTTAACTGGTTATTACGGTTACAATTCGCCATACTCCCGTTTCTTTAATCTACCCGCCGACGTCTCGCCTATCTCGCTATCAACGCCTTTGTTTTATTCGCAAGCTACCATCTTCCAACTTCCAACTCTGATTAAAGTCGGATCTTCAATCTCATTTCTCGAGCTGACATTATACTTTTGGAACAGTTAGATGAGAAGGCGTTCCTTTAGCAATAACTCCTATTGACAATGCAATCAGTATCAGCTGACAGTGGTACTCTTTTTGCATTCATTTGTTGACAATCAGTGGTAATGATCGAAAAAGAAGAACAAATGAATCCCTACTATCGATAATTTCTTCCGCAGAATTTATGATGCTTTCTTAGAATCAAGGGGAAATTTTCCTGATTTGGATAAAGTACGCAATCAACACTTTTGTGTTCTCTTCAAGCAAGACTGTTTTCTCTCTAATTGTTTCCGTTGAGAAAATGATACTTGATTCGGTCTCATAAGTTCGTGTTCTCGCCCTGTCTCATCATCATAGGGAAACTTGGGATTGGGTGACGAAAGTTGTGATTCCCATCTGCGAAAGTCATTGTAATGATAGCCGAAACGACGTTAATGACACCATAGTGATTGACTGACGTCCGTCGATTGGACACGTGCTGGTCGGCGGGATGATAATTAGAAATGAAGTGAGTTGAGGTTCTAATGAATGACGCGTTGTGTTGGATTACGTACTAACCTCCATGTGGGACGGATGATTTACAGTACTATTTTAATTCTTTTTTATATAATTGTGAGAACCTAGACTCGGATTTCTTATTTCCAAAGGAAATTTTTCAGAATGCAAGCACAGAAACCATGTAAACTTTTATCATATTTTTCAGGATTTGCTAGGTTTACCCTTCAGAAATGAAAAACAGAACTTTGGTTCAAAGCTTCTTGTTTCTTGGAAATATAATCCAAATATCTGGATAATGAATAGACAGTTTTTTTAATGCCTCCAGAAATTACAAGTATTTCAGTGGTTCAAGCAGTTGGAAAGAAAATAGGTCCTGCTAAAGCAACTTTAATGTAGCTTCCGTACCAGAAATCGGGTCTCTGGGGAAAAGAATTTCAATGATTTTAAGCATTCAAATGATGTTATCAATCATATCTAATACAAGAAAATACATTATTTACATGAAAAGTTTCAAAACTGACAAAAAATAATTATTTTCATCATATTTATTGTAAGTGAATTTTTTTTACTATCGCTTTTTACCAATTCGAAAAAACATGTTCAATTATTACGAATTATTAAATGCAGAATATTATTATATTATGAAATTGTTATATACATGGTGTTTTTTTTAACTTGAGACAACGAAATGTCTCAAAAAATACGCATCCTACGGAAAAAATGTATGGAATAAAAACTTTTTATTTTCGAGGGGAAAAAAAGATTTGTGAAAATTTACCCCACCCCCACCCCACAGGAGGCAGGGGTGGGGGTAACTTTGTAATTTTAAATAGCAACCCCAATTTTTTATCACAGATTCAAATTCTCCTTTACGAAATACGTAAGTTTTATTCGGGAAATTTGTTTCGATTCGCGATAGATGGCGCTGCAATTGCGAAAAACGACTAATACTAATAATACTACTACTAATAGACAACTACTACGTCCGCGTCGTTATTCCTGGATAGAGCTAAAAGTAGTGTCAACCATTTCATTTTTCGCAATTGCAGCGCCATCTATCGCGAATCGAAACAAATTTTCCGAATAAAACTTACGTATTTCGTAAAGGAGAATCTGAATCTGTGATAAAAAATTGGGGTTGCCATTTGAAATTACAAAGTTACCCCCACCCCTGCCTCCTGTGGGGTGGGGGTGGGGTAAATTTTCACAAATATTTCTTTCCCCTCGACAATAAAAAGTTTTTATCTCAGACATTTTTTCCGTGGGATGCGTATTTTTGGAGATATTTCGTTGTCTCAAGTTAAAAAAAAACACCCTGTATAGCCATGACTTTTTTCCAAGTAAAACATTTCCTATAATTATTATATTTTTTCAGATTTTGAAAATAAGTAAATAGTTTTAAAACATGGGTATTTGTTTGAAAATCTTTTCTTCTGGAATAATTTTTTCAACGATTTCAGCAATAGAAAAATTTACTCTTTGAATAGGAAAGCGATATTAAGAAAAAATTGAATTGCAGAAAACAATTTTAAAATAATTATTTGTGAGTTTTAAAATTTTTTCACTAAAAATAGTGTTTTTTATTCGAAATGACACCATCAGTGATATTATTTGATTCTTAAAATCGTATAAAAACTATCATCTTTCACAGAGATCTTATTTTTGGCACGACAAATACCTTAATTGCATGGTCGTTTCATATATAATTTTCTGACTGATTATGGTAGTCTGTAATCTTACGGGCATTTTAAGACCACGAATTTGTATGTTTAATACAATAATAAGCAATTTGAAACAATCTAAAAACGTTACAATTTTAGATTATAAATTATATATTCTGGAACTCGAGAAAATTGATGCAAGGTATTAAATTCATAAAATTATTTTTCAGATCAAATTGATCAATATTTGAAGCTTCAATAATAAACTGTTCAAACTTGATTAAACAATTTTTTCATTGATAAAGTTAACGATATTTATTATCAGCTGCAATATTTTTTTATCATTGTCGCTTTTGAAATAATTTTCCTCTCAAAATTTTCGACGATTTTGAATCAATGCATCAAATAGCGAATAAAATCATGCCAAATTGTGCTTATAATATATCAAAGAAGCAATATGAAGTGCGAAGACGAAATTCGCAAAAATATTTTCAAACCTAAGTATAATTTGCAAACATTTTCATTATATTTTGCTGCATTTTTTGTCATTTTGTCAAACTTTTAATAGATAAGTTATATTTAAAGCAACAATAATAGACGAGGATTCCAACTAATGATAATTATTATTAACTTGTTAGCTATTATTTGGAAAAATATTATTTGTTTATTGAATTGAAACAGTTTATAATGCGAGAATTTGATAAATTTTAACTGGAAAGTAATTTCATGAATTTAATACTTTGCATCAGATTTCCTTGATTGTGAATATACAATATATAATCTGATATAATATTCGATAGAAATTGTGATGTTCTCCAATTTTTTCGACTTATTTTTCATTATAATAAACATAAAAATCTTATTTTTTCAAAAAAGCCCCGATAGAGTTTTGTGTTGTTTCTGGACATAAAATGTCCGTGTGCTTATAGACTACCATAATCAATCGGTAAATCCTATATTCAAGAACCTTGCAATTAAAGTTGGTTCAGCCCCACCGTAAATAGAATAAAATAATTTTAGAATCTTGTATGATCAAATCAGAAGAAGCGAATAGGTTTATAATAAATGACGATAAAAAAAGGAATAACAAACTAGGCTTCGCATAGTTTCGGGTGGAAATGGACAGAATAGAATAAATTATTCAGGATAGAAAGGAACGTCACCCTGGAAAAGGGATTAAAGTGAATATCATTGTTGAAGAAAAAGAATCGAATAAACAATGATCAAATCAACATTTTCCTGTACATAAATTATGAATCCACAACCATATTGGATTACTTTAATGGTTAGGAAAATCCCATATGCAAGTATCTTGATATCAAGCTTGAATCAACCCCACCGTGAATAGAAAAAAAAATTTACAATTTATAGTAGTACAGAAACAGAAAGAGCGAATATGTTCAACATAAATTGCGATGAAAACAGAAATCATAAACTAGGCTCAGCATAGTTTAGGGTAGAAATCGACAGAATGGAATAGAAATTGTTTAGGATAGAAATGAACATCACCCTGGAAAAGCGATCAAGGTTTATATCATTGTTGAAGAAATAAATCAAATAGACAATGATCTTTACACTGTTAGAAGTAAGTTCATGAAATTGCATGAAAATGTTGGTGAAGCTTTTTACACTGCGTTTAGTGGAAAACTCATTGCAATTGCATGCAACACTGAAATTTAAATAGCCTTATTGAAATTTCAATGTA
Organism: Andricus quercusramuli; assembly: GCA_932178445.1. Classification (NCBI taxonomy): domain Eukaryota; kingdom Metazoa; phylum Arthropoda; class Insecta; order Hymenoptera; family Cynipidae; genus Andricus; species Andricus quercusramuli. The sequence continues at coordinate 91,293 of CAKNXH010001142.1, read as the reverse complement.
AGTTTTGAAACTATTTTAAGAGATTGTGCATTGAATTTTTGGTAAATCTTCATGAATATCCTATGGATATTCAATGTATATCACATACAAAACTTCTGAATTTAATTTCATGAAATATTTTTAAATTTTTTTCATATTTTCATTTAGGTTTATTAAATGTAATAAAAAAATGCTACTTCATTTTTAATGCATGTTTATAAAATTTACGTGAACTACAGTGAAATTTATTCAGCCACCAATAATATTTTATGTACAAGCAATTGAAACAGGTTTCGGAGTCAATTTTATGAAATTTCAATAACTTTTGCTTCAAAATTAAGTCTCGTATTACTGAAAATTAATGAATATGGTCTCAAATTAATTTTCAAAGACAAATTCATGAAATTTCAGTGACATAAGTAATTGAAAACTGATTGAAATTTCAGGAAATATCTAACAGTGTACCTTGAATAGAAATGCACAGAATAGAATAACTTTAGAATCTAGTATTGACAGAATCAGGAACAACGAATAGGTTTACAATAAATAAAAATAAAAATAGTAATAATAAGCCAGGTTTAGCATAGTTTCGGAAGGAAACGAAGCGAATATTCATTGATAAAAATAGTCCTTTTCTATGCTATAGATTGAAACTGGATGAGAAATATTCCATATCATAGGGATGAAAAAGTGAAAAGAATTTGGAACATTATGCAATATAAATTTATCTATTTTTTTTCCAACAGTGTCCACGTACAATGAAATCTAATAGATTTCAAATGCGAGTTAATTGATTTGAAAATTCGAAAAAAGAGAGATGGCTCCAGTGCATCATGCTCCTCAAATTTGTTGATTTCTTTTTCTGAATTCGATTACTAAATATTGAAGGACACGTCTACACGCGTTCTGAATAGCTTTCTTTCATTCCCAGCATTTCTTCTCTCACACCCAATTAAAAAAAAGACAGCAAACATCTTTTTTTATTCACACGATCACCTGACGAGATCATTTATCATCGTACGGAAATGTAGAGGACACTCCTACGTTTTCGTAAGATCCGAATTTGCTCCGGACTCGAGGAATTCCTATCCCTAGTGTAAGAATAGAGTATCGTTTCGACCCGCTTTCTTCTTTTTGGTAATAATTGACGCTAAGGCGGATCTATCATCAGTGCTGAAAGGGCAGATATATCGAATAATTGGGTGACGAGAGGCATTTGAGGCGAGTAAATTGACGGGTTAGTACTAGAAGACAAAGATCCTTTGTGGTTAATCGTCGCACTAGGTGGGCTGTACTCTTTTCGTGTTGAGCCTGTGTCGAGATCAAAATGAGTTTCATTACACGTCCTGGTGATTTAAACGCACCTCTCGCTGACACGTGGTCGTAAAATGGCCCTTTTCCTGTTGTTTCGCTCGATTTAGCGTACTTTAGTTCTGCAGTATCTTAAACGGCGTTTCATCTTTCTCACAATAATCTCATTCTTCTCATGGTGCTGAAACTATATAGTTAATTTAATACAGTAAATTGTATGCAATCCTGAGAAATTCTTTCCATGATTCAAATTAAAAACATGGAACAAAGGCAACTGTTTATATAATTATTATCCTGATAGTGTGTATTGACATTTAACTATATTTATTCTTTAATTCACAGCAGTACTATTTCATCTACATATTTTTAAAATACATCTCAATTCCATATTTGTAGGATTACAGTGCATAAATAGATTACCAACATTTTTATCGAAAAAAGGCTCATTGCATAACAAATTTTCAAGAAATTGAATACGGGTCCAAATATCTCAAGTGTGCTACTTTTAAATCGATAGTTCTATTTTCAATCAATTTATACAGTTTCCAATTCGTTTTTATATCAAAATAACTCCCTTGAAATGTTTTTGCAGAAAATCCATTTTTTCAAAAGTTATTAACAATCAAAATTCTTGATCACTTTTTTTCACAAATTATTTACTCGCGAACGGTTAATCGAAATTCAATAATTGAGTCATGAACATTTTTGCAGCGAAGTATACTTTACGCTAAAAAATTGATCGGTAGCGGAAAGCATTTTTTTATTGCTTAAGTAATCGTTTGTTTTAAACAATTGAAAATGAATTAAACTTTTCCGCCTGTGAAAGAATTGTTCCACGTTCCAATAGATTCTACAATCTCTTCCGAAAATTTGGGTGAAAAAAGGTTCATATTTTGCAGTAGTTCAAAAGTTATTGATTTTAATGTGACCGCGCTCCGACCTCCAGCGCTGGTCGAGCACGCCCAATAATTATGTAAACAAATAGATAGTTTAGGCGTTTATTGGAAGAAAGTAATCGTTTTTCTTTCTTAGTAACTTTAAATTATATGACTGGTAATACTTAGTGATTGAGATTGGTCATTCGATATTATTTGTTTATTTAATAAACAAATTTTATAAAAAAAGCATAGTTTTGTCATTTACAGACAGAAAGTAATAGTTTTCCTTTCTGATCTTCTTTAACTTACATAAGTGGTGATATTTAGTAATGAATAATTGTCAATCCATATCATTTGTTTATGTTATGAATAAATTATATAAACAAATGCATCGTTTCACCATTAATAGATATAAAATTATAGTTTTTCTTTCTAATCGACTTCAAATTACGTAAGTGGTGATGTTTAGTGACCTAACAAGAATGAATTTGAAATGGGTCCTGAAATGACTGAAATGATTGACAAGTACAACTTGGAAGCTAATTCTTCTAGAGCATCACCAAACATTTCCAGTGATATAATTTGAAGGAAATAATATGAAAAGATTACCTTCTGTCTAGGAATGGCTAAGCTATGCACTTGTTTATAAAATAAACAAATAATATCAAATGACAATTTTTCTACACGAAATGTCACCACTTATGTAATTTGAAGACGATTAGAAAGAAAAACAATTACTTTCTATCTATAAATGGTCAAAATATGTATTTGTTTATAAGATTTGTTTATAACATGAACGAATAATATCGACTGACAATTCCTCGTCACTAAACATCACCACTTATGTAATTTGAAGTCGATTAGAAAGAAAAACGATCACTTTATATACATGAATGGTCAAACTATGCATTTGTTTATACAATTTGTTTATAACATCAACAAATAATATTGGTTGACAATTTCTCGTCACTAAACATCACCCCCTATGTAATTTGAAGACGAATAGAAAGAAAAAAACTATTACTTTCTGTCTATAAATTACCAAACTATGCTTTTGTTTATAAAATTTGTTTATTAAATAAACAAATAATATCGAATGACCAATTTCAATCACTAAATATTACCAGTCATATAATTTAAAGTTACTAGGCAAGAAGAACGATTACTTTCTTCCAATAAACGCCTAAACTACGCATTTGTTTACATAATTGTGCGTGCTGGACCAGCGCTGGAGGCCGGAGCGCGGTCACAAAAAAATCAATAACTTTTGAACTACAGCAGAATACCAACTTTATTTTCCATCAAAATTTTCGGAAGAGATTGTAGAATCTATTGGAACATGGAAGAATTCTTTCACAGGCGGAGAAGTTCAATTAATTTTTAATTGTTTAAAACAAACGATTATTTAAACCATGAAAAAATGTTTTCCAATACCGAACAATTTTAGCGTAAAGTATACTTCGTAACAAAAATTTTCATGACTCAATCATTGAATTTCGATAAACCGTTCGCGAGTAATTCATTTTTGAAAAAAAAAGTGATCAAGAGCTTTGATTGTTAATAACTTTTGAAAAAATAAATTCTTTGCAAAAATATTCTGAGGGAGTTAATTTGATATAAAAACGAATTGAAAACTGTATGAATTGATAAAAAATGGAACTATCGATTTTAAAGTGGCACACTTGAAATATTTTGACCCATACTCAATTTTTGTTAAATATTTTTTTTTCGGATTCTTGAAAAAAAAATATCTTTCCTGCTGTCGTATTGCGATCTTCAATTTTGTTTCTCTCGGAACACAATCATTGTTTTTCATCAAACATTTTTTATTCTCATTCAGCATCCCCATATATCGAGCGAAAGCGTTTATTTTTGAAAAAATTGAGATTTCATTCTTTGATCTTTATCCAAAGTTGATATTGAAAACCCATATTCAGAAAATTTCGTTGTGGAAGCATGATTTCATTCTATTTCTGAACTAAAAATTGAGTTTTTAAACACAATCCGCATTCAAGCCTAGTCCAATTTTACGTTAGTGTCACTTTGAGATTGGTCAACTTCCATATCTGATTTCAATTTTAAAGAATGACTTTTCGCTTCTTTGGAAAATTCCCGTTTTGCTAATTATCTAGTTCTCTACTGCTACCCTTCATTTGGGAATTTGAATTGCGCAAAAGAAATAATTATCTAATCTATGATATTTTGCAATCAATCACACCCTTCACGAATTACATCACGCAGTACGTATGATACTTTTTATAACAAATGCATGATTTTAGACGTTTTTTGTAATATAGGCAAAATTTTTGCTCATATGGAGGAGTCTTAGACAATTTGGAATTTTATGGGAGAATGAATTGCCAAAAAGTTTGTAGAAATTAGAAATTTATAGTGAATTTATGAACTACCAAAAATTGAAAAATCATGATTTCTGCTCATATGGAGGAGTCTTGGATAATTTGGAAATTTATGGGAAAATGAATTGCCAAAAAGTTTGAGACAACCAGAAATGTATGTTGAATTTATAAATTATAACAAATTGAAACAGCGTTCACAATTTTAAACATTTTTAAAATTTTGAAAAAAGCACTACCTCCTGGAATGTCCTCTCCTACAGGAACCAATCTATCCTTCGGGACGAGAGTCAGCGACCATTGCTAAAGATTGTTAATAGCAGTTGCTATGGAGTTATGACGATAGTTGCTGAGGGTTGTAATTTTTTTTTGCTAGGGGTTGTTATTAGCCGTTGCTAATGGTTGTTATTGACTGTAGCTAAGATATGTTATTGAGCGTTGCTAACAGTTGATGTGGACCGTTGCTAGGGAGCTGAATTGATCGTTGCTGAGTGTTATTAACGATTGTTGCTGAAGTCTGTTAGGGACTATTGCTAGGGGCTGTCATAGGCCGTTGCTAAGGGTTTTTACTAGCCGTTGCTAGATGATTTTAGTGGGTGTTTCTAAGGATTATTATTAACCGTTGCTAAGTAATTTTCTTTACCGTTGCGAAGGGTTGTTATTGACAGTTTATGAGGTACATTGTTGTCCGATGATAGGTATTTGTATCGATTATTCCTAAGTATTCTTATAAGCCGTTGCTACGGGCTGTTATTAGCCGTTTCTTATAATGTTGTTATTGACCTGTGCTTTGGAATTGAATTGGTTGCTTTGACGGGTCGATATTGACAATTGCTCAACTTCGTGACTGACCGTTATTAGATGGTATTTGTGGCCGCTCCTGATAATTGTTATTACCCGTTGTTAGAGGATATCATTGACTATTGCTAATGTTCGTTACTAACTGTTGCTAAAGTTTCTTATTGTGAATTCCTAGGGAGTTGTATCGGTCATTGCAAAGAGTTGTTATAATCCTTTGCAAGGGTATTTTATTAGTATTTAATGAGGATTGTAATTGACCGTTCCTAGGGGATGCTACTAAGAGTTGCTGATGGTTGATGACAGTTGCTCAGGGTTGTTATTGTCCATTACTACGGAGTTGTATTGATCGTTGATAATGGATGTTATTGGCCACTCTTCAGGAATGTTATTGACCGTTTCTAAAGGTTCTACTGACTGCTGCTGAGAGGAGTGAGCGAGGGAGTGATATGGTGAGGGTGAAGATTTAAACGACCTAATTAACGTCCTAATAGGTGACGAAATCCTTTTCTTGTAGGCGCATAGCGCCTAATTTAATTTTTTTCCTACCTTTCGGGCTGAAAGGAAACTACTGGAAATAGGGTAGGGTGTCTTTCACATTCGATTGGAATGTTTCGAATGGGTTACTGGAAAAGGGGCTGGAACGTCATTCTACTCTGTCCTACCTATTTCCAGTATATCATATTCACAAAACAAGCTGGCTCCCTGGTCCTTAAAATGCCTGTCCTGCAGTTTTTATTAAAAAATCGCAGTTTAAAAAATTGTTCACTTTGAAAATGTATTGTGCATGTATTTTTGAGGCTATATTCGTAGGAAGCGCATCACAAAACATCGATATACAAGGTTCTGAATATATGGGAGGTATGAGCTTCCCTGAATTCCACCAACGAATTTTTAAAAACGAATATACAATTTATGTAGTTCTAATTTTACGTACACAATCACAGTAAATCTCAGGAATATTATTTATCTGAGGTTGGATAAAAACGTTGAAAACAATTGACAACTACAATTATTCGACCAAAGATAATTTTTATCTGCCTCGTGATGAAAATTATTTGACTTCGGATGATTGAAGTTTTCAATTGTTTGCAGCGTTTTATCCAACTTTAGATAAATAATATATCTGGGATTCACTGTGATTGGTTTTTGAATGGCTTTTCATTGATTTCAAAATGTTGCATGCAAATCATTTGATAATTTTTCGAGACATTCAGTACTATCCAAAGAAGGAGTTATTAATATTACGCAAAATGGGGTGAAGAGGCGGGTATGTGGGGGAAAGCGGCGCATCCTTAATTCTGTATTTAAACCACGATACTGCTTTTTCTAGTTTGAGATGCATTTTTACAACTGTTCATTGGAAGCGTCTATAATTGTTATCTAGAAAAATCAAATATCGCATTTAGAAATTCAGAATCAATGGTGTGCCGCCTTGCCCCACATGCACCGTTTAGCCCCAGCTTAAATTACCATTTTTGTGTTTGTAATTGACTGTAATTGACAAGCGTGAAGATTCACATGCCTGTATGCGCTAGAACTGTGCATACCAACATTTAAAATAATTCATGCAAGTATGTTAATACTATCCACAGTTATGCTGAAACATAAGGGGCAAAAAAAGATTGCAAAAATATGAGTCTTCTTTTTGGTGCGCGTATTCGACAAGAAAATAAATGTTTTTCTGATTCAAGCTGAAATTTATAAGAAAACAGTACACCATAAGACTCAGTTCAAGCAGGTGCATTACATGCAGTGAGCTGTGCTAATCGGGTTGCGTACCTCCAGGCTCTGTTCAATTCTCTTGAAACTCATATAGCTCTTTTAAGCCATTCAAATTTATTCCTCCTTAATTACTTGCCTATAGCAGGGAGAACATTTCGTTAATATATTCCGTATGCAGATAAGAACATCATATTATTAATAAAGTAATGACTGTTGTGAATTGGGAAGTGTTTACTTATTTGATGACTTTCCCGAATTTTAGAGTGAATTATTTTAAACCTTTCAAATAACCTTCTTTCTAGTCCAAAGATGAAATGTAAATCGTGGGAAACACACAAACATTTGTATCTTTGTGAAAGAATACGGAAATATCTGAAAAAATTGTTTTCACTAAATGATTTTTTTTCAACGTTTCGAGTTTTCCACGGAATCACATTCACTTCACACTCACATTTATAAAGTTTTTACAAAAAGTTTGTTTTTTTGTGAGAAAAATGTTGTTACTTCACTTTTTAATCAAGTTTGAGAACAAAATAATACAAAAAGGAATGGGCTATATTAGGAAAAATGCGAATCAATCCAAAATTTCTTTAATGTTAAATATTAATAGAATTGAATTATTTCAAATAAGTTTACTAGTTGTTAATTAATTTCAATAATTATCATTAGATTCTTCTAAAATATTAAAATGGTGAAATTCACTCAATTGCTGAAATTAACCTAAAAATTATAATATGATGGATAACTTTTGTTTCGATAATACATTATAAATAATGATTAAATTGATTTAAAATGGTAATTTTTTAAACTGGAAAAGGAAAAGAGGAAGTCTTGTCACATCCCAATCCTTTTTCAGCTCTAAAAATTATCAATAATTAATACTTTTGGCAATTTGATAACTATTTTTCCAAATTGACCAAAAAATATAAAAATGATACAAAATTTGTTTTTCAATAACTGCTTTTAATCAAAGTTTCAGTTTTCTTACGGAATTATATTCACTTTATACTCAGTTTCATACATTTTTTAAAAACATGTATTTTTCTGAACAAACACAAAAATAATGAAAAAAAAATTTTCTGAATAATATTTCAAGATGAATCAGTATAATTATACTTAATCTTAAGAAATTTATTATCCGAAATAAATATGAATCAATCGAAGAATACAGTAATGCTAAATATATATTCATAGATTTGAATTATTTTAATGAATTTCACTAATTGTTTAATTTTTTAAATATTTAACAGCAGATTATTTTTAAATATTAGAATGGTAAATATTCAAAATTGCTATAATTAACATTAACATTATAACACGTTCAATACCTTATGTTTAATTAATATATTATTAATGTTCATG